>CAJINV010000005.1:8688902-8781350 GCA_905178155.1 Amoebophrya sp. A120
ATGAATTCGATATCTTCATTCTGTTGATGATGAGAATAAATCGTATGGATTCAAATCTCATCTGAGTGATCGGATCGTTGAATCAACCTTAACAACTCCTGTGTTGAAGAAACGCATGAATTCGATATCTTCATTCTGTTGATGATGAGAATAAATCGTATGGATTCAAATCTCATCTGAGTGATCGGATCGTTGAATCAACCTTAACAACTCCTGTGTTGAAGAAACTCTGCTCGTTGTCACCGGTGGACAGAGCTCCTCGCTAAAGAGAGGAAGCCAATGGGTGGCCCATTGATGGCGGTATGGGCGCCACCGCCATGGGTTCCAGCTGTAATTTATGTCTTTTACGCGGCGCCTACGCTTTGGTAGGTTCAGCTTGAGGTAAACTAAACAACAGATGACGAGTCAGTGTGCATTCATAACTTCGCTGGAGTCGCTCGCTCAGATTCGCGTTTCGTGCATCTTGAATCTGGGCTTCGACTTTTCCTCATCTTAGCGACGTGTGGCACGTCCAGGCCGCGTTGCCATTTACTCATGCTGGCACACTTCAATGCCTGAACAGGAGAGCCGGCTGGTGCTACTGGCTTGTCTATTAAGCAGCTTTGGTTGCTGTGGGCACAGTTCGAGATGATGTCGTGGGTGGAACAGCTCTGCACTTGCTTAAAAATTAAAATTCCCGTTTCAAAAAAACCCTTCGTATCAAATCCTGTCCGTTTTGTTGCCATTACTTCCAGATCCACTCCCCGCTCCGTCCGCCCGCTGTCTGCACCGACGGCAGCCCAATATGCATTGCAAAAGCATCGTACGCGTATTGCAGTCATGCATTACAAATTTTTTTCTTGACGTATTACAAATTTTATTTTTCATGCTGAGGGAATTTGTAATGCACTTATACGAGTAGGAGTACGATACCTTTGCACAGGATACACAGCACGTCCACACAAATCCGGTTCCGCAACTTGCCCCGCATCGTGGTAGACAAGTCCTCCTTGGTAGCTTGCCGGCGGAAGGTACTTTCCAGACTTGTGGAGCTGCTGCTGCACTGGCGCTCGAACTTGATCATGGAAGGCAATTTAGCGGAAAAATCCTCATCCGTAGGAAGCCGGGTGAGTCCCGGGCCGTGATCTCGTCCCCCGGGAACGATACCCCCGAACGCGGGAGCACGGGCTTCGGGCATTGTTTTTGTTTCTGTCTCTTACTATGATTTTTGTATGGTAGTACGGCCTGCGGGGCTGATGCTACTTTTAGTTTGTTTGTTTCTGTACCTACGGGGTATGAACCTTGGAGCCAGCGCTACATACTAGGGGCGCTCATCTGCTGTGGTTTTAATCATCTTTAAGATGATTACTTAAAACTGCATTAAGAAACAGCTCTAACCCTCACACGCGTTTCTCCTTCGTCTCCCTCTCGCATCGCAAACGCATTTAGATGGCCACAGGGCAGGTCTCCTCAAAACTACAGGCGCGTCGACTTCTCTCGGAACTGAACAAGAAACGCAGAGCCAGAGCTACGACGGCCGAATAGACGCAGCTGCGTGCCCGATCGTTGCTATTAGCGGCAACAACGATCGCAAACGCGCGCGGCCTCATGATTGGCACTGCGTTCATTCCCGAACGAATTCAGTGTCATTCATCGCATGCAGGTTTGAAAACAGGTAAAATAAACCATAGCCATGCGCCTGGGCGCGGCGGCCGGGCAGAGGGCGATGGCCACATGAACTCTATGTCGATACCACGGGCCCGCGCACCACATAAGTCGCCCCGATCGAAAGTGTTTGCTACGGCCCGAATCCGGCCAAAAGCGCCGCGCTCCTGGCCTTGCTTGCCTTGCCGAGGAGAACGAGGCCCAATCCTTCTCCCCGCCGCCAATCAAATCAGCCGGGTCGGTCGGGCGGCCACGCCGGCAAAAGTAAACCGCCCCGCGCCCGCGCGGGCGCGCGGGGACGGAGGCCAGCAAACATACATCGGTTGCCAGCGCCGCGGCGTGCCACCCCGGCCCCGAAATCGGGCCAGGCGGGGCCAGGGAGCAAATAAGATATAAAGAAGGGGCGCCGAGCCGGAGGCCGCGCCCCTGTGTAGCTGGCTTGGGGGGCAGTTCCGCGCTCTGGTGGGGGTTGTAGTTTGCTTGCGGCAAGGGCAGCATGTCTTGCAATCGGCTTCATTGGGGCGCGCCCGCTTCAAGTCCACCGCTTTGCCGAGGTCCGCCGCCACCCTGCCTTCCCAGGTCGGCCCCGCTTGCGGGCGTCGCCCCCCCGCCCCCGCGGGTCCATATGGCTGCCCCTCAACCGGGCCCAGAAACCCGACAACACACACCAACACCGCGCGCGCCCCCAGACCATTCCGCCCGCCCACGCGCAGAGCCCCCGAGCGATCTCGCGCGCGGGCGCCCGTCCCTGCCTCCGTCCGCGGGGCGCGCGGGCGGCGGCGTGCCCGCCGGCCGCCGGCGCTCGCTCGCTGCCTGGGTGCTTGGCGGCAAATCACCGCGCGGGTTGTTGCTTGTGTTGGGGCAGGGGCGCAAATCAACGGGCGGGGCTCTTGTTAACGTTACGCGCCCCTTCTTCCCCGGCAAAACACAAGCGGGGCGGAGGTTGGCGCTCATTTTCGTCTTTTCCGTGACATCACTACCGGGCACCCCGACGGCGTCGCGCCGGTGATCTTCCTGGACGCCGGCGGGTCGTTCGGATGATGCTCCGCCATGGGCAGGCCCGCCCTGCCCCGCCAATACCCCGGCCGCGTCCTCTCTCTTCCGTCCCTTCGCACAACACCGGCGGCCGCTTTTTTTATAGAAGTTCTATTCAAGCGTAGCCAAAAGCACTCCGCTCGCAAAGCTCTCCTCCGATCACAAAAAGTTGCAAGCTCGGCTATAAACGTTGTCCACAACAAGCACCGTGGCCTGTTTCGTTCGCCACGAACACTTCCTCCACCACCAAGAGGACAAAAACCGGAAAAAAACAACCAAAACCAGATGATGAACGGCAAGCTCACTTTCTACCGCAGAGCTCTGTGCACGACGACAACAAAGCTGCCCGCTCTAGAAGATTTTTTAGGTTTCAGTTTCTGGGTTGTGATTGTCAGAAAGGTTTTGTACTATGTGTGACATCAACCACAAAAGTGGACCCGGGCTGTGCCATTGGAGGTCGTTCATCTGTCGCTTCAAAAAGTCGTTTCAAATTCAAATGCTGTACAAGACTCAGATCCCCTCAAAGGAGCCCACATCAGGACTTCTCGTAGGATCTTTGTATGTCCTAGTCCTAGTCCTTTGTTTTACTAAAGTCATCAACTACAACAAGTTTTACAGTGAAACTCGAAGGAGTGAACGTCCCATCACAGGCTTGGACAGCATTCACAGGTATTGGTATTCTAGCACCACAAATTTGATCACCGCCGCTGTACAATGAATAAACCCATCTTCCTCACCCTCCCCGTTCCTTCATTTCCTGTTGCGCCTGCTGCATGGCTTTCGCCGCGGCCTGGTTCGGTGGCAACGCGTTTTCCCCCGTGGAATATCCCGAGTAAAAACATCCCCACCCCATAGTCAAGTTGTCAAATGATCTGCAACACAAATCCCCAAGTTTTGGCTGTCGAGCATGACAAGTTTGGGTTCGTAGTGTAAAATCCTGTGGTAGCTAGTGCAGCCGCATGACAAATTGCCTACCTCATCCTGATTCCAGCACGACAAACTACCAGATAGCATTAGAAAGTGGCTGTCATGGGGCTCCGCATGAGAAACATTTTCAGCATGCAGATTTGCATTACAACCATGGGGTGGGGAAGTCGAAGTTTCTACATAGGATATGGAAAACTCGTTGAACAGCTGCTTTATCCTCGTTTGCAGCTGCACTTTCGGATCCACGGACATCTTCATGGCCTCTTCAAGTAACATATCCTGAGACAAAAACAGATTATACCCATCCATTTTTTGCATGACAAACACTAGACTTGCTGTACGATTGGCATGACAAATTGGATGGGGATGGGTCTTTGTTTCTTGTGGATACAACAGCGCCTCCTCGTCCATGCTGTCTTTATTTGATGCTTTTGCTATCGAACCGGCGATATCCTGTGCAAAAGTATCGTGCTCGTATTGCGATCATGCATTACAAATTTTTTTCTGAAAGCAAATCCGCATTACAAAGTTCATTTCTCATGCTGAGGAAATCTGTAAATGCATTTATACGAATACGATACTTTTGCAATTCATAGGCGGCTCCCGTTTGCGAAGGCGCAGACACGGAAGGTTGTATGTTTCCTCCCGCACCAGCACTACTGTTCGTAGTTGAAGAAGCTCCCGCCCCGGAAGAAGTTAGAGTAGTAGGTGCACCACCGCCACCTGGAGCTCCTCCGTGTTCACCACCTTCCATCGCGGCTAGCTTTTCTTGCTGCGATTTCGACCGGACCAAGTGTCCGTTGAAAAACCCCTCCGGTTCGGCCTGCTTCAACAAATTTTCCTCTGGCGGTAAGCTTTTGTCGGTTTTCTTCCCGCCGGAGAATGCGGTTAAGTCCGTGAGAATGTGAAAATCTTCCAGCATTGTCTGCATCGCTATGGCCATCTCCGGGTCGACGTACTGCATCCCGAGACTGTACCATCGTGAGAAAAAAGCGCTTCACTGTATAGGATTTTCAATCGCTAAAACAAGTTTGTTTGCATATACAAGTTGTTTACACACGACATCAAAGAGAAAGAAAATTTGCCATGCGCGCTACTTCCTGTAAGGAAACAACGTTGAAACAAGAAACCCCAATCTCTTGCATGTGTAGCAAGACAAACACAAATGCAATCTATGCATCACAAGTTTAAAATAAATACAGTGGAACTACAGTTTTTTCTATCAATATGTAGTCGATCACATCTGCTCTGGAAGACTGCGTTCCCACGTTGATGATCAGCTTCTGCTATCCTTTGCAGAAGTATCGTACTCGTATAAATGCATTACAAATTTCCTCAACAGCATGAGTAGAAATAAAATTTGTAATGCTGATTTACCTTAGGGAAAAGATTTGTATATGCATGATTGCAATACGAGTACGACACTTTTGCCCAGGATATTTGCTTCGGCGGGATCACGTCAAAAGTCACTGCAGAGACCCGGGATCCGCACATTCAGTATGCATTGCGCATATGTCCTCTGAGTCTGGAAGGATGGAACTTGTCATGCTAAATTACTATCTATTATATTCATGCGAAAAAAGAGGTCTACAGAGGGTCGAAGGGAGGTGGCCGAGAGGTCAAAAAGAGGTCGACAGAGGTCAAAAAGAGGTCGACAGAGGTGGAGAGGTGGTGCAGGAGGTCAATCGAGAGGGTGGCCGAGAGGTGGCGCGGGTATAGCCCGCCGAAGGGCTCGCCCTAAAGCCGCGCCTATGGGGGACGGAGGTGGCCGAGAGGGTCCCGAGAGGGTAAGCGAGAGGTGGACAGAGGTGCCGAGAGGTTGCGCGAATAAGGGCGAACCTCTCGCGCACCCTCCTGGCCACCTCTCGGCCACCTCTGTAGACCTCTATCTGTGAGTATAGCCGAACTATTAGCAACACCTCTCGGGAGAGGTCAAAAAGAGGGTCTGCGAGAGGGTCAGAACAACCCGAATCCCCCCGGCACGCGGTCGATTTTCTTTGGGCCTTTTCATGGCGTTGACCCGCACCCTTTCGCGCTACCCTCCCGCTCTACCCTCTCGCGCTACCCTCTCGCGCCACCCTCTCGCGCCAGCCTCTCGCGCGACCCTCTCGCGCTACCCTCTGGCGCCAGCGATTTCCGCCGGGAAGCAAATTAAAAGGGGGCGGGTGGGTGATCAAAAAAAGGCAGCGCGGCTTCCGTTCTGCTTCCTTCGGCATCTATGTCGAGCCGGCTTCGTTTCGCCCCCAAGCTTCGCTGCAGCTGCTCCCTGCGCATAGCGCCTGAAGGCGCGGGAAGCGCGCAGTAGGCCCAGCGGGTTGAGATGGCGCAAACCGGCGCCAGTATTTCCTTCGACCTACCTTGACGCCGTGCGCAAACAAAGCTGTGGCGCTGTAGCCCGATCCGCAAATAGTCCTGCCCCACCACAACAGCCACTCGCCCCGGCGTCAGCCGGGGCATGGCTGGTCAGAATCATGCAAAATTCTGTGTTGCATGATTACCGAAAGCTGTGGTCCACTTTCGACCAAGTTGCGAGGGAGTTTCTCATGCAGAGCTGGCATGATGGAGACCTCACAGGATCTGTCATGCTAGGTTCTGCATTCCAGATCACATGGGTCATGCAAAATGTGCACGACAAGTCTTGCAATCTTCCAGAGGACCCAGAGGACATATTTGCAGTTGATATTCCGAGAGATTCCGTCATGTCGTACTGGACGCCGCAGGCTTTGTCGTCACTGTTATTTTCCATCGCCATGATGTATCCCGCGTCGCCGTCGCGGATAAAAATCGTTTGAAAATCCTTGTACTGCATCTGCGTCATCTGACACGTCAAAGCGGTTTTCTTCGCGTTGGATTCCCCGATCCCGCCCGAATTGTCGTCCTCCAGAATTGCCCAAATCGCCTGGTTGATCAGCTCCCAACTGGATTTCTGCTTCCGCAGCTTTGGCCCGGAAATCTTGTGGTAGCATATCAAATGCAAATATGTCTGAGTCTGGGAGACTGCAAGGTTTGTGATGCACGGATAGCATGGCTCTCAACTCTGTCATGCACGCCGCCCAAAACCTGCCACATTTCTCTGTCATGCAGAAACGCAGTTTGTCATGCAGAGACGCATCACTATTTATAGCAACTCCGAAACTTGTCATGCTTGGCTGTCAATGAAGGCGCCCACATGATTCGCCAAACAGCATAACAAGTTTCCAGACCCAGACATATTTGCATTTGATATTGCAGTGGATCACGACATTCCCCTGTCTTGGGAACGCGTTTTCTTCCCTCAATAACGAAAAAGACAGCGGCACGACGAGGTAGGTGTAACCGCCCTCCAGTGTCGTGTAGATGGAGGTCTGGTCCTGTCTCGTCCGTTTCGCCCGCTGGACGAACTGCAGGATCTCATGAAAACTGCCGTCCGCCTTGGTATCCTTCATTTTCCGGAACACTACAAACCCGATGTCCTGATTGGTCGATTTCGCGTTGATGCTCGCCTCCCGTTTCACGTGTCGCTCCTGCCAGATCGACAAGTCGATTTCTGTTGTTTGGTACAAATCAAACTCGATAACCTCGCCCGGATCACCATTCTGAGCAAAAACGTTCCCAGCCCAAGGCTGTCATGCAGACTTGCAATTACAGGAGTCAATTTGCAATGCGCATCCCCATCATGATGAGAGGCATTTGTTCCAGTCGTGTTTTGGCAACGTTTGTAATGCTGTAAACATGATAGGAAGACGGCTTTGCGATGCGGCTGCGCTTGTTAAATTGCACTACAATGCGGAGAGGAACTTGTCATGCGCGACTACCAAAACTTCTGGATTTGTGTTGCTAAGTTCGCAATCATTGACTCTTTCTAGGGTCGTGAGGACGCTTTTGCTCAGAATAACCGCCCGCGCTGGAAGTGAGCCAAACCCGCTCATCCGTTCGTAGCCAGTAGCTCGGGTGGACGCGACAGACTTCCACCTGTCCGATATGAACTGCAAAAGTATCGTACTCGTATAATTGCATTACAAATCTCCTCAGCACGAGAAATAAAATCTGTAATGCTGATTTCTCTTCAGAACATGAACAAGATTTGTAATGCATGATTGCAATACGAGGACGATACTATTGCACAGGATATCCGAAGTATTTCCGCAAGTCTTCGAATTTCATCCAGAAAATGCTCATGTCGTCATGCATCTTCACGTTCGAGGTGTTCACAATCCCGAGCTCGAATTTCAGTTGGAACTATTGTGAGGAAAAATCTCCCCGCCCCATACCGAAAAGGAAATTTGTGATGCTGACTTGTGACCACAAATCAGCTTTGTCTTGTGTACAAGGCAAATGGCGCCTCCCATGTGGCGCATTGTCGTGCAGCCAGTCTGTCATGCGCTTTCGCGTATGGCAGATTCGTTTCTCATGCGCAGCTGCTAGCCGGATGCGTAGTACCCAAATAGGCTTAGAATATCCGTATTCCGGCAACAAGCTCTTGCTGCAATACAAGGTTCATTTGTGTACACAAATCCAGCAACGCAAATTGTCTTTTGAAAATGGGGTAAGGGGTTATTTCACTTTGATAGAAACGGCTGTTTGTCCATCCACTCGCTACCGAAATCTCCCTTCCAGGTATCAAAAGGAAAAATCCCCCCTGCCCATATCGAAAAGCAGATCTGTGATGCTGGACTTGTGTACACAAATCAGATTTGTCTTGGAGTGGAGGACTGCAGGCCCATACCATGCCAATGTAGAGAGGTTTTGGCCTAGGCGCTTAGCATGAGGAACGTCGATCCTGTAGGCCCAACAGCATTACAGATCCCCTGCATAATGTTAATGGGGCGGAGCCTATGCCGTTGCTTTCTTGCAAGACAGACGCGATTTGTGGCCACAAATCAGCATCACAAATTCTCTGAGGCGTGGTTTATTTTCGATATAGGGAGGGGGGATTTTTCCGTACGATACCAGGTTTGCGGCGCCCGTTCCCCCCACGGATTCCGGATTTTGATCAGCCGGAAGGTTTGGTTGTCGTGGTTCAATTCCCGGACTTCCAACACTCCGTACGCGTGAGGGGATTGTAACCCCTGGAGCACGACTTCTTCCCTCGATTTTTCCACCGCCTCGTGGCTGCAGGCTAAGCCCATGATATACCCCGCTTCGTAGTAGGAGAGCAACCGGTATGGGCCGCAAAAGTATCGTCCAACTCGCATATTGATATCATATTGCATGACAGATTGCTGCAATGTGTGTAGTCCACTTCGACTTTAGCATCAAAAATCCTCTCTTTCACATCATTGCACAAAATTGTCATGCTATCAATACAAGTGGCGCAAAGCAATAAAAATTTTGCGATGCATAATCGGGTCCACATCACGTCGTTCTGAAGATTATCGTCCAAAGCGTCAACTTCGTCCTGATCGTCCTCCGGGGGTTGCTCCCCCCGGAATAAAGCTGCCATTTTCAGTTGCTGAATCTGGGTTCTTCTCTTCGCCCTGGCTTCCTTGACCGATTTCGGCTCGTACAAACGCATTGTCTCGACGGGGTAGCTGTAATTGTATTTTTTGCATAGGTATTAAAAGCCTAACGCTTCTGACCTCCTGTCCCTGTGGGTTCTATGCATCACAAAACAATCTACAGTATGACACGTCGCATGATAAAAGAAAGCACACAAGAAAAATGTCTATACCCTGTCAGCAGCCCCAGCGCTTCTCCGAACGTGCCGCTATTCAGCGCCGAGTAGCAGCCAAAGAGCTTCGCCGCGGCTTTTTCAATTAACGGGACCCACAACTGTCTCCTCCGTGACTGCAAGTAGCTCAACTCCCCGCCCTGTGCGAAGTAAATGCTCCCACCGTCAATTTTCCCATCCCACACTTTGCTGCACGGGAAGAGGTCGTCCAGCAAAATGCCCCGCCACTGCCCGGCGATATCCACAAGAAATTTCCCGTACATGTACAAATGCGGTCCCTGCATGACAAAACTTGGCTTCGATCCTAGTTTAGCATGACACGTTTTACGGTCCAAATTGGTGAAATTTGTGATGCATGTTGTACATGTAGGGGAAATTTGTATTGCATAGGCGAAGCAGAGTTGCACCAAGTAGGCGCCGTGCTTGTTGTGGTCTTTTTTGTTGAAAAAAAGTTTCTCGACCAAATATGGTTTCAGAGCGACGACGGACAAGGCTCCAGCGAACCAGCAGTTTCCTATCGCACCCTGCACGACGTCCTCCGCTCGGGCTTCTTCGCGTATCACCTTCCACGGCTGCCCTAACGTGTTCCCGTGCTCGTCGCGGAGGAAGCCGGCGCAAAGTCGGGACTTCAGCGAGTTGTCGGTGATGGTCGGATACAGCATGTCCGTGATTGGGTCGCTGCTGCTCGAGCATTATCCTGTGCAAAAGTATTGTACTCGGATATTGAATGCTATTCTTGCATGACAGATCTACTTTTTTTACCTTAATTTGCAAGACAAATTCAAGGCTCTTCTTTTGAAGAAGTTTGTCATGCGCTTTATGCAGCTAGCACGTTACTCTTACTTTTGCAATGCATAAACACGGTCGCAGCCACGCGCTCGGGCGGAAGTGGAACTTCGTTACGGAAACATTCGTCGGCTTCGCTCGGCAGTGCCCGCTATGCATTGCAAAAGTATCGTATTAGTATAAACTGCATTACAAATGTCCTCAGCATTAGAAATGAAATTTGTAATGCGGATTTGTCTTCAGAAAAATATTTGTAATGCATGACAGCGATTACTACGAGTTGTACGATACTTTTGCACAGGATACCCGCACAGGATGCTGTCCAGCTTCGCTTGGAGACTTATCGCCTCCTGCTGCGTGGTATGCATTGCAAATATTTCTGGGTCTGGACGCGAACTTCTATCTAATGCGTATCTTGCATTCCTGGAAAATCTGTGTTGCATGAGCAGCAAATGAGCGGCTTTCCTTGTTATGCAAAAAGGCGATTTGTCATGCGCGTCACGACGCAGCAGAAAGCGTTTCGAAAGTTTGTCATGCTTGGCTGCCATTGCAAGCGTTCTTGCAGTCATGCGCAATTCAGCATCACAGGTTTCTAGACCCAGACACATTTGGACTGCATACGTTGCTGGTTTTTTAAACAGCGGCGGCAGCGGGTTTCGTTTGTGGCAGTTGAAGCACTCCCAGGTTTTCCCGTCTTCGGGGTCTGCGTAGAGAATTTTGTCGGAGGCTACGAATTGGTAGTCGATGTAGGGCATCCTGTGCAAAAGTATCGCACTCGTAGTCGTTGTATTGCAGTCATGCATTGCAAATTTTTTTCTGAAGCTAAATCCGCACTAGAAATTTTATTTCTCATGCTGAGGAAATTTGTATATGCATTTATACGAGTACCATACTTTTGCAATGCATATAGGGCTCCCCGAGCTGGGCCTGGATCGCGTTCACCTCGTCGACTTGCGTTTATGCATCGCAAATATGTCTGGGTCTGGCAACTTGTGTTGCTGTGGCTGATAGATACCTGCATTACAGACTGGCTGCTTCGATACGGCACAACAGCATGAGAGGTTTACCTCAGCTCTTTGCGGATTCATTCGCATGTAGCATTACAAACTGCCATCCAGCACGACAAGAAAACTGACCAATCGCATTCCTGCATTACACATCTTGTCGTCCTTAAAGTCCCGCATCACAAATCCAGACCCATACACATTTGGATGTGCAATGCATAGCTTCGGGTCTATCACGATGTTCTCGTCCGTGAACCGCACAAATTCCACGTCCTGCCGGTCTTTCAACCCCATCGGATCGTCGTCCGCGTCATCTTCGCCGTTTCTTTCCCCAGTAGTTGTTTTCTGCTTTTTATGTACCTGTCCGTCCCCCTCTCCCATCGACATGGCGAGCGCGGCGATCAGCTCTTCGTCCTCCTCATTGTGGGACATGGAAACGTCTAAATCGTTGTTCGCTGTTCCTGTTTATGCATTGCAAAAGTATCGTACTCGTATAAATGCATGACAAATTCCCTCCGCATGAGAAATAAAATCTGTAATGAGAATTCACCTTGAGCAAAGCATTTGTAATGCATGACTGTAATACGAGTACGATACTTTTGCACAGGATACTGTTCCACCATTGGCGCCACTACTGCTTGCTGATCCTCCTCCTGTTGTGTTTGTATTTGCTATGAGAGTGCAGAACTCCACCCCCTCATGGTCCTCATCGGTGCTATGCCTATGGCATGAAGATGAACAGCATCACAACCACCAACACACGTGGAGCCTGTGCATGACAAGTTCACACGCCGAGAGTACTGAGTGTTAGTACTGTTGCGGCTTCCGGATTTTGTATATGCAAATAATGCCACAAGGCACCAACTGGATTTTTTTGAGTTTTGCATTACAAATGGGCGGCAATTGTGCACTTTCATATTTGCGTTGTCCCCTCTCGCGGATTTCATCGGTTCATCCTCCGCATCATCGTCCATGGAGAGCAGAATACACTCGATGAGCTCATTCGCCTCTTGCAAAGCCGCCGTGTCATTCTCCGAATAGATCCAAATCCCCTCATCCTTCCGGAATTTCAGAGACAGCAGCAAAGCGTGGCCCGGGACTGGGATCTCGTTGAGCCAGGTTTTGTTTTTGATGATACTATCGTTGTTCACGGTGCCGGCAAGGAGTTTGGTGAGGGCTTGGAACGTTTTTTTCGGCCTCGGGGTTTCCTGGATCGATTCGATAAGGTCCTCCATTTTCTTGATAATATTCTGGGAAATGACTTTGGTTTTGGAGCAGTTCGTGTTTTAAAAAGAATACCGGTTCAATTTAGAAGCAACTCCTCGTCGTGAAACCACGGGGACTACAATCAACGGCTCTACAACTATATGCTACGATTCTACAGCGCTATCTTCGCACAATGTTAATGTTGCCTGAAGACGCCTTGGATGAGAAGAAGGTGAATGAGAAAGCAGAAAGCCACCCCCTTAACAGCCTTTATGTGTGGTATCACGAAGTCAGATAATTTTGAAGCAAAAAACAGTGCATATTTATCTTCTGTGTCTTGAAGTCATAAACTACGACCCCCCAGAAAGATACACCCTGATGATTTTGAACACCGGGCTCCTGTAGGTCCCAGAAAACGACGTATCAGTTTTCGCTGTGTAAAACTTACAAGTAGTTCCCCATGCTTTTTTACTCATCCAGGTGGTATATTAATCTTCACGTAGAAGAAGATGCGTGATTAAAACATTAGTGCGAATAATTCATGCTTCTGTATTCTCATGAGCAGCTGTCGAAGAAGGTGATCCAAAAATGTGCCGTGTCCGTATCAGACACGAACAGAAGATGCGCATTGCAAATAGTAAAGACTAAGAATGAGTAGTTACTTACCTTCGACGTAGTTGTGGAAGGAACAAATGCAAAAGTGAGACCCTAAAGGTTTTCTTCAAAATCAAAATCTATCGAGCATGAACAACATGATGAACAAGGTCTGATCTATCACGACGTCGTGCAAAAGTGAAGAAACGCCGTCCCAAATCTATTGCAAGACACCTTTTCACAGCCTCTAAGGCACATACGATTGGATCCCATCGCCGCGACCATAATTCATTCCCAGTTCTGCAGGAGCTCCAGGTCGTCCTGCCGCGGCACTACTAGAGGACGCCGATGCAACTACTACTCCATCGCCGCCACGGCCGCCACCAAGCTGCGATGCTTGTTCGGGAAGAAAATGGTGCGGGACGTTGGATGCCAGCGGCAGATGCGAGACTACACGGCGATCGACAGATTGAGCTTGTAGCGGTGGAAGGTCAACATGTCCTTGCGGTTGCTGCTGTAGTCCGGACGACCACGCTGATCCGCCGGGTCTCTGCTCAGAATTGATCGACAACGGTGAGAACGAGTTCTGCTGCACGAGAACTTGTTGCGGGCCCGGTAGTGGTGATGGTAGACTTCTACTTGTGCCACCCATTTGATCTGCCATTTGCAAAGAGGAGATCAGCTGCCTCGTCGAGGTTCCCTGCGGCTGCCGGTAGGTTTGTTGGAGGGTTTGTAACCCTGGAGCTGCTGCTGCGGCCGTAGTTGTTGTACTGGAAAAGGCTGTTGCCGCCGCTGCTGCTGCTGCTACGCCAGACGTCGCTCCAGTTGCACCAGTCGCAGCTGCTGTTGATGTTCCCACGGGATACAGTGCAAACGCCGGCGAAGCCGTTGAGTTCTCGTGCTCCAGCATCGCGAGACTGTGTGCAGAAAGCACTTGTTCGGGAAAATGCGGGGTGCCGCTGCCACGTTGATCTGGTACTACTAGCACACCCCCTCCTGCACCTCCTGCTACATTCATATAGAAGCGTCAGGATTGAAATCGTCAAAGTTGAAATAGTTTGTGATGCATAAAATGCAAGGTATGATGTGCGTGTCTTGCCGGGATGACGAGTGAGGCCGACTGTCAGCCTGTTTAGGGTTTGAAATAGAGCTGCTAAAGTAGCATGACAAAAGCATTCGTCTGTGCCCACACAGCATGACAAATTGGATTCCGGTGCGCGGAAAATTTGTCATGCGCCACTTGAAAACTGGGTTCCAACTGGCATCCATTTTATGCATAACAAATCATTTCAACTTTGTCGATTTCAAACCTGACGCTTCCATAATTCACCCCGCTGTCGTACCGCTGGACGGGAACTTGCAATTGCATGTGGTACGAGGAACTGGCCTTCACCGTGGTGGTTCTCTTGCAGCTCCGTAGCGCGGCCATGGATGCGGCTGTCCGTTCCGCATTACAAAGATCATACTCTGCTGCGTCCTCCACCCGCAACACAGATTCGATCACCTCTTCAAATTCCTGCGCTAAATGCTGGAAATTATTGCACGACTCTGCTAACCGTCGATGCGCCAAAAATATCAACTGCGAAAGTATCGTAGTCGTAGTGATTGCACTACTGCATGACAAATCTTTTGTTTTACCTGAATCACCATGACAAATTCCATTTTTCCTTCTGGGCAAATTTGTAATGCAAGCTATACTAGTACGATACCTTTGCAATGCATAAAAACGGAAAGTGGGGAGTCGCTCGAGGCCCAGAGGCAGACATCGTCTAGTTCGCTGTCGTCGTAGAGGTAGGCGTTGAGCTGTTTCGCGGTCGTCGGTCGGTCGGGCTTTTCTTGTTGATTCGTGGTATCATTATTGTTCTCGTGATTGTCACCAGCTTTATTCTTATTGTTGTTTCTACGGCAACAGCCGAAAAATGATTTTCTCGAACAAACACTATCGCCTCGTCTTCGTCCGCAGCAACACCCCTTCTTCCCCCGTTTTCGCCAATTCCGCCTTCTACTTTGGCAGCACATCGGGCAGCAACCCGGAAATTGTAGGCAGAGCAGGAGGTTCAACGTTCCAAACACCGCTCTTTTCAACATTTTGCACGAACCTCGCACACACCGGCCGAAGCACTTCTTGAAAGTCGTTGTGCATTTGGCGCAAGTTGAAGAGCCGGCTTTTTCAAGCTTTTCCTCGTCCTTGAAATCCTGCAATCGGTCGAACAGAGTTTCGATATTCCTCTCGCACACCAAGCTGCTTCCTAAGATGTCTTGGAGAATGTGCGCAAGGTTGTCCTTATGGTTTTTATTTCCATTTGTTCTTGGATTATCGTCGTCGTCGGAAGAAGCGTCTGTTTCACCGCCGTCCGAACTGCTCTCCGCTCCGGGTCCGACCCCCGCGCCAGCACTCCCCCCGCCCGGGGAGCTGTAGTGCTGTGAGAGAGGGGAAGTTGGGTTGCCCAGTATGTTGGCCTGTTCTTCGTCTTGGAACAGGCTGATGCTGTTTGCAGCTCTTGCAGATCGCCGCTGTGGTGCAGAAGAAGAAGCAGAACCCGCGTTACTATTCCTGGATGCAGCATTTGCATTTGAATTTATGTCTCCGCCAGCGACCTCCACACCAGTTCCTGAATGAAACGCTAAAGGTAATGCGCTAGTACATTCTCCCATGACAATTTGAAATTCCTGCAGCAACGCGAGCTTGTCCCGTCCAAACAAATCTCCAACCAGCGATAAATAGAAGTTGAACTCCCGCTCGACCTCGTCCGCCAAACTGTCATGCGCTTTCCCCAACGCGGTCAGCTGCGTGCAGTAGTTTTGCAGCTCTCTTTTCTGGAATTCCGCGATTCTCACCTTCGCGTCCTCGTCGCAAAGAATATTAGGTCGTTGCACCTGTCCAGTAGCTGGTGCTGGTGTCGGGGCCTTCAAAAGTTGCATCAGGGCCGGGGAGGAAGTGACCACTGGCGGTGTCCCCGCCGGAGCTGCGAGGCCTGCTTGTGTTCCTTCTTGTCCCACCCCGCGGCCACGGCCTCGGGTGACGTGGATTTGTCTGGCACTCTCTGCATTCCCCTTCTCCACGTCCGCGAGCCTTCTTGCGAAGCTGTAGTTATCAGGTGTGTCAGGATATCCAAGAAAAAAACATTGTAGGTGTAACTTTTTTGGAGGAACAGCATTACAAATCTGTCTGGCATGACAGCAAAAACCTGTCATGCGCAGATACTAAGTGAAAACGCCCGCTAGTGGACCCTACAATGCAGGCCAAGCATGACAGACGCAATCATCTTGCATGTTCCGCATCACAAATTTACACTAACAACGTTTTTTTCTTGGATACAGGACGCTCAGGATCTAGTACCTCATCGTGGTCAACTACATGCTGTTGTGAAAATCCACCTCTTATCAAATGCAAATATGTCCGGGCTTGGAGGACCGCAGAAGCTTGTCATGCTGTTTTTCCGTGACCCGAAAGGTCTGGCATGCAGACCCTAGCATTACAGGTTTTGAGAAGGTATCGCAATGCCTAATCCGCATGAAAAATCCCATCTTTCGGCGACACACGGTGGGCCACTTTTGCTGTCCACACATGACAGATTTTTGTGTGATTTGGAATGTGCATGACAAGTTCGCATCCTTCCAGACCCAGGAGGGATATTTGCAATGCATACCTCCGCCGCTAGACCCGCGGCCACTTGTAGTTCCATTGGAGCTTCTCCTAGTCCGTGCCGTCGACCCACTCGTCTGCTGTGCTACAACGGCCTGCTCGTCAGCACCGGCGGTGTCGCGGTCACCATTTCCGGTGCCATGCTGTTGCCCGTGGTTGTTCCCCGCTGCTGGTGTTGGTAACAGTGACGAAGTGCTGGTTCTAACTGCGTTCGATCCTGTGCCAGCACGATTTTCAAAGCCACCTCCCATCCCCGAACCGCCACTGTCTCTGCTTCTGCCGGAATTCGCAAGCAATCCCCGGCGACTCTGACGGGTCGACATAGCATTGAGATCCGCACCGCCTGCAATGCTCCTTCCACCTACCGACCCACTCGCCCCCCCGCCTCCACCACCGCTCGTTCTTTGCGAGTTTGTCGCGGTAAACATCTGTCTCCTGACCTTCAACAGGTCGGATCTGTGACAATCCTTGATCGCTTCCACCTCATCCGTGTGTGAACTGGGTCCGCCAAACAACCCGGCCTTGTTGTTGAACGCACCTGCGCCACTTGTCCCGGACCGTTTGAAGAAGTGAAAGGAGGACTTTCGTTCCAATCTCACCGTTTTCAGACTCGTCGCGGATTTTGCACGCACGAGTTGGTCGAAGCGCGACAGGTTCGTGTTTTCCCGTTGGAGGGTCATTTGCTGGGATTGGGATTGGGAATGTGAGTGGTGGTGGTCATCTTCAGCAGCTTCCTCCTGGCTTGTTCCGGTATTCATTGCGTAGTTCATCTCACCGTCAAGACCGGTACTGCAGCCGATACGACCGTCACCACCATCGGTGCAGCCGGTGCAAGAACTACTCAGCAACACCAGTGACAACTCCCGACTGTAATCTCGCCACTGTTTGATACTGTAACGGAGGATCTTCAACTTTTCTACCTTCTTTTCTAAGCTCGTCAGCTGCTCTTCCAACAATAAATGCCTCGGCTCCTGTATCCTGTGCAAAAGTGTCGCACTCGTAATCGTATTGCAGTCATGCATTACAAATCTTTTTCTTGAGGCAGATCAGCATTACAAATTTTATTTCTCATGCTGACGAAATTTGTAATGCATTTATACGAGTAAGATGCTTTTGCAGTTCATATCCTGCCACCGCAAGCTCGCCCTGGCCACCCAGATGGCGAAAATCACGGGTAAGTAGACTGTCAGTTTCAGCATGCCATGCGCGATATGCATTGCAAAAGTATCGCACTAGTATAAACTGCATGACAAATTTGCTCAAGATTAAAAATGCAATTTGTAATGCTGTTTTCGCTTAGAAAGTCGATCTGTCATGCATGGCTGCAACTAGTACGAGTGCGATACTTTTGCACTGGATATGCGAAGGCGCCGGTGGTGATGCAGCCCGCTTGGCCCAGCCAGTAGGTGACCACCATACCAGAAAATAACGGGAACATCTGCCCACGTAAAACGTCGTTTTTCAAAATCGACATGATCTGCCGGGTTCTGGTTCTTAATTGCAAACTGGTGTACGCGCGTTTCGTCCGTTCATTCGGATCCGCGTTGGTGGTGGTAGTAGAGTATGCTGTGCAAAAGTATCGCACTCGTATAAATGCATTACAAATCTCCTCAGCATGAGAAATAAAATTTGTAGTGCTGATTTGCCTTCGGAACAAGATTACTATCTAAACTGCAGCAGCTGGTCAAAAATGCAGGCGAGGGGTATGTTCTGGGGTATGTTCGGGGGTGTGTCAGGGGTATGCAAATGGCCGTCAATCACGGGCGGAATGCAATTTTTTGGCGAAAAAGCAACAGGCGGGGTATAAACATACCCCAGACACACCCCAGACACACCCCAGACACACCCCAGACATACCCCAGACAGACCCCCGAACACACCCCAGGCAAAAAGTCCGAACATACCCCAGACACACCCCGGACACACCCCGGGCCGACTTTCCGACACACCCCGGGCAGACTTTTGGACACACCCCGGACACACTTTGGGACCTCGCCACGCGAGATGTGCAATGGCGGACTCCAGTTTGTCACGCAGGCCGCCAGCCTGTCGAGCTTCCCGGGCCCCGTTGGCAAGGCCCAGGGACGAAAGGCGCCCTCGGTCAGCGCGGGGGCCCTGTCCCCGCGTCATGACCTGGGGGCCAGCTTTGGGCGCTTCCCGGACACCGTACGGCCCAGGGGCAAAAGCCCTAGGTCAGCGCGGGGACTCGGTCCTCGCGTCATGACCTAGGGGCCAGCTATGGGCGCTTACATCCCGGAAACCACCCGCACGGCCCAGGAGGAACAAAAGCCCTAGGTCAGCTCGGGGACTCGGTCCCCGCGTCATGACCTAGGGGCCAGCTTTGGGCGCTTCCCGGAAACTAACCGGCCGCACGGCCGAGGAGCAAAGGCCCTAGGTCAGCGCGGGGACTCGGTCCCCGCGTCATGACCTGGGGGCCAGCTTTGGGCGCTTCCCGGAAACTAACCGCACGGCCCAGGGGCAAAAGCCCTAGGTCAGCGCGGGGACTCGGTCCCCGCGTCATGACCTAGGGGCCAGCTTTGGGCGCTTCCCGGAAACTAACCGCACGGCCCAGGGGCAAAAGCCCTAGGTCAGCGCGGGGACTCGGTCCCCGCGTCATGACCTAGGGGCCAGCTTTGGGCGCTTCCCGGAGACTAGCCGCACGGCCCAGGGGCAATCAAAAGCCCTAGGTCAGCGCGGGGACTCGGTCCCCGCGTCATGACCTAGGGGCCAGCTTTGGGCGTTTCCCGGAAACTAGCCGCACGGCCCAGGGGCAAAAGCCCTAGGTCATCGCGGGGACTCGGTCCCCGCGTCATGACCTAGGGGCCAGCTGCAGATCCAGCGCCAGACTCTTCCTTTCTGTTCTCTTTGTTCGCGGTAGGTTAACGGGCCTAGTGTGGGCAAGCAGAGGGGCTCCGTCCGCAGATCTGTCGTGGATCAGAGGACGCAGGCCACACAGAAACACCGGGCTGCAGTGGTCTGCCTACCCAGTGCCACCACAACCCCCGAACTCGTCCCAGACAAATGCCGGAAGGTCGCCGCACGGGGACTCTGTCCCCGTGCTCGGACCTTGTTTGTGATGCAAGACTTGCATTTATACGAGGAATACGATACTTTTGCACTGGATATAGAGGATTGAAGGATCTCTTCCGCGTTTGCGTCGTGGGTGTTCGCTGGAATTATGCTGGTGACGTCCCCCTCACATCCGGGTTGTGCAGCATTCGGTGATCTCCTGCAGGAGCCACGATTTTTACCTCCTCGCCCACAGGAGAACGTGTTTCCGAGCCTTTGTAATACGGTTGCGTAGAAGGGGTTGTTGTTCTGTCCATGCTCCTGCTGTTCGTCGGAAGAAGACGCGCCGCTGAAGTCGGCGGTGCCAGCACTTGTTGTGCCACCTTCGGGAGGACCACCTATGCGGACGCGAACCTCTGATTCCTCTTGGTCACCATCCGTCCCCGAATCATCTACACCGGCACGGTCTGGTGTGGTTGTGCCGGAAACTGGCTGGGAAGAGGAAGATGACCGTTTTCGGTAGTTGAAGAAACCAGCTCTGTTCTTTCCGAAAAGTCTTTGGAAAATACCGGTCGGCTGACCATCGGGACGTGACGAAGTTCTTCCGTCGGATGTTGCTGAGCCCGGTCCTTCGCCACCAGAAGATGATCTGGAGCGCGTAGTTCGAAGCGGCGGGGCACCAGTAGTGCTGCTTCCGGCAAGAAGTCGGTGCGCGGACACTTCTGTTGGTAAATAACCTGTTGTAGGAGATGCGCTGTAGCTATTGTGGACGACCCAATTGCTCCACCCGGTGAAACAAAAAAGGCACGACAAAACGAACGGCACCAGGCTGCTGCAGTGAAGAAAAAAGCGGCCACGACGACGCACTGCAAGAACCATCTTTTGTATCATCTTTATTTGCAGCATCTTTTGCAGGGGGCCCGGGAGGTGGATCAGGATCTCGACGGCGTAGTACCCGTTTGTTGTTAGTTTTGATCTCACTCTACGGGAGAAGCGATGAAAGTCTCTCTGATCTGTAACGAGGCCTGTTAGCTTCAAAGGGCGGGTGGCGGCTAACAAGTTGTAGAATAAATTCACTCGGTTCAATATCATTTGCTCTTCCAGCAGCTGGCCGAGTGCTGCTCTTGTACGTAGAAAAACTATATTTGACGCACTGCTACAAAAGATCCTTTGAAAAAACGTGTCGTCCGTCCATAATCACAGGATCGTGACGACATTCCAAGTGCACGCTGCACGCGGAAGCTCGGCACAGAACACAAAGCCACCTAGCGGTGTTTTTACACAAGCACCTTGCTGTGGCCCGCTGCACGACCAACAGGCCTCAGTTCTTTTGCGAGTATGACTAGCACCTCTGGCCATCGAGGAACCCTGAAGAACAAGTGTTGAAGTACTAAATGCTATCGTCGAACCGGGCTTTCACTTATCAAGCCGGTGGTAATCATAATGCTGAGTAGGGCTCGCATTCGAGTTTGAATGTGTTGTAGTCCTTTTTAGAAGTAGTACGAATGAAAGAATTGTTTCTATTGTTGTAGAGGAAAACGAAAAGAGACGCAAACCCCCAGAGGAAGATCTACATATCTTGGTGGTGCAAAAATAGGGTCTGCGACGAGGACACAATCGACCACGTAGAACTGCGATCGTCCCAGAGCAGCCGTTGTTTTCTTGTCCCCTTAGCAGCAGCTAGCTTGTTCACCTGCTTCTTTACGGTATCGCGATTTTTACGGGGGAAAAATCTGTGGTGGTTTTGTTCGTCTCAAATGAGATCATCTCGGAGCGAGGTGCTTCGAAGTAAACCTAGTAGTGCTGGTTTTTTTATCGTGTGCTATCGTGTTGAGATGCATTCGATCCTTGTGGTCACCTCCTATAGCCTATAAACATACGTGCTTAATAGGCCAGCTAGCAGCCACAGCATGAGCGGAAACGGCGTTTCTACCCTCGCTAGTATTTGCTATCCAGAGGACAGATCGTCAAAAGCCGACGGACACGATCTCGGATCTTTCTGGTTTATAATTCTGAAGATACAACCGTATAATATAAGAAAGCAAATTCAGCTTTTACGTTGCAAAGTTGCTAATGCTAGGTTTGGTAGGTACTTACAAATGTTAATGTTATTGACACTTTACTTAGTGCTTGTTGTTATTGTCGTGCAAGAAATCTCAATATCAGATCCTTCTTTACTAAACCTTTCGTTTATCCATTTCCTCCACCGAAAGGGGGAAATTCGACAGAAGTTCTTGTAGATACGCAGCTTACAATTTTCGGTTGTTCTAACAAACGTCCAAAAAAAAAATTTTGGGAACGATGGCCATGATGTAACACTTTCAAAAAAAAACTATGTGAAAAAGCTTCTTTCTTTCAATAAAAATCAAAGACGTTTATGTTGCTTTCATTTTTCAAGCTCCATTTCTTTTTCATGTTTTGCAGATTTTTTTTTGTTCAATTTTTTTGAACTGCAATGCCTGTTTCTTTGATAAGTTAGAGGCGCTACGCCCTTCAGCCCCCCCGTTCGGCTACGTCTCGGATCTTGCACCTCAGTCTGGCAAAAGTCGATCCTTTTTATCGAGTCTGCCGCCCCAGAAGTAAGCTCCTACAAAGTGCGTCACCGAGAGAGACCTGCCCTTTTTTGCATAGGGCAAATCCGAAGTCGGGAGGAGCAACGCTGGCGGGCTGTCTTACTATTCGTATGCTATAACAAGCTAAATTTTACGTATAAATACAATTTCAGTTTTGGTTTTTTCATAGATGGATTGGCTTTGATTTTCGACCAGAGCAGCAGTCTTTTCGGAGTTCGAAAATAAGCACTACTTCTAGTTTTCCATTCAAGAGTAGTACTTCACTGGTCTTCGAGGATTTATTCTTTCATATTTTTTAATATCCTTTTCTTTCGAGAAATGCTGGCAGGAATATTGAAAACAGTCTTGCTGCCGCTGCGTTTTCCTTGGACGCTTTGTTACTGAAATCGTGGTCGCGTATCATGGAAATGGAAATACTCTGATACTATACTTCTTGCACGTCACTTACTTTGCTTTTGCAACTGTCACTGACTTCGTCATGTTTTCAAACTCGAAGTGTGGCAGCCTACTGTTACTGTAGGACCTTCTACTTGCTCCAACTCACAAAATCCCACGTACAGTGTCTGAAAAAAATGGATTTACGTTTTAGTTGTGATGCACCTGCGCCAGCATCTGGTAAAATTCCAAAAAAAACACTTACAACTGCCAAACCAGATAAAATTGATGCCACAAATCAAAATCCTTTAAGACTGGTGCAACTCTACACATCTACACAGAAACGCAATATCATGCGTGCCCCAGCGGAGAGGAGAGAGATGAACGGCCGCACTAATTAATAGAATCTGCGACGATTAGTGCGTGCAAAAAAATAAAAGATGACCCTGCTTCATTTGCGCATCACAAAATAAAGCACAGGCTAACCTTCGTCGTAATCATTTCTAGAGGGATACTTATAATGCTATGGCACGACAATAATGAGTATCCTGAAATTCGTATGGAAAATATAATCGCATACGGGACGTAGAAGCAGTACCAATTATACCACAACGGTTAGATCTTCGAGATGTTGAGCGAAATGATTCCCTCCGAGCACTTCTAGCGGCCCCACTCTTGAAAAAACAACCATACCTGTACGCTGCACGAGCTGCAGCTGCACAGCATAACTATGGTATCATAAAATTGATTGATGGAGCTGAGCAATCGTATCAAACACTTTTGCGGATAGCGTTTCTGCTGGACAAAGAATATGACGAGAGCCTTGCGGCCCCGGTCCCGATGATTGAAAGAAGAAGTGATGTCATAATATAATCAATCTTGGGGTGTAGCATAATTGAAAACAGTTGTCTACAATACGCGCCAGTGATTGGAACGCCTTGTAGTACAAAAAGCTACACGACGACCGTTGTAGTTCAACTTTCTACAAGTTGGTCCCGAGGAAAGTAGAACTGTGTCTCGCTGTGACAGTGGTTGGGTGCCAAAATAACGAGCTGATATATTGCAAAATGTTACTGTAGGCCTAATTGCAAAATGTTACTTTTTACACTCACATCAATTTTGACAAATCAGTCAAGAACTTTTCCAACAAAGAATAAATACTAGAAGCATTTTTCCAGCTTCGCAAAAAATTCAAATCACAACTATTGGTGGATTTGATCGATTCACAAATTATTCCGTGTCTCTACTCCTTAGGGTAGTTAATCCCAAACCGGGACGAGGAGTAGAGACTCTTTTCCCTTTACAACTGCTGTTTACCGTGTTTTTCTTTCTTCTGCAGCGTATGGATTGCAAAAATGTCTGGGTCTGGAAGAATACAAACTTGTGATGCGCGTTTCAGAACACCGAAAACCCTCTCATGCATAGGTAGCAAAAGCTGCCCACTTTCTGTCACCAAAATTATGAGGGATGTGTCATGCGGATTCGGCATGGCGGAAGCTTCTTGAAACCTGTGATGCTAGAGCTTCCATGTCAGACCTTCTGCGTCATGCAAAAACAGCATGACTCTTCCAGACCCAGACACTTTTACATTTGATACAGCGTCATCTTGAACCACTCATAGTACTTTTTCGGGTCCTATCAAATGCAAATATGTCTGGGTCTGGAAAGGTGGAACTTGTAATGCATATTTCACAACACGCAAAAAACTCTCATGCATAGACAGCAGAAGCTACCCATTTTTGTCACCGGCAACATATGCGATTTGTCATGCGGATTAGGCAGCGACGCACCTTCTCAAAACCTGTAATGCTAGACCTTGCATGCCAGACCATCTGGGTCATGGGAAAACAGCATGACAAAAATCTGCATCCTTCCAGACCCAGACATGTTTGCAATGCATAGGTCCTGGTTCTGCGGCAGGCTGGGGTCCCGGTCGATACTGTGACGCGGGATTCCGTTTTTCGAGTGAGACTTCGGCAACAACTCGATGGTATTGTACTCGTTGTTCCGCAACTTGTTCAGGTCGTAGTCATTCCCATGCGGCATGTGCTCCTCATACAACAACTCCTCTCGCGAAGGCGGCCGGGAGATGGGATCTTGATCTTCATTGGTCGCGCTGAACACTTGTTCGGGAGAAGATGAAGAAGAAGACGAAGAAGAAGAAGAACTGGCGGCGTTGTTGTTTTTCGTTTTCGCCTTCAGCTGCTCTCTTGCTTCCAAGTCCCACTTCGAGAGAAAAATACCACTCCCTGTGTACCGACTCGGCGTGGGGGCGGCAACAACCAGAGTATGCAAAGGAAAAATATCTTCATCAACATCTTCGCACAACTGCTAGAGATATATATTGAAATTTTTTCACAAGGAAATAAAATCGAATTTGTGATCATGCAGATTGCGGAGGTCAAGCAAATCTGTCATGCAACATGTAGTACTGCAATTTGTTCAGCAGTACGAGAATGCGATGAAGAACTCGTTCACACACGACCGGATACAAGCCACTGCCGAGCGACTCCGACCCGTTGCGAGACCCGGTCTGGCGGGATTCCCGCGCCAAAGGTTCTTGATTGTCACCGACACAGACCGCTTCGCCCGTCGCGGCGGCGATGCTGGCCTTACGGGCAACATCGGAGGTCTGACGGATGATGGTGGGCAGGAGGGGGGGAGTAGAGGTAGAGCTAGAGGCAGAAGCAGCTTGTTCTACTCCTTCCACATCATGCTGGTCCTGGTTATCGTTATTTCCAGTTGCCGCGTTCTCTACATCGTTTTCCGCAGGCAGTTCTTCCAACGCGTCGTGAAATTCCCAATGGTCGTAGGTTTCCGTACGGGCGTGGCCTGGAGTTGTACCATATCAAAAGGAAAAATCCCCCCTCCCCATACTGAAAGGGTATATTTTTGGAAATTTGTAATGCTGATTTGTGGCCACAAATCGTGTCTGTCTTGCAAGAAGGCAAGAACTCCACACCCAACCGCCGCACTGTGCAGGCGGTTTGTCATGTTGTCGGGCCTACAGTGCCGACGTTTTTCATGCTAAATGCCTAGGCCAAAACCTCTCTACTCACGCTTGGTATGGGCCTGCAGTGCTATCCAGCAAGACAGCTCGGATTTGTGTACACAAATCCAGCATCTGAAGTTTCGTTTTTATATGGGGAGGGGGGATGTTTCCTCTCAATATACCAGCACTAGCCGTCTGCAGCTGGTGGTCATTATTCATATTGTCGTGGTTTTGCCGCTGCTGCTGCTGCTCCCGCTCCTGCTGTGAGAGGACAAAAACAGTCTGATTGCCATTGCTCTCCACTTCATCCAGATGACACTCCGATAACGAACGCGACACAGATTCGTCGAACCCAAGGCACGCGGAGAGAGAAATACTTTTTGGTTCCTCCCGCTCCTGCTGTGTGAGGACAAAAACAGTCTGATTGCCAGTACTCTCTACTTCATCCAGATGACACTCCGATAACGAACGCGCCGCAGATTGTTCGAAGCCAAGGCACGCGGACAGAGAAATACTTTTTGGTTCTACTACTTCGACGGATGATGTTGGGGGGGCTACTTCTGAGTTGTTGTTTTCAACATTCTTCGGCTCAAGCTGTAACGGCGTGTGGGCCGTGGCAGTAGCGAGCGTGGAAGAGGATGATGAGGGGGCTGCGTTATTTCTATTCCTCGACGAGAACGAAATTGCAGACAGACGCTTGCTATGCATTGCAAAGGTACCATCGGATTACATAGTACCAGCAGTAGCATTACAAATTTGCTCAGAAGTAGGAAAAATGCAATTTGTCAGGCCAAATTAGCTAAGAGCGAGGATCTGTCATGCTGTACTGCAAATAATTCGCGTGCGACAATACTTTTGCAATTCAAATTCATACTTGTGCTGTTCCACCAACTCCATCTGCTGCGCAAAGTTCTCCGCTTCCCGCATATGCGCCTGAATCTGCTCGCCCGTTACATCTTCTTTGATGCCGCAAAACAATCTTGCATCCGGCGCGCCAAAACAAGCAAGGCTGTTGCTTGAACTGCCCGAAGCGAGGCTGTTCCGGGAAGCTGGGACGGGCAGCTCGGGAAAAGTAGCAGCAGTGGTCGATTGTGTTAAATTACGGGATATATCAAATGCAAAAAGGTCTGGGTCTGGAAGAATACAAACTTGTGATGCCGATGCGCATTTCAGAACACAGAAAAATCTCTCATGCATGGGTAGCAAAAGCTGCCCACTCTCTGTCACCAAAGTGGGGGATTTGTCATGCGGATTCGGCATTGCGGAAGCTTCTCGAAACCTGTAATGCTAGAGCTTCCATGCCAGACCTTCTGTGTCATGCAGAAACAGCATGACTCTTCCAGACCCAGACACTTTTACATTTGATATATATTATTGAAGGAGTTCATCGGAGGGAGCGGAGCACCAGACATTGCAACGGGGATTTGATCGTAAGATGAATTTTTGCATGGGTATTGCTGATGCTGGTCGTTGCTGAAGGTAGTACTAAAGGCGGACTGCTGCAGCTCCGAAGAAGCAGAAGATGACTCACCATGCGACGAATTGAAGCTGCTGGACTGCTCAAATATAGACGGGTTATGATGTTCGTGCGGGAGCACCAGCGAGGCATTTGGACTTCCAGATGGCGGACTTCCACCAGCGGCATGATGAAACAAGGGGGCCCCACTTTGCTGGTGGCTGTACCCACCAGGCGGGTACATGTGGTTCATCGGCGGGTAGTTGTGGTGCCCTTCTTGAGCAGTGCCACTACCGCTCGGAACAAACGGCGCACCCCCGTAGCCGCCGCTGCCGCCCTGCTGATATACCATGAACGAATGATGATGATCGCCCATTATGGCGTTCTCAACTGTTACATTCTCAACTGTTACATGGATTTGCGATGCAGAAATGGCAACAGTCTACGGGGTAAGCTTGCTGCTTTCGCATCACAGATTTGGCACATATTTAGATGCTGTTTGGCCTCTCGGAGATTTGTCATGCGAAGCAGCTTGGTCATCTGGCGGCTCAAGGTAGTCTTGCATGACAAACAAGGCCCACCCGAGCGTGGGGACAGGGTCCCCACGCTGGGGCCTTGTGCTCGTCCCTAGTGGCGCTAGTGGGGGAAGGGTGTTCGGCATCGGGGCGGACAGCGTCCGCCCCTCGCCTCACACCAGGCGCGCGCGTAGTGGCTTAGTGCGCAAAACGCTAGTGGGGGAAGGGTGTTCGGCATCGGAGCGGACAGCGTCCGCTCCTCGCCTCACACCAGGCGCGCGCGTAGTGGCTCAGTGCGCGAAGCGCTAGTGGCAAAAGGGCGAAGTAGGCGCCCTGCATTTTGCAAGACACAACAAAAATAGAGGCAAAGTAAATATCTCTGTGTGGCTGCTGCAAAAAAGTTCTCTAATATTGAAGCGCAACGCCTTTCCGATTCCACAGAGCAAAGTAAGCAGCTGTCTCCTGGCCGTGCATTGCAGACATAGCCGCTTTTTTATTTTTGCATGGCAACGCAAAGACTTCTTTGTTTATGGAGGCAGTTTGTGTTACAGCTTTAATCTTTTCCATTTTTTGCGTCGCGTTTTTTTTTTTTGGCGCTTTTAGTCTATTCTTGTTTTTCACGTCAAGGTCAAGAGCGGCACTTGGCGTGAGAAATAAATATTTGCGCCCAGGCGCTGGTCTCGCCTGTGCTTTATCCTCTCGCTTCGCCTGTCGCGGCCACCTGTCAAGGTCACCTGTCGAGGTCACCTGTCTAGGTCACCTGTCAAGGTCACCTGTCGCGGTCACCTGTCGCGGTCACCTGTCACGGTCACCTGTCGCCGGGGGGTAGGCGGGACCAGAACCCGGAAGTCAAGCAATGTAAATATTAATTCATGTCACAGTTGAGAATGTGACAGTTGAGAATGCCATACCCATCATGTTGTAGTTCGGAGGTGGACCACACTGATGCTCCTGCGAACAACCTCCAGCTGGACCTCCACCCCCCATCGGTGTGGCGTTCTCAACTGTTACGCTCTCAGCTGCTACATGAATTTGTCATGCAAAATTGCCATCAGCCTCCTCTTGATCAAGGTGCTTAGCATGACAAATTTTCGAAGGGCTCAACAGCATGATAATCTGTGGCACATCTGTGATGCGAAAGCTGCAATGTTGCCACTCTCACTTTTGCTGTTCTTGCATTACAAGTCCATGTAACAGTTGAGAATGTAACGTCTGAGAACGCCATAATCGGCCACCCATGGTTGTAATGCGGCCCAGAGTGTACGTGTAGTCCCACCCCCGGAGGGGGCAAAAACCCGTGATTCTGAATGATGTAGTTGTTGATGATGGGTTGCTGCACGGCCGCAGCAGCTCCTGCGGCTGCAGCAGCTCCAGAGGCTGCTGCTGGTGCGAAGGCACCGGGCGCCGCTGCTCCTGCGCCGGAGGTCGACGTAGGGGGGTTGTTGGGGGAAAGCCCGATCTTCAGGAGCTCCGCCACCCTCGGGTTGTTCAGCATCTCCGCGACGGTGGTAGAAGGAGATTTGCTCTTCGCACCATTATCCTTCAGCGCGACCTCGGCATGATCATCCGCCGAACAACCTTGTCCGCCCATCGGTTGTTCGGGCACAACTACGGTTTCGGTTGCTGGGATGTACTGGGAAAAAGCTCCGCAACCGGGGCCAGCTAAATGCTGAAAGAATAAAGAATTGTCTTGTTGTTCTACTTCGCCGGTTTGAGAAGTTTGTTGCTGCTGCAAAGGCGTCTCAACAGAGTCGGGTAGTAAGGCAAGCCCGTTGGCACCATTGCTGCCATCGTTGGCGGTAACGGTATTCAAATCAAGAGAAGTACTAGTCGTGGTTACAACCGGGCGTCCCACGGTGGTGGTAGGAATGGCGGAAGCGGGGATTTCGAAATGCTGTTGCTGTTGGAGGTTCTTCTTCTTCGCGGAGGTATTTCTAACACTGGTCAACAACTTCGTTGCACTGTTCTTGTCACCTCCCGGAGTGGTGCTGGTACTTTTCTCACTCCCCTTCGAGGACGTCGTCGGCGAAGGTACGATTTTTCTCTTGTTAGTCACAACCACCCGCCCGTTCCCGCCGAAGATATCCGGAGTTGCGTGTACCGTAGGAGGCTTCGGAACTCGAGCCGGCTCGGTACTAGACGTACGCGTTACAGATTGCGTCCGCTCTGGGAAGAAAACTGATGGTTGTTGTATTTTGGCATGTATTTTAATTGCGAGCGTCGAACAAGTGGATCATAGACATCTACAACTATTTTCTACAACATGTACATGATCCATTTCAGTAAAGTAATACTTTTACTTTACGTTTACCTCACAAAGTAGAAAAGTTGTCCTCTCAAACTCCTAAACCATGAATAGCGAAGATCGAAGAACAAGAAAGGCTCTAAATGAGTACGTTGCTTCCGACTGTTCCGAATGGCGTCCACCTCGATCTGCGGATTCAT
This sequence comes from Amoebophrya sp. A120, assembly GCA_905178155.1. NCBI lineage: Eukaryota > Dinophyceae > Syndiniales > Amoebophryaceae > Amoebophrya > Amoebophrya sp. A120. Next base: position 8,718,760 of record CAJINV010000005.1, read on the forward strand.
GCCCGGTGGATACTTTACGGTCTTTTTCATAGAGTCCGAATGCGGCGTCACAATTTTGGTGGCAGATTTCGGAGTTTGGTCCACCAGACTCATGCCTGGCGGGGGAAAAGCGAGTGCGTTCTGCAGCCGGAGCTTTTTCAATTTTTCCTTTTTCGCCGATTTCGCTTCGGCTTCTTCCTGTTTATTTCCCTTCACCTCGAGCTCGATCTTCGTCTTCGCCGCCTGCAGGGTCGTAGTGGAAGAAGTGGCGGCGCAGTTGCTTGCACTATTTTCAACAGTGCCTGCAGATGGAGTTGTTCCAGAAGAAGTCTTATGGATTGCAAAAATGTCTGGGTCTGGAAGAATGCAGGAGTTTGTCATGCAGATTTTGCATGACGCATGAGGTCTGTGATGCATGCCCTAGCATCAGAGATTTTGCGAGGGATTTCTGATGCTCATACCGCATGAGAAATGCCCTCTCTATGTAGCACAAATTGCACCTCTTTTGCTGTTCATGCAAGACAGATTTTATGTAGATTCCAAAAGTAGCATCACAAGTTGTTTCCTTCTAGACCCAGACATTTTTACATTTGGTAGGTCTGCTTTAATACCAATGGCGGGCTGGCCAGCTCATGCAGCGAAGAGGAATCATCCACCGGCGCAGCAGAGACGCTACCTTCCTCTACTCCGGATGCAGAAGCAGAAGTTTTTCCCGCGGTCGTTGTAGACGCAGACGCAGTGGCTACAACAGTATTCGGTGCAACAAACTGCGGTGCTGGTAATTTCTGCTTCAGCACTTTTCCTCCGGCCGCTGCCTGCTGCTTCATCAACCAGTTGGACTCAGCCTCATCGAGATGAGCGGTTGGCTTGTTCGAAGTGTACGTTGCCTGGTCGACGTTGCTCATCAACTGCGCAGAACTGGTGTTCTTGTGCCCCTTGGTGATGTTTTCCGGCACGCTGCCCTTGCCTTTCTGATGCTGCGGCGACTTGCCCGTTGCTCCTTTACCTTTTCAATTTTTGAACAGACTAACAGAGAAGCTCGACGTGACCGGGGAGGTCACGTCCACCCGGCCGGCCGGCCGGCCGGACCGTGACCGGGGGTAGATTATGTCCCGCGGCTGCTATCCGGGCGCGGGCTGCGCCAGATGTTAGTTTTGCAAGCAGAGCCGCTCCGGCTCCACCCGCAGTGCCTATAATCGAAAGCCTGGGTGGGCCTCAGGCTCCTGCAAAGTAGCTAGCGTTGCGGGGGCGGATTTTATTTATGCAGTAGCTACTGTAGCGAGACACCGCTGGCAACCGCTCGAAACACCCTGCCCACCCACCCCACCCCAACCCCACCCTCACTCACACGGCTGCGACTCCCCCACCCCCGTCCGTTTCCCCGACTTTGCTTGCGCGCAAACGGAGAAAAGGGGCTGGGGACAGGAATGCACTGCCACTTCGTGGCGCTGCCACTTGGATCCGCCTGAGCTCGGACGACGCGCCGCATATTGAGACCTGTGGCTCTCAGGCGCAGTGACCTGAACCCTAGCACTGAACGACTTTGGCTCAAGGTACAGCGCCACGACCTCCTGGTGCCCCCATGCCCTTTTCACTCTTCGCGCGAAGGGTGAAAAGGGGCCGGGGGTGTGAAGTCATGGCGCTGTGCAATGAGCCATAAATGTCGCGACGCAGACTTCGCGTCTTTGCCACAGTCATAGGTCCGCGTCAATATCATGCAGCACGCCCATGGGCGTCAGCAGGTCGGATGCGTTGTATATTGAGCCCAGAGCGAAGTCGTGGCTCCGAGGTTTAGTGAGCCGCACTCTAGTACCACTGGACGACTTCGGCTCAAGGCACAATGCCGCGACTTGCCTGTTGCTCCTTTCTGATGCTGCGGCGACTTGCCTGTTGCTCCTTTACCTTTTCATTTTATACAGAATCAGCCAGAGATAGATCATCCTTTGGATGATCGTAGGCTTCCAGTGGGAAGCCGTCTTCACCGGAAGGGCATGAGCGCCCGCGATGGGGCACCGCTTCCAGTGGGAAGCCGTCTTCACCGGAAGGGCATGAGCGCCCGCGATGGGGCACCCCGCCACCGCCGAAGGAGCCACGCGCCGAAGCAACCCCAAAGAACCCGCAGGAAGCGGAGCGACCCAGCGATGAATTTGGGGGACAACACGCCCCATCGAAAAGGCCGCGCAGCCCTGGAAGGCGGGAAAGCAATATTTATAAGTTCCAGCCAAAAAACACAGTGAGCAACGTAATGCGGGACCGGAAGTCTTCCTTAATAGCCTGCAAGGCAGGCGATATCATTTAAACCCGTAGCAGCCTCCAAACAGTGCGCAATCAATGGCGCCAAAGACGCCAAATAGCGCCGACCTTGGTCGTTTTATCCGTGACCTTTCTCGCAACGTAAAATTGGCAAAGGCCAGATACAAAAAGCCCTGTGGGAGCTCAATAAACCCAGCTGAATACAACAAGCCCCCGGCTTTTCTTATCCCAGTCTCCCCCTCTGCAAGGGTAACGGATTGGGCTCGGAGCCCGTTTACCGCCAGTGCCAAACAGCCGAGAAAGGTCAGGATAAAAACAACCAAGGCCATTGAGATTGACCGCGAGATGAAACCAAATGTAAAGAGAGACAGCTCGTCCAGAACCAGGTCAAAGACCGTGACCAGGAACCCTAGACATCACCAGACAAAGCGCCGCCAGAATCTCTGACCGAAATGGGTCAGGGCTCGCAATAACACGGCCAGCCGGGGTTTAATTTCAACCCCGTCTCACCGGACAATCTTAATAAAACATCTGGCCAGGGTTTAATCTCAACCCTGTCTCACCAGATAAAATAAAGCCTTTGCCTTTCTGATGCTGCGGCGACTTGCCTGTTGCTCCTTTACCTTTTCGTTTCATGAATGATGGTGATACTAACAACCGAATCTGTTTATGCGAAGAATAGTCATAGATACTGAAGAATCATTTCCATGCAAGTAGTATCAGGACGTGAAACAGGCGATTTAACTTGTACCCTTCACATGTCCGTATAATCCCCCGCCGTCGTTTTTGTTCGGACCATAACACACCCCCTTTTCCTGCTGCTTGCCCCACGGCATGATCATGGGGCCAGCACAACTACTACCTTTGCCACCGTAAGAGTTGTAGTTGTCTTTGCAGGATGTTGGAATATTCGCTCCGTAATAAGGTCCATCCTTACAACCACCGTCCTTTCCGCCGAACACGCCCTGACTGTACATCAAGCCGAATTCGTCTTGCGCCGGTTTATTTCCCTTCATATTGTTCTGCAACGCAGGTCCTTTCAGCGGGCCGGTGTAGCCTCCTTTCAACGCCAGATGATCGATTTCCGACAAATTGCATTTGCCGGCCCCGTAACCCCCTCCGCTCTTGTTAAACCGTGCGGATTGGTTATCCAGGAAAAAAAGTGTGTAAGTGTAACTTTCTTTGTGGAACAGCATCACAAATTTACTCTACATGACAGAGAAAACCTGTCATGCGTGGCTTGTAATCAAAAACACATACGAAAAGAGGACTTCGTGGCTGTCTGGCATGACAGGTGTAACTCTGTTGCATGTTCTGCAACACAAATTTACACTATACACAGTTTTTTTCTTGCATATTGGTGCTGGTTGTGCGCCATCTGGGCCGTGGCTTCCCGGTTCTGCAGAGCGGGGTGCTGCTGGTTCGGTGGATGCAGATGAAGATGCTGCTGCTGATGGTAGTTGTTGTAATGGCCCCCGTTGTAGGAGGAACAAGGGCCGTCTTTGAATGAAAAGTTATTTCCGTAGTCCCCGTGGTTCATAGCGTTACCCCGATGTTGCTGTTGGAAACTATTATAGTAGTTGTTTTCGTACAATTTCTTCTGCTTTTTATCTTCCGTCGGGGAAATGTAAAGCCGGCTGTGGTCCACCTTGTGGGGCTTCCGTGCAGATTTCGGCTCTCCGTCATCCCCCGAAGATGCGGGAGTAGAGGACGCGGCCTTGGGTTCCGGCGAAAGTAGGCTGACATCTTCGGCGCCATCCGGTCCTTCCGCCCCAAGGGTCGTGGTGCTCTTGCTGTGCAGCGGGGTTCTTGTGGCCGCCACATCAGTGGCGGTTTGCTCACCAGCAGAGGCAGGTTCTTGCTCGGTCGAGGTTGCAGCTCCCTGCTCTTGCACTGCCGTCGTCTGCGCTTGATCTTCTTGACTCTGCTTTGCTGCAGGAGCCTCCACCTCAGGAACGGCTGGTGTCGAGATTTTTTTCATCGTTTAAAATGTTGTAAAAACATCAAAGCATCACTAGTATTCACAAGATAAATTTTTTTCAGTGCACATGATGATAGATCAAGAACATAAATTGCCGCAGAACTGTACTGTGTCTTTTATGCTAGTCCCTGCAGACACAAGACTACATCGCAGATTTTTTTATACAATGCAGACGATACTGAAGAATAAGTTGCATATTACCTTGTTCTCCCGACGAACTCGAATTGTTACCCTCGCTTTGCTCCTGTCCTGGGCCGGTACCAGCGTAAGCACCCACCTGGTGCCTCGCTTGCAGCTCGTTATCGTTGCGGCCTGATGTTGTGCATGGAAAATAACAAGTAGAAACAGTCCCTAGATAGAAGAAGTCCTTGTGAATGTGAAGTGATTGTGATAATATCTTGCATGACAAACCTTAGTTTTCCGAGCGATATCAGCATTACAAATCAATACAGTTTTATTAAATTTCTACCCGAGTCATCCGAACTCGGAGATTGGAACTGGTCGAGCAGATGAAAGTACGCTATGACAGTGCACAACCCTTCCTCCTCATTTGTATTGCATGAACAGCAATACAGGCATGCATCAGCAAAAGTGCCGGCTTTGCATGACAAATTTAGACTGGATTATAGTGCTACTTGGGCTACCAGAACTTGTCATGCAAACAGTGCCAAGAGGCAAAGTGTGGACTGGGTATTCTGCATGACAAATGAGAAGGAGGGGGCGATGTGCACCTTCATATACGCTATCGAATTCATATTAATCGCGTTGTAGTCCGCCTTGTGCCCCGAGGAAGTAGTGGTCTCGCGTTGGCGGCCGGTGACTCGGGTCGAAAGACCGCCTCCTGCGGACGCAGCCGCAGCCGCCGGAGCCGCAGCGGGGACCAGGTGCCGCGAAAGTTGCGACGTCGAGCCGGTCGTGGTCATATTTATGCATTGCAAAAGTTAAAGCATCGTACTCGTACTACTTGCAGTTATGCATTACAAATCTACAAGTTGCTAAGGTAAATCAGCATTACAAATTTAATTTGTAATGCGATTTGTACTAGGTCGATACTTTTGCACTGGATAATATTTCCGTTGGAACAATGATGCATCATCTTCCCATGATGGTTGATCCCTTTCCCGATGCCTTTCTTGCCATTGCCGTGCTGGGTCATTGTACCAGAAGAATGGTTAGTACCATTGTTGTTCGCAAAAGAAGGAGCTCCTGCATTCATCCCGGCACCATGGTAGTTATTGTGCTGTTGTTGCCACGAGCCTCCTCGGTTGTAATGCGCCGCAGGCCGTGCTGCGGGCTGCGCCGGCTGCGGTTTTCCGTTGGACATCTTTCCCGCGCCCTTCTTTCCACCGTGGGGTGCAACGTGGATGCGGGCCATGGTACTGCCATTGCCGCCGGGGGAGAGGACATGAGTTGTTGTTTTGGTTGAACAATTCTGATTCATCTTCTTCTCGTTTTTGTTCCGGTTGCTTGTACTCAAGTTCCCATCGAGAAGAAGTACCTTAGCGTGACGACCCGAACCAGGATTGGTGTGGAGGTCCTATCAACTGCAAAAATGTCTGGGTCAGGAAGGATGCGAACTTGTGATGCTAACTTTGGACTTTAAAAAAATGTGTGTTGCATGACCAGCAAGAGGAGTCTAGTTTGTGTCACGCGGGGAGGGCGTTTGTCATGCGGGGTAGGCATCAGGAAGCCCTCTAAAAATCTGTGATGCTAGGCCGTGCATTACCGACATCCTGGGTCATGCAAAATATGCATGACGAGTCTCAGAATCTTCCAGACCCAGACATTTTTGCATTTGATAGGTCCGCCGGCGGGACGATCTTCGCGATGGGAATCGTCGCGAGGGACTTAGTATCGCAAGAAAAAACTGTTTCACTGTGAACCTGTGATGCAGAGAACGAAACACCAAAGTGTCTGTCTTGCTACACCTGCAACACAATGGATTTTTAAGTGTGTTTTCCGTTGGGAAACACGCATGGCAAATCTTCTGTGTCATGTGTAACAAACTTGTGATGCAGATCTCGCAAAACCATCACAGTGAAACAGTTTTTTCTTGGGATACTTAGGCGTGGCCGAAGTAGAGCCTGCACCTCCTGTCGCGCTTTGCTCGTTCTCACTACCAGTGGAGTCCCGCATGCTTTGCCGGTCCTTGCGCGGGGTAGTACGGTCCACGACGGTTATCGCAAGAAAAAAGTGTCATACAGTTACACATATGTAGTTGTAACTTCAGCAACACAAACTTGCTCTGCGTGACGGACAAAACTTGCAATGCAGAAATCCTAAGAGAATAAAACACGTATGAAAGGCGACTCGCAAGCCTTTCCGGCATGACAGAGGTTGCCTGTCTTGCGAGTTATGCATCACAGTGTGTACTAGCTGTAACACTTTTTTCTCTGCATAGCGGTCCATTCGTTGCTATCGTCTTTTTCGTGCCGGATTGAAGTGACAGACGTCGGGAGATATCGCAAGAAAAAACTGTTTCACTGTGAACTTGTGATGCAGAAAATGGAACACAAAACTCTTTGTCTTGCTACACCTGCAAGGCATTGGATTTTCAAGCGTGTTTTCCCCTATGGGAAATGCGCGCATGACAAATTTTCAGTGTCATGTGTAGCAAACTTGTGATGCAGATCCTGCAAAGTCATCACAGTGAAACAGTTTTTTCGTGGGATAGGAGACGAAGATGAGCTACACCTGACGAGAGGATTGGAACTTATCCTGTGCAAAAGTATCGTACTCGTATAAATGCAGGTCTTGCATTACAAATTTCTTTGTCAAGGCAAATCAGCATTACAAATTTTATTTCTCATGCTGAGAAAATTTGTAATGCATTTATACGAGTACGATACTTTTGCAGTTCATAGAACTGCGTTTAGTGCAATGCGCACGCTCTTCGTGATTTGGTATTGAGCACCAGCGGATGAAGATCATACATTATCAATTGCAATGTAAAATCAAAATAGAAGTTTAGGTAGATCACTGTAGCCGGAGCGAACTGCATTATACAAGGAAATCAATTGCTCTAGAAGCGTGATAATATGCATTTGTAATTGTAAGACCAAAAAGAAAAGTGTGCTCCTACAATGTCGCTTTCAATACATCCAGACTTTCCGGCCACAGCGATCACCGGACTGTCATCGTCGTTTTCTCCTTGACCGAGCGTTCTCGCCTTGCCACAGCCATTCGCATGGTCTGTTCCGTCGGTCATCAACATGGAGTCTTCCGCACCTTAGATTTTTTCGTGAAATGTTGAGATGATCCCGTTGCAAAAAAGAAGAACCTATTTTGTGTGGCAAAAAAGCCTTGCAGCTTCATCAACAGAACCGTAAAGCAGCAACATCCGTATCAGATGAATAGTACGCATGATAAAAACGACTACGGATTTACACTTCCTACCATTAGCCGGCGTCTGAAATTCCATTTTCCCGGATGGATCGGGTTCGGGGCTGAATGTGCGGTCAATGGTGGGAAGCTGCGCCGAAGGCTTCGCGATCGTGTCAGCGTGCTTCGCTGTGGAGGGCGACTCAAAGAACCTAGTAGTGGTGGATCTGGATGTTGTATAATAAATGATAATGTGAATAAATCAGCAACACAAATTCTAAACCATTTTGTCATGCATATCCCGATTCCTCCATTATCAACATTACGAATACAGAGCGTCCTCCCCGGCGCCAGTCGCAGCTGTCGCGGCCCGAGCTGATTGCTCCCCAACGCTTTCCCGATCGCTATGCATTGCAAATATGTCTTGGTCTGAAAACTTGTGATGCAAGGAAGGGAATAGTGAAAACACTGTAATGCGTTGCCCAGCGTGACAAGTTTTGCCGTGGTTCTGAGTTGCGTACTCCGCATGAGAAACTGGGTTTTTGCATGACAGGCAAGAGGACCTCTTGGTGGCCACGCAATACAGAGTGCAGAGACATGCCAGACTGACATGACAAATCTCGCAATCTTCCAGACCCAGACATATTTGCATTTGATAATCGCTTTCAATGTACCAAATCGGCTTGAAAGATTGTTTGGAGCACGCACGTATGCATTGCAAAAGGGTCGAATTTGTACTAGTTGCGCTATATGCATTACAAATCTAGTTGCTAAGGTAAATCAGCACGACAAATTCTATTTGTCATGCTTACCGAATTTGTGATGCGATTTCTACTAGTAGCACGATCCTTTTGCAATGCATAGCACGCAGCCGCTGGTGCTCTTCTTCGTTCTCCGATGCGTTGCTGCTTCCTTCTTCATCATCCTCGGACGAACTATACGCCTTTTTGTCCGCCAAAGCCAACTCCATGTTCAAAATCTCGTCTCGGGCAGACACAGAGGTGGTGCGCTTTATGGAGTTCTCAAATGTTACTTTCTCAACTGGTGTTACATGAATTTGTAATACAAGAACGGCAAAAGTGAGAGGGGGAAAATTGCTTCTTTTGCATTACAAGTTCTGCACACATTTAGGTGCTGTTTAGCCCTTCGAAAATTTGTCATGCGAAGCAGCTTTCTCGTGTGGAACTTGATGGTAGTTCTGCATGACAAAGTCATGTAACAATTGAGAATGTAACAGTTGAGAACGCCATACGCTTGAGAGCAGAGGTCGTGTCGTGGTTCGCCGCAGCTGCAGGGGTCTTCGCAGAGGTCGCGGAGTTCTTCGGCACGCTGGTGCTATGATTCTGTGTACTGTATCAAGTGCAAAAATGTCTGGGTCTGGAAGAATGCATGTTTGTCATGCTTGTCTGGCATGAGCATGACTCTTAAATCTGTCATGCAGGCTACCCAAGGGCTCCATTTTTCTTTGATGCAGAAACACAGTTTGTCATGCAGAATGGGCAACACCTAGAAGCTCAGAAACTTGTCATGCTAAGACAGCACTTGTGGCCTCATCATGAGACGCCACCCAACATCACAAGTTTCCAGACCCAGACATTTTTACATTTGATATACTGTCGTTCAAAGCCAGCGCCGCCTGCTCTTGTTCCATCATCTGCAGCTTCTTCTTCTCTTCCGCTTTTTTCCGCACCAGCCGCTTCTTCCGGTTTTTCTCGTAGTTTTTCGATTTCCCGGTCTGGGAATTGGGTGCATTTTGCAGGAGCTCAGAAGAAGTTGCACGAGCATCACCTGCGGCATTTTCTGATGCAGTGCCACCAGTGGTAGTAGGGCCCGGACCGCCCAAATAGCTTGAAATTATGAAGCCGGGATGATGATGAAAATAATTTTTTTTCTTCACTTTTTCGAAAGAACTGGCCAGAGTGATTTCATTTTTTCCCTGCTTCGGCGACTGGACATTCACATTGTTCATGACCTTCCCCGGCGCGGCCGCATCATGATCGTCCTCGGGCAGGGAAGAAGTTTTCGTTTTCAACACGTTGCTCACAGTGGTGTTCTTTTCCTCCTCTTCAACCACAGCGAGAAATTTCTCGTTCAAATCTTCGCAGATCGAAGAAGAAGTGGAGACCACGACGGCTCCGCGATCATAGTCAGCATCCTGGTCCAGTTTCTTCCACGGACAGTAGTTGGGGTCGTTCTTGTTCTTCTGGGGCGAGTTGCTTTTCGGCAGGGGCACCGGCAGTTTGCAGAATCGGGGTGATTCTGCTGGTTGCCGTAACATATTTTTTGCTGTGCCACCAGCAGCTCCAGTGCCGCCGCCGGGGATAGAAGGAGAAAGATTCTCCTTGTTCACATAATTTTTTCCAGCAGCGCTGGTACCATTGCTCGTTGTTCCGCCGCCGGACTTGGCGGCCGTGGTGGTCCCATCGAGAAGCTTCGGCCACTCGTGGTCCACCTTCTTGGACTGCTGTTTTTGGCAGGTGATAACTTTGCTCATCACGCCAGACATCTTCGTGGCTTTTGGAGTTAGACAAAAGAAACGATGGAGATGGTAGATATAGTAGAATATTAAGAGTGTTTGATGTATTGCGGCACGTTGTTGTAAGTAACAACGCCCGAGAAGTTTGTATTTGAATAAAATAAAGTTTGAGGAACTTCTTGAAACTGTTACACTTACTTCACGAGGTTTCGGTCTTACCACGAGGAGACGTAGCACCACCGAAACTTCTTAGGTGTAATATCAAAGCCTTTAGAAAATCCCAGGGGAATACTTAGCAATACTTTGGAGACCCTAGAGGGGGAGAAATTGTAAATTCTGTACTTGTACTATTTATAAAGAAAGAAATATAAAAAAATACCCCGGGGATGTTACTTGATGATAAGGAGCGACTGAAACAAAACACTCTAAAAGAACAAACTTTGGAGAACCAGCAAACGGCGAATAAACCAGGCTCTCATACAAGAACAGTTTTACAGTACCGACGAGCTTGATAAACAATTTTTTTATTCCAAGAACAAAGTAGAGAAATGGTGCTCAAGCTCGGCGATTTCGAGAAAAAAATCGGAGAAACTCGGAGTAGAAAAGAACTATTTAATACAGCTGCACCACGATATGTTGAAACTTTAATATGGAAAAGATCTAAGTCTTTCAATTCTGGAATTCAAATGCTGTTGGTACTATGAAGAACAGAAGAACGAAAGAAGTAAAAGTGATGGATAAGTTTGTCACGTGTTTAATTTTTTTTCCCGCTACTACGTTGCTATTTGACTAGGACTAGCGCCTATTTTCGAAGATACGTGCTTTACTTCTATGTGAGGAGATGGTGGAAAAAAAACAGAGTACACTCCGGAAGATGATGTTGAAAATAGCACGGACGAAGAAATCCTTCCCGGAAAGGAAAAGATCCTTTGTTTTGGAGCGCGAAGTATCGACAACGGCCGAGTTAGGCAGATACTTCTTTTTCTTGTTTGGTACAACTATGCGTAAGTTTTCTTTCACCTCTCCGAGTTAGTGTTGTGCTACTAGACCGTCTGAATAAAGCTAGTGCTTTTTATTTAGAAGGACAGTTGCTGAAGTTTTTTGTTTTCAAGGATTCTAGCGAATCAGCTCGTATCCTGTTTTTTCCTGTGGTCATGGGTTTGTTGATGATTCAATAACAACTGGCGGAGCGGTGTAGTATGCATCTACATCTTTAACTGTGAAGACGTTCTTGCTGCACGTCAAGTACCAAAATCTGTATACAAACTACAACTTCAGTGTGGTTCGTGCGACAGTAGCAAAGAGAAAAACTCAAGCTCAATTATACGCGAGAGATAGAAGAGCAAGCTAATGTGAAATAAACACGAGCATTTGGGTGCAATTTAATCAACGTACCGGATCTTCTGTCCTCCTCGTGCATGGAACAGGAAGCGGAAAAAAGAGATCTTGAGTCTTCGGCACCATCACACAAATCCTTCTTGGGCAAGAAACTGTTCAACCTTTCCAACTACACACGCGTGGTCGTCCTGAATACGGACTACAGCAGCTTTTTTTTCAGCGCTCAAGTTAGTAGCACAGCTAATACACAGCATCTTCACGACACATCGGTCGGAAAAAAAACAGTGGATTTGATGAACACGACGAGGGAAGTGCAATTGTGTAAAATAGCAGTGCCTGAGCCTCCTCAGTCAGCTAGACGCCGTGGCTCTATACCGAGCAGCGAGCCCCTGCACGACTCGGTGAACAAGGTCACTCAGCGACGAGGTCTGCAGCATCGCCGGTATACATTCATTCACGTTTCTACAAGTACGTTTACTTACAAAACTTTCTTCACGCGCTTCTTTATCTCCAGCTAGTTTCATTTTTTCGAAACTGTTTTTGTTGAAAAATCTGGAAGATTTTTTGTTCTTTGCTTTCTGTCGTGCTGTATCAGCTGTAAAAATGTCTGGGTCTGGAAGAATCCAACTTGTCATGCTGATTTTGGATTCGAAAAAAATCTGTATTGCATGAGCAGCAAAGAGAGTCCAAATTTTGCAGCACGGAAAGAGCATTTGTCATGCGGAATAGGCTTCAGGAAGCCCTCTAAAAATCTGTGATGCTAGGGCATGCATCACAGGCTTGAGGAGTCGTGCAAAATGTGCATGACAAACCTGGCAATCTTCCAGACCCAGACATTTTTACAGTTAATATGCTGAAAAAACATTCAACATCTTTTCGGTGTTGTCGTAACTATAACCACCCGCGCAGGGATATAGGAGTGTCAGGATTGAAATCGTCAAAGTTGAAATAGTTTGTTATGCTAAACCGACCGAAACCACTACACAACCTGTAAGGGCACCGAACCGCACGTGGTTCGGCCACCAGGTCGCGGAGTCAGGCGGACCGAAGCCATCACCATCATCCCCGGGCACATCCAACTACTTACGCTGCCTTTTCCTTACTTTCGCACACAGTCCTCACTTCGCCAACATGCGTGAAATGCAAGGCAGACAGTGCCTGTCTTGCAGAGTAGGCAAGGGAGGCAGATTGTAAGCCTTTTTCGGTGTAGAAGTAGAGCTGCTGAAGTAGCATGACAAAAGGCGTCTTCCTTACCCAACCAGCATTACAGACTGGATTTCGGCTCTACTCAAATTTGACATGCGCCGCTTAGAAATTGGGCTTCCAACTGGTATCGATTTTATGTATTACAAGTTATTCCAACTTTGTCGATTTCAATCCTGACGCTTCCATAAGGGAGAAAATAAATCCACTTCCCCTGCTGCTTATCTTCGTCCATTAGAATCAATTTGACTGTAGTGTGAAATAAGTGAAAAAGAGTTAGATAATTGTGTTTGTGTTTGTGATCATCTATTTGGATTTGTTCACCAGTGTTAATAAACTATCACCCAATAATATTCTCAGTGTCGTAGTTCCAGAAGTATCGTCAGATGTGTTGTAGTAGAAGCTGGACAGACCCATCTTGGTTTCTCGTCTCGTGAGGTCAACTGCCGTGAGAGAGTGACGGTTGTCGTGCATTTGAGCATTACAAAAGTTTTCTCATGCGCACGACTCACAGGTTACTCTCCCCGCTGGTGACGCTCATCTTCACACCAGCGTTTCCACCAGGTCCTTTGCCGCCACAACGCAGCTCAGCTTCAGACTACTCCCTGCTACCATCGAGAGATAATTTCTCGCTTCGTTTACGTCCTTCATGAAGAGACAGAGGAGGCCGAGACAGTACCTTTGGGTAGAGCATCCGTTTTTGCAGGACAAAAATGATTCAGATACACGTTTTCCTGGCATGCCAAAAATGATTAGATTCACATACGCGTTTGTAGCATGACAACAAAACCCAAACAATTGAAAAGAACAAAGACTAGGTATTACTGTGCTTCCAATATCCCTTTCGCCCACATGGTATGCACTGCAAAAGTATCACACTCGTATAAATGCATTACAAATTTCTTCAGCATGAGAAATAAAATTTGTAATGCGGATTTTACTTGAGAAAGAAATTTGTAATGCATGATTGCAATACGAGTACGATACTTTTGCACAGGATACATGGCGTCACTTTCCTCCGCCTGCTTCTTTGTCCTGTAGTCCTCTATGTGCTTCACTATTTCAAACACCTCCTCCGTCTATGCAGTACAAATATATCTGGGTCTGGAAGATTGCCAGGTTTGTCATGCATTTTTGCATGACCCATGGTGTCTGTAATGCATCATCTAGCATCACAGATTTGCAGAGATGGGCTTCCTGATGGCTATTTCGCATGAGAAATGCCCTCGTCTCGGCGTAGCACAAGAAACCGGACTCCTGTTACTGGTCATGCAATACAGATTTTTTTACAATCCAAAGACAGCGTCACAAGTTGCATCCTTCCAGACCCAGACACATTTGCATTTGATACTGCTTCTACTGCTGTTATTTGGTCCACCGACGACTCGCCGTTTTCTCCTACTGGTTGACTGGAGCTAGAACTTGCGCCAGCACCACCACCGCCACTACTACTACTCGACGTCGGACTAGTTTTTTCGAAATGGCCAATCACGTTGGAGACCACTTTCGAGTAGAACGCCTCGGCCCGATCCTGCTTTTTCTGATACGACTGAAAAACTCGGCCCATGTGGAAGTAACTTGGCGCTGTCCTGACGTGGTCGGGGCCGTGTTCCTGGCACGAGTAGTAAATGTCCACAGCGAAGGCTTGGATGGACTCTTGGTACCTGGGATCAAATTTCAAATAGATAAATGCAGAAGTGAACAAATTGCCGCATGGATAGTACAAACGTATGCTTTTACAGCATTTGGATTTTCATTTTTGTGTAGTCATTACCGTTCCGATTCTGCATGACAAACACCCACACGTTTTTTTACCTTTGCTGCGCTGCGTAAAGTCGACCGAAATTCCTCTGAAGATGTGACATCAACTTTGATTCACCGCCCTCCCTTATCCTGTGCAAAAGTATCGCACTCGTACCGTAGTAATCGCAATCTTGCATGACAAATCTCTCTCTCAAGGTAATTCACCATCACAAATTCCATTTGTCATGCTGGGCTCATTTGTATATGCAATTTGTAGAACTTATACGATGCTTTTGCAATGCGTATCCTTGAGCAAGTTCCAGTTCGCTAGTGAAAGGAACTCCTCTGCTACCTTCAGCTTCCTCAATCCGAGATTGGCTTCCTGTATTATCATATTTTGTGATGTATGTTTTTGCATGACAAATTTCGTTTTCGACTTTATTGCGTATAAAATTTTTGTCATGCGCATCTCGCATTAAACGGTGATGCCTAAACATAGATTTCAGCATCACAAACAAACTAATACTGCCAAAAGCAGGTAGCTGGCGACAAGCTCCACGGACTCGGAACCATAAACCTCTATTGCGAACTTATGCTGCGCAAAAGTATCGCAACACTCGCACTTATTGCAGTCATGCATTACAAATTTTTTTTCTAAGCTAAATCCGCATGACAAATTTCATTTCTCATGCTGAGGAACTTTGTATATGCATTTATACGAGTACGATACTTTTGCACAGGATAGAACTTCAACCCCTGCAATGCGCCGGGCACCGCCAGGTCGTATTTACCTGAGGGGTTTTGGGGGTGTTGGGATCTATGCATCGCAAGTCTTCATCAACCTCTACCTCGTTGTGGCATGATAATGATTCTGTTTCTGTCATGCAAGAAAAACAATAGGTGCGTCGTCCAGCAAACATCAAAACTTGAGTACTACCTTGCACCAAGAACTTCTGCGCTGTTTCCGTGCAGAGTTCTAGCAGCTCCTTTTTTACGGCTTTCAGTTCCTCTGCTTTCTTCTCTCCTTGATCCCCTTTGTCTGCCTTGATGTAGACGAGATCTGATTTGTATGTTGGTCGCTGCGTGGGAAAGTTTGTAATGCGAAATCCACATTGGAAAATCCATTTGTCATCCTGATGCACCGAGCAAAGTAACTTTGATTTGTACCTTGTGCGATGAGTGATTTTATCCCTCGCCAGTCGATGTCGAAGTTGGTTATGGAGTTGGAAAATCAAAATTTGGTAAAAGCTTGTTGAGAAATAAAGGATTTCTAATTTTCTGTTGCTATCTGCGCAATACACAAACTCCTGTCATCCAAAACCAGCATGACAAACACGATTAAAATTCCACCAGTTCGTCCCTGTCACAAACAACTACAGCAAATTTTCCAATCCCATAGGCTCGTAGGAACAGTAATACGCAGGGCACTCCGTTGCCATCAGTTTCCCTGGTTTTCCGCATATTTCGCAGTCGTACTTCGCCTATCAAATGTAAAAATGTCTGGGTCTGGAAGAGTCACGCTGTTTTTGCATGACACAGAAGGTCTGGCATGGAAGCTCTAGCATCACAGGTTTCGAGAACCTTCCGCAATGCCGAATCCGCATGACAAGTCCCCTACTTTGCAGACAAAAAGTGGGGGCTTTTGCTACGTATGCATGAGAGACTTTTCTGTGTTCTGAAATACGCATTACAAGTTGCATTCTTCCAGACCCAGACATTTTTACATTTGATATCGCCCCTTTGGGTCGTGACAGCTGGTTTATTGGCAGCACCAAGTCGCTATCCTGTGCAAAAGCATCGTACTCGTATAAATGCATTACAAATTTCCTCAGCATGAGAAATAAAATTTGTATATGCAGTTTTACCTTAAGAGCAAGATTTGTAATGCAAGACTTGCATTTATACGAGTACGATACTTTTGCACTGGATAATCGCTTCTCGGTACGTACTGCACCGAGTGCTGGCCTTTCGGAGACTGCGACATAATGGCCGGCGCGAGGGGATGTTGTCTTGCCTCTAGTCCCCGTTAGTATTGCCGTCCTGCGGGACTGATTCTGATTCTCCCCTGCAAAAACGAGGGGTTCGCTTCGACGAGCTCTGATTCGTTTCGTTTGGTGACTGCTTCCTAGGCGTTCTATTTCCGGCCTGGTTCAAAGAAACGCCGGGAGTGGTCCCGCAAGGTCGTGTGGATCATGGTCCCGGGGCGTCGTTAAAGGCGGCATAGGAGTGAGACGGGATGAACAGAGTTTTTTTCAACAGAATCAGGTGTATTTTCCCTCGTCGAGTACAGAAGTAACACCAGCTCTACTTTTCACTTACCCCAATTTCTTCTCAGATATTTTTTTTCCGAAGTAGGCAGGCCAACGTTGAAGCCGGTTCCCGCACAAACACGAGGGGTTTCCCGGTCCTATAGATTTTTCGTTTCGCCATGTCAACCTAGAAATTCAATTACAACAACCCATATTGCTTTACTATCTCAATTCATGGTCGACACACGACTCTGTCGCAAATGATCATCCCGAGGCGTCTCTCCTGCACAGCTCTCATCGCTCTCGCTGGCCCACCCACGTTGGTGGGAATGCGCATTACTCATGCCGATCTGTACACAGTACACAGATTATGCCTATGACGCGTGGTTGTAGATTCTCTCATGCTCCTACCTACTCAGAAGCGAAAAGCACACCACGAGCAACACGCGTGTCTCGTTCCGCAGCCTCCATCGTGGCAAGAAAATTCTACAACTGCCTGCTGTATGAAACAAGGGCCTCGCGCGCGGGGCTTCACAAGAGACAATATCTCACCCTCATCTTCGGCAGGCCGTGAGATGTAAGTAGTGGAAGCCTCCAAGGTAACAGGCCGCCCATCCATGCAGACAAGCTGACACGCGGATGCGCTCGACAGTGCTTATCTGGGAAAGGGCGCCAGGCCACAACCAACGGGACACGGCAACCGGGGCTGGGAGGTCGCGACGACCCACGCCGGCTGCTTCGATTCGACACTAAGGGCATTCGCACGGGACGCAGGCTGCGCAGCGAGCCAACCGGGCGAAGAAACGGCGCCGGTGGCTGCCTGGCTGAATTCACTGCGCCGCAACAGTCCCACCGCGCGGGCAGCCGCCCGCCAATACCTTGGCGGCTGGGCCGGTAGCTAACGAGGTGCCCGCGCGGCGGCCACAACGGGGGGGGGGGCCAAACCAGCGAGGCAACAGCAGCAGAAGCGAAACCAACGCGCGGAACGCGCAGAGGCCTGCTCTGCGCGTGTCCTGCGGCGCCCGAAAAGGCGGGCCCTGCGTCTGGTGGCGCCAAGGTATTCGCATTTCGCGCGTGCCAGCCTGATACACATCTCCGCGGGCACTGTTGGAATTGGTGGCGTGGCCGAGCTACTGTCGGAGTTGGCCCGTCGATTCCATGCGGCCGGCCCGGTGCGCGCCCTACTAAGCTGCCCGCGGCAAAATCGGGCAGCCCAAGCGCCAGCGCTTGTGCCGCTGCCGTCCCTCCGCCCTCGGCTATCTTAAGGCTGCGCCATGCACGAGAGCAGCGGGCGCAACTAGTGACGAGGAACGCACTGACCAAAATTGGCAGAGACAAAGCCGCTTCATCAAAGACCGAAAAATTTCTTTTCCTGTTCAAAAATCCTCTCGATCTCACTCAAAATCTCTGTTTTCCCGCTCAAAGTTCCACGAAAACTACATTAAGCCTCGTAAGCAAAATCCCTCCTCCACAATGTTTTCCTCCGCCAGGAGAAATACTTACTGACGCGCCGCAATGAACAGTGTTCCTCCTCGATTTTCTTCAATCTTGATCTTCTGATTTGTAGTTGTTTCACTGCAGCTTCTACTGCCCCTTGTCTGAGGCTGCAATAGAGTCGACAAACCATCAAAACTGATCTTCATCAAGACAGCTTCAACAGCAACGTTACTATCCCTTGGTCCCTCACACCATAGTCATTCAACAATTTCTCATCCTCCAGCTGCCTTCCCGCGCACAACAACCGCTGATCACTTTTCGCGATCCTCTCCACCGCTTCAATTCTTTCCTTCAAATTCACAACCGTCGTGGTCGCTGGGTTCAAATTTTCCACGGGAATTTTCTTCCCGGTGAGCGTCTGGACGACCACGGTGATGGAGCCGGAGAACTGCGGGGATGACGGGTTATGCTTGCTTCCTTTGTTCTTCCCCTTGTTCGTCCCTCCTGGAGGCGGCGGGGAGTTAATATTTACCGCCGGGTTTGGTGGTGGCACAGCGGTACCGGGAGGGGGGAAGTTCACGGTAGGGGCAGGCTGCGCTGTTGTTGGCCCGCCAGGCGCAGAGTTTCTGTTTACAGGAACACCAAGTACGATTTGAGAGGAGCTCGGTCCCGCTGCAGGGTCGTGCTGGTCGGCGGATTTGTAGCTCTTCGTTGGGGGCGGACTGGGATGTTTACGTTTAGATACGTGGTAGAAGGCAATTGATATTGTTCTTCATCACAGGACGACACTGTGGGACTGACGCTAGCATGACCATGAAATGAGACTTCAACAAAAAATCGTGTTTGTTCTTGCGGATAGCTATGAGAAGATCAAGATAGGTGAAAGACAAAGATGGATTGCACTTTATGCATGACAAACAGCCACGTCCTATACCTGTCCACGCTCCCGGTCGAGCTTCTCCTCCCGTGGTTAAATCCTCCTCCCGGATAGGCGTTTTCCCCTCCCCCGGCCGCCGCCACCCCCGGGTGCCGTATCGGTCGAACTTTGTAGGGCGGTGTTTTCGTGTTGGTTTGCGTGTTCAGGGTGAAATCAATCGTGTAGGTTTGTCCCCTGGCTCTTATGGCGTTCTCAAACGTTACATTCTCAACTGTTACATGCTTTGTAATGCAAAATGAGCATCAACGTCCACATGGTGAAGCTACTGCGCATGACAAATTTTGAAACGGCTAAACACCATGGAAATCTGTGCCGAATTTGTAATGCAAGAGTTGCAAGATCCGGCCTTTCCCTGTTGCCATTCTTGCGTCACAAATTCACGCAACAGTTGAGAATGTAACAATTGAGAATCCCATAGCTCTCAGCTCCACCGTCGGTTTCCCGGCATCGTAAGCTTCCTGAATAACCTGGTGCTCGCGGTCACGGTTTTGAAAGGAAATAAAAACAACGCACGGGGGGGTTTGGAAGTAATTTCAAGACTGTGGCGGCTCAAGAAGCCCGCGCCCTCTGCAGGTTTTCCGGTGAGCCTTCTGCACAACCCACTACATACATTTCAGCATCGGCGATGGTTGTTGTGTTCTTGCTGATCATTACCTTTTGGTTTCATTCGTGACCACCAGCAACGCAACCATCGATCATGCGTAGTTTTTATCAATACCATAATGAGAATTCCTTCCACTGTCCGGCAAGTTTCACCTGCCATCGCCCTCGTGCACCGCTAGGAGAGGCCATGGGTTCGCGAGTGAAAGAAAAACTTCGAGCCGGATAGTGCCTGGACTGTTCTTGCCGCAGTTGTAGCTACGACTGCACTGGCACTCCGTGGCGCAATTGTTACGTCCTATGCGCGTTTTAGCCGTCGTGCCTCGCCAGGCACGACAATGAACCTCCACTCACCTCTGTGTGATGCGGAACAGAACAAGAGCACACGAGGCTGCACACCAAAGAAGAAACGGGGCGGGGACTGGCGACCGGGAGTGATGGATTACGGAAGAGCACGCCCTACATATTGGCGTTGCGTCGCGGTTTTTTCATTATTTCTTTTGCGGCTTGCCGCGGCGCAACGCGTCCGCGCATGGGCGAGCGCCCGCCCGCGCGCGACGGGCGGCGGCGGCCTGAGGGCGGCCAAGCGGGCCTGCCTTCTGCCCCCCTATATATGACAATAGACCGGGCCGTCTTCGGGCGCGGCATTCGTCACACACTCGCCGGCCCGCCGGGGCGCAAGGCGGCCGCGAAAAACCACAGTCAGGGGGCACGCAGTCAGCCGAGCCGGCATAACTAAGTCGCCGGAAGGCTGGCCGGCTAGCGGGAGAGGGGCGGGGCAAAAGAGCCACGGCCCGGGCGCCACCAAAACGAGGGGGCGCGCGCCCCATACTTAGGGCGCCGCCGCGCGGCCGCGCGCTCGCAAAGGCGCGCGGCAGTTCGTGCGCGAGGGGGCAAATGGCGCGCGCCGGCCCGCTCTAACTCCAGAATGTACCCCGAGAGGAGCGGCAACAATCTGCATCGACTGCGCTGGTGGGATCTGGGTTGCCTTCCAGCGTCGTGGCGCAAGTCTTCTGCGCTCAGGAGCACAGCAGTGGGCGCACCACGGGCCCCCTACGAACGCGAGGAACCCCAAGGCCATGGGAACAGCCAGAGCCGCCCGCCCCCCTTTCGGCCGGCGCAAAGAACCGGGCAAACGGGTGACCGAACGCACAAAACCGCGGCGGCACCCTGGCAAACCTACACGCCTGCGCGCCGCTGCTCGTCCTGCTGTATAATCATCGTGATCAGATCTCGCCGAAGGCGGTGGCGCAACTCCACAGACCAAAAGAGGAAACGTCAAACGAACCTCGCCTGCTTCCAAAGAAAGACATAGCCAATATCGCACTCTCCGGAACGCCTCTCACGCTCACTGCCGGGTAGCTGACACGCCTTTTCTCGGACAACACTCGCCGGGTAGCTGGTCAAGTCCGCACGTAGCGTCTGATTTTGGACTGACAATTAAGAGTAAGAAGGTGATGAGTGTCAGAAACGTTCTCTGCTCGTCACGGTCGTAGTATGGAAGCGAGTGAAGCTCCTTGATGTCTTTTACTTTTTCGTCTTCGGTATTCGGAGAATCCGAATGAAGGTTGGTCGGATCTAGGTTCACGAGTCTGAAAGCTCGAGTACATGTCGCGTTTGGAAAACGCGAGAAATCCAGGAGCAGTCGTCATTGCAGATACAAAGGCAAAACCGAATTTTTGGTACATAGAAACTATTAACAGGAGCACAGAGAAATATCACTTTCGATTTTTACAGAATACAGAAACACTTTTGCTTGCTTTGCTCATTTCAATTTAGTGTAAAACTGGGACTAGAGAGGGACGAAGACGTTGATTGTACAAAAATCCTAGTAGTAGAAGATGACAGGAAACCATCTAAATATATGTAAAACAGAAGCCCTGCTTTTTCTCGTTTATCTCCCTCCATTGTAAGCGACAATCACAATTTTAATCATTTTTTCTTCCGTACCAGTACGTAGGTGCATTTAGGTAAATTGTACACGTGCAAAAAACCTTCGCAGAAACATATTAAGAACTTCTACGGACCCTGATAGCCTCCTCCTTAACCACTCTCAGGAGCTCCACGCCAACCCCTCCACTCCTCTACAACGAGTCCTCGTCCTCCGCCTTGCACGGCAGCACCCTCCGAATCATCGCCAACAACCCAAATCTTCCAGTAGTCCCCGCGACTTGTTTGGCGTTATCATCCCCATCACCACCAGACTTTTGTTCCCCGTCGGTAGTAGAAAACACACTCGCATTTTTGCTCCGATCATCATCATTATTTCCCTTAAGGACTTCCTCTTCCGCAGCCAATTCCTGGCACTTGTTCTCCAAAAACGCCACTAATTCGTCTTTGAACTTCAATTCCTCGCTCTGCATCTTCAATTCCTCCCGTTGGTAGTTGATGATGTTGTCCTTCTCGAAAATCTCATTCTCTATCAAATGCAAAACAATGTCTGGGTCTGGAAACTTGTGATGCTAGTTGAGAAAGACGAGGACGCCTCAATTATCTGGCAAGCATGGCAAGTTCTGGAGGCGCTATAGTCTCGGTTTTTCCGCATGACAAAGTGAGCTTCTGCATAACAGAAAAGTACGGCTACTTTTGGGTAATGTGCATGACAGACTTGAGAGTGATGTCAGACAAGCATGACAAACAAGTTCGATTCTTCCAGACCCAGACATATTTATTGCATTTGATATTCTCCAACAGTTCACATTTCTCCTTCCACCGCAGAACTTCGGTCAGGTTGTCTTCAGAGGAGTAGACAGCCGGGTCGCGTGAGTTCTGCTGCAGCAGTTCTACTTGGGGTCCTTCAGAATCAGATTCATCGTCGTCCTGCGCCTCATCTTTCGACTTCGATTTCGAACAAGAAGTTGTAGTGATGACGACCTTGCTCGGGGTAGAACTTATCCACGGGAAATTTCCCGTAGGTACACGTGGAAATGCGGTCTCTGCATGAAAAAACTTGGCTCCGATGCTAGTTTAGCATGATAAGTTTTACACTCCCACTCCGAAATGGTGAAATTTGTGATGCATCTTGTACATGTAGGGGAAATTTGTATTGCATAGAACTCAAGGATGAGCTACTAGAACTCGCCATCATTGTCCCCGTGCTGCTTTTGGTCCAGATGAATTTCGTTTCGAAGATGTCCACCACCGGCTGCCAGGATTCGAAAGTGTCAATGTCGACTCCGGTTTAATATCCAAGGAAAAAACATCGCACTCATACTGATTTTTGCAGATATGCATGACAAAGCTGCTTTTCTCGAGGTAAACCAGGATGACAAACTCCATTTTCATGCTGTCAACTACGAATTTGTGATGCAATGTGCACTAAATTATTGTAGAGTGCGACACTTTTGCAATGCATACGGTTTCCTCCTCCTCCGGAATAATTACCGCCAGATTGACCAAGTGATCGTCCTCCAGTGCCGGGGAGACGAACTTGCCGTGAAAGTGGTTCTCCTCCTCCTCCTGTTGGTCTTGGTCTTGCGGGGGCAGGATGGTGTCCAGCATGGTTTTGTTGTTCTCATCCTCTTGCTCCACCATCGCATGTAACTCTTGCGACATTTGCTCCTTGCCCACAATTTCCTTTTCGTCCACCTGCAAATCCGGCTTCTCCACCACGGACAAGTGCTTCGCTTCTCCCCCAGAGAGTTTGTCATGCACGGCGACGAGCCCTGATTCACCAGATTCAGCCGCAGCTGCAACTAAAACTAGTCCCGCTTGTTCCGCGGCTTGTTCAGGTTGATTCCCCGGCGATGTTGGGGTTGGCAAACCCGATGAACCATTTCCAACAGCAACAGCGGGATCGATCGTCTCGACAGGACTAAAGGGTTGGAAAGACGTCGCCGTCGTGGCCATTTCGACGGGAGAAGATGACTGCGAGTTCATCTTCGAAGGTACGCTAGAAAAACTGGCCTGCCGTTTCACGTTCGGGTAGAAAACTGTGGCGCCGTCGATAATGACCGGAGAAGTCGTCTTCGGGGGCTGGAGGTATGATTTAAGGTTGTGTTGATAGATTTTGATTTGTCGGCAGTTGGACATGATTCGAATGTGTCATGCAAGGAAACACAACGCATCCAGTCTATTTCAGCATATATTGCGGGCACCAAATAAAAAAAAAAGCATTTTCAATTGTCGTCTACGTCTGCTGTAAGTACCAAATCCTTCCCGGCCGGTCCGTAGAAGTCATCACCTCCACTTTTTCCACCTAAACCCCGCACCCGCTCTCTCGCGGCCTTCGGTTGGACGTCAAGCTGGTAGAAGTTTCGCTCCGCGTCGAAGCTGAGAACCTTCCCCGTGATCCATTTCTTGTGCGTTTTGCTTTGGTATTCGACGGTAGTGCCGCGGGGGAAGATGGGAGGGCAGTTGCCGTGTGCTACACCTGGCACCGCTGGCTTGATGTTGTCATCTTCCTCGTCGACCTTTGTCGGAACGATGACGGGACGGATTGTAGTGCTGGTCACGGGCATGATGGTGGTTCAATAATGTTGGGCAACAAAGTGCTGCTTTGCGATTCGGGAAGGACCACCAATTAGGGGCACGTGCCCGCTCTTCTACGCAAAAGAGGAAATGCTTTCTTTCCTGTGTATTGTGCAGGTGCTGATTGATAGCTTCGATTCGAGCGCTACTCTGCACGAATTGTGACTGATGACGCAGATTTCCGACGCAGGTGCTGGGAGTGCGATTGCAGTTTATGCACAAAGCTATTCGAAGAGAAAGACTTTCACAACGACAACACCTCTATCCGCGGAACGTCTACCATAGGCTCGCCTCCTTCTCACACTCTAGAATCTGCTCACAAAAATAAAGGATGCGCACTTGATTATTCCCGTAGCGCGGCACGCTCACTCACAGGCACAGCAGGGCGCGCTTGCTGCTTCCATTACGAACTCGCCTCAGAGAATATTCCACGGCACGGCTCGGCTGCATCGATTCATTTTCCACGGGGTGTGTGGCATACCTCCTGACCCACTGTTGCGGGGCGCGGGGGCGCAAGCCCTATCCACGCTGCGAACCACAAATGCCATCCTTCCAGCATCGGTCGCGCGCAGCGGGCGGCCGGGCACCACAAGCGCGAAGGAGCGAGAAAGCAAAGGCCAACACAGAGGCCCAGGTTCTTCGTACGTTCCACAGACAGAACGGCGCCGCCGGCAGAGAGCAAAGAACACTCCGACGCCCATGCGCCTTACTTACATGCGCTACGCCAGAGGCGGAACATGCAGTGCAGGCAGGGCGACCGAAACAACCGGGCCGCCGAACGATACCAGCCGACGGGGCAGGACCCGCGCCCGCCTCCACCCGGGGGCGCGCGGGCGCCAATGGGCTAGGGGCCCAGAGAAGGCGCCGCCCGCCAAGAAGAGCCTGCCGGGCGCCTGGCGTTCTCCGCCCGCTGGGCGGCTCCACAAGACTGGAGCGGGCTCGCCCTTTCGCGGTGCGTTTCGAAGGTGGAAGCCTCCCCGACTTTTTGCTGTAGAGGCTCCATCAGCGCGTCGGCGAGCTGTCGGACCAGCCACATGCCCTGTCCAGCGCAACGCGCCGGCCCCTGCCCCTGCGCGTGGCTGCAAATAACAAGGACGGGCCCACGCGCTAACGCTATGGCACGGGAGGCCACCTCTGCCGCCGCTAGCGCGAGCGAAAAGCGGCACGGGCCTCCAGGGCGGCGGGCTTACGGCTCGCAAGGCCCTCAACGCGCTCTCTGTTACGCCCCAACTTCTACACATGTTCGCACGAGATGAGTTCATCGTGCAGACGCTCGACGCGCTTACCTCCGAAACAATCAGAAGCGACTCAGAAACGTCAACGCTCCACGCACCTCTTCCTCACCTCTTCCTCTCATCGCATAAACGCTCCACGTACTGCATCTCTCCCTCATCGTGCTTGTTCGTCTGCAAATAAGAGGAACAACGTGACGAAACGGTAACAGGGTATCGAAATTCCAGAAACATATACGAAGATACCCTCAATCAAAATTGCCGAATCCGATGATAGTGGTGGAAACGGCATGGACGGTATGAGCCACTTACTGTTACTGTTTACTTGGATTCTGTTATTTTGCACGGAATATTGACGATCTCTTACCCTTGCGCCAAGAAGTCTTTCAGCTGTTTGTTTATCTGTAGCTGATTCACTCCTTGCACACACAGAGTACTTCTGTTATCTTTTCTACACTTCTTCCTCGCATCAGACGAGGACTTAGCACTGTCCTCAAACTATTTTGCATAGCCTTATTCCGAACGAGCAAGCGCTTGCACTTCTTTTTGGTGAAACAATGCGTGCTGTATTTCTAGGATAGGCCGCTGTGAAACTATAAACATAACTTAGAAGACATGATCGGTCGTGCGAAACTACAGCAATTTCATCTTGTATTGATTTGGCATTGCAAACGTGTTACGACGCAGCTCGAATGTTATGTATATATTGCACATCATGACAGCACATGAGATATTTTAAATTGAAATCAATATGATATCAAGGTTTGGTGCATACGTAACAACTCTTTCTACCTCCCACACCAAATCTCCTCACTTGCAGCTGACCGTGTCCGACAACACCTTGACAAAATGGTCGAAGATGGATTTCCGTTTCATCTCCAAAAACTTCTGTTTCAAGTCCCCCAGCTCCGCCTTCGTTTCCTCCAACTCCTGTTTCACCAAATCGTAATCCTCCTTGGAATATGAACTGCAAAAGCTGCATCGCACTCGTAGTAATCGCAGATATGCATTACAAATTTTATTGTAAAGGTAAATCCGCATTACAAATTCCATTCTTCATGCGGAGGAAATTTGCCATGCGATTTATACTAAGTACGATACTTTTGCAGAGGATATGGAATACACCGGTCTGCTACTAGCGTAGTTCACGCTCAAATTCTGCTGGTTCAGGGAGAATATGAATTGCAAAAGTCTCGCACTCGTACTGGTTGCAGTATAGCATGACAAATGCAACTCGAGTATCTGAATCAGCATTACAAATTGCATCTCCCTTCTGCAAAAATTTGTGATGCTACCTGTACTAGTAAATGCGATTTCCTGTTGCAATGCATACAGAAGTAGCTCGCCCCGCTGGAAGAAGCAGAGCTGGCTTTGGACTCGGAGTGTATCCTTTGCAAAAACGTCCACACCCCAGATTTACGATGGGAATTTGGCAACACAAATCCCGACGCTTTGGGAGTCACGCAAGACAAGTTGCAGTCCTTTGGGTGGTGCAGGGTAGCAAGATGGAGCGCCAGTTTATCCTGTTTCTGTTTACAGCATCACAAGTTCCACGACGCGACTGAGAATGCCTGTCATGGGGATCATGCACGTCGCAAATGTTCCTGTCTTTGCAAATCCGCATCACAATTCCGGGGAGGAGGTGGACACGTTTTTACACAGGGTAGACCGGGAGGATTGTTCCAGTATCGTGGTTGATGTGGATTCGGCGCTAGCCGCGGTTGCGTTTTGTAGTCCGGCGAGTACGGTAGTCCAGAAGGATGAAGAAGATTCCTGGTCGGCGATGTTCTGGGAGAGTTTTGAGTTTTAATTTTATGTAGCAAGAGTGGCTGCACACAATGTTTAAATATTTGCAAAGGAGTAGCCGTGGCTCCGAAAATCTTTCATGCATGGCTGGCAGAAGGATATTAACAAAACAGAGCTCCTGCTGCATCCACGAATCCTTATATCGATTAAACTTTGTGCATTTACATGTATGTGATCTAGTACAGCAGATTTCCCCGAGCCAGTCTCAGCCTTCGGCGCGATGACCTCCTCAGACGGCAGCATCATGTTTCCGAAGGCCTTCTTACTCGGGCTCTCGAGCTGTGCCGGCATTGTTTTATTTTGCAGAAACAGCTGCTACTGACCGGATTCAGTTCGTCCTCGCACTGTAACTCGATTCTGATGGACACAAATAAAAGTCAAAAGAAGCTACTTCGTCAAACAACCGAGCTTGCTGGTCCTACTCCGCAGAAGCGGGAAGCCTGATACGGGCGCTCAGCCACTCAATTCTTCGGAATTTTCGAGCGAACAGAAGCGCACAAGCCAGATATTAGGTTTTGGATCAGGGTTCCTGATACAGCATTTTCGTCCCGCGCTTGCTACCAAAAGGACGCACAAGACGAGTCTTCGAGTGCTCTACTTGCCCAGACATGGTCAGGCCGGAAATCTACTACGCGATACGGAGCGCGCAGAAATGGGGGCCCAACTCTTCTAGAACGCGACGTCCCCTGGTGGCTGAAAGAAAACACGCAGTACTGCATGAAAGGCAAGCGCCGGTCGGAGGGTGCTTTGCGTAACGGGTACCCCCGGGCCCCCGCAGCTTTGGTGACATCGCGTCGCCACAATCGGGTCGGCCTACGTGCCTGCCAACCAACTTGCGGGGGCGGTGCAATTGCCCACGCGATGCGACCGTGCAGCAGGGGCTGGCCCACTCACTTACAGACATGGGCGGGCCACAAGCCTGCCGGCCGCCTGGGCCGAAAGGCAGGGGCCCCGGCCCACGTATAAGTAGCCAGAACCAGGCGGGGGCCGCAGCACATGGGCCAAAGGCCCCGGCCGACTGGGCCGGCCCGGGGCGTTCCGCGGCCTGGCCCGCCACAACCAACGAGAAGAGAACAAAAGGAAGCGAGGCCGCGCGCGAACCGGCTGCAGTGCCTCCATCTCGCGAGACTCCTGCACCCCGCACGGCGTTAGCCTGAGGGGCGGCCGCGATGGGCGCCATAAATTATTGCCACTGCCGTCGACCAGGAGACGGGAGGCAACGCGCCACACACCCACTGCCGCGGGCGGCCCGGCACGACCCGGCCGGGCTCCTCGGGGGCGCCGCCGAGACGAGGCGGGGCCACCGCCCTCCCTCTGGGGAAGCGCGGCCCACCTGTGCGCGCAGCGCGCGGGCCGGCCCCGGAGCAGGGTGATCGCTCTCGCCGACACTCGGCCGCACTGCTTGGGTACCTATTCGCGGCACTTTGAAAACGTTTCCTCGCTCACTTCATCAACGCTCCCTCGGAGATCGCCACAAAAAGAACAAAACACTCCGAAGCGGCACACTTGATGCGCCGGCGCGCGGCTCAGGTCCAACTAACAGGAGAGAATTTCTGCCACCGGGGCCGACATCAATTCAACAATAAGAATAAGCACTTCATCTCGCCAGTCTCGATGCATATGGCTGTTCAAAATCAAAATGAAAGTCGAAACTGAAATTACAGGTAAACGTGCACTGCCAAAGATTTTCTCAACTCTTGTCCGAGTGCTTGCTTCAACAAACTCATTCAAAAGAAAAAGCTCTATGATGTGAAAGAAAAAGTTCTTTTCCTCTGCCAAGGACGACTCGTCCGGCGATAAAGTCAAATTGATAGCTCTAAGGAGGAGGAAAATTTGGAAGAGTCAACTAAATCGACGAGTACTTTATTCTCTGGAAGATTTTATGCATGCTCAAGCTAGAGTTGGACGAAAATAAAAATGGTTTCAATCGATAGTCTCTTACTCTTTTGCAATTGATAAAGTTTGCTAGTAGATGGGTGGGTTTAATGAGATAAAAGAAACATTGCGTCTTTCGTCTAACAGTATCACAGGCACTTGTTCAGGACGAGCATGAGGAAACAAGAAACAAAAATCGCAGAGAATTCTTCTAGTTCATTTTGGATGTAAGATAGGTAAACTTGTCATAAGTTTTGGTAAAATCTAACTTGCGCTTCAAGATCGAGCATCTATTGGCTAGAAGAATGCAATGGTGAACAAAGAAAGAACGAGTCCGTGATCAGTAAGCTCAAGACAACTAAAAAATGGAAACGAATGCTGAACGAATTTGAAGTTGAACTGAAACATATTCAAGTAAAATAAAACCCTCCTTTTGCTTCTTCCTCTCCCTCCCCACTGATCTCCACCACCACGACGGCTTCATTCCGCCCTTACTTGCACGTGGTCATCTCCCGCATCATCGTCAAAATCTTCACAAACACGTTTTCCGACTTCAATTCCGCGATTTCCTTCTTTAACTGCCAAATCTCCGCCTCGTTGGATTTCAACATCAGGCATCCCCTGAAAATATTTATACCACTTGTTTCAGCTAATTTTGTCATGCAAGCCATGGAAGGACTTCGGTTTTTGTCATGCTTATAACAGAAAGTTGTCGGAGTGGTACATAATCTTCAGGGCATATCACCTTCTGATTTTCCACCTCCCCGGACTGTTTTTCCAACTCGCTCTTCTTCAAATCCAGTTCCGCTTTCAACGCGTGAAACTCCGCCAGCGTCGGGGTTTTCTTGCTGGTGGCAGAAGAAGAATTTTTCGTGAGGGAGAGGTTCTTGGAAGAGGAGGAGTTGGTCGCTTCTTTGTTCTCATTGTCCTTTTTGGAGCTGAACAACCCGGCCCACCAGCTGGTCGTGGGCTCCGCCTGCTGCTCGACGACTTGCTGTTGCTGTTCCGGCATTTTTGGTTTGGTTTGGGGGTGTGTCCGAACGAAGTTCGTGGCGTTTGATGTGGGCGGCCACTCAAGGAGGTTTTGTCGACTAGATGAAGGACAAGCGGGTACTATTGGAAGCAACTTTGATGTGTGTTTTGCTGGCGCAGCGCTACTTTTAGTTTTACCAATTTATCAGTCAGACGAGACCGACAACAGGACTGACACCTCTACACGCTCTTGCTCTAGTGGGGACGAAGGTGAAGGATGAGAGCTGTAGCTCTTGTACACCAGAAAAGTACGTCCTTCGTTTGCGCTCACGAGACAGCTCGCTGTTTTGTTTACTAATATGAATGGCGACGGCGAGCGTCATCAAATACCGTGTTTGCTTTTCGACCTTGCCGATTCGTCCCCGAAGAAACAAACAAATGGGAATCAGGCAGAGGCGGACGCATAGCTCTCCGACGAATAACTCTCTGAACTTAGTCGGTAACCTTCGACCAACCCAACTAAATGCCTCGCGATGTGGAGCACGCCCAACATGCGGGGCTGACAGACCCGAAGAGGAAGTTCCGGGCAGGGCGTCGGCCCCAATTTTGTTTTGCCCTGGCCAGTGGTGCAGCAGAGTAGCCTTGGTTTTGAGTCAGCATGCCGGGCCGCCGGTCCTCCCAGGCTTGTTTCCGTGAATGGGAACTGGCGCCCGGGGGTGGGCATATGCAGATGGCCCCTGCCGTCAAATATCGGGCGTCGGCGGATCCCTGCTTCCGGGGGCGGCCCGGCGGGCCACACACGGCCCCAACAACTACATGCGCGGTCAGCTCATTAAGCTGCCCATGGCAGATGCGCACACCTGCGCAGGCAACGGCCTGCGCCAAAATATTAGCGGCGCCCATGCATCCCAAGCACCAGCCGGGCGCCACACTGACTGCCCACCCAACCAGGCAGCGCCCGCCGAAGGGGGCGCAAGGCTGGGGGGGCGCCGGCGGAGGGGCCGGCCCGACCCAAGGCCCGGCCGCGAGCCAAGCCATGCCCGCGCGTGCGAATTGGGCAGCGGGGCTCCAAAGCGCAACGGGCGCGCAAGCGAGGCCGGCCAAGCCCAGGGGGCGCACCAAATAAATAAAAAGAGAACCACACGGCCACGCGCCGCCTCCCGCTCCTTGCCGAGTTGGGTTTTCTCAGTGGTCTGCTGCTCGCAGGCGGGCGCACGCCGCACCCGCAGCGAAATTTGTCTGCGCGATTCTTGTCCTGTGTGGGCGGCACAAACCAACGGCACTGCCGCCGCGCGTGGAGCTCGCTGGCTCGCACGCGGCTGCGGCCGGCAAGCTTCGACACTGCCACCCAAGACCCCACAGCGGCGCCCCTCCTCCTGGCCGCGCGCCAAGAAATGCCCAGGGCGGGGCGGCCGGCCGGCTAGACAAATAGAAGCGCAACGCTCTATCGCTATGGTACACAGATGCTGACAGGCACAGGTTTGTGTAAAAATTAAAATGTCAAGTACTCGCATGAAGAATTCATCTCGGCGTTTGTTTCTTCTCTCAAGCATGGCTCTGTGCAACAGACACGTCAAGATTTTGCACGCTCAATTGCGCTCTGAGCAGACGACGAGACACTGAGAACATCGAGCCGGCACAAACCATAACTTTATCTTCTGTATTTTCATCTTGCCGCTCGTGGGCTGTTTACAGACAAAGTAGACGAGGCAGTAAAACTGGTGAATGGAAGACTAAGAAGATGGCTTCAACTGCACAAATATTACGATTACTTCATCTCATCAAGATCTGAGACGCACTGCCTCCTCGAATGAAGTGAAACTTGACATTCGTAGACCCAGTAACGCATCACTCATAGCTACCTTAATCATTGTTCCTAGAGCTATGTGTAAGTGTATGTCATGTGGACTTCTTTGTACATTGCCTATGCTAGAACTGAAACTATTCACTGCATCGATTACTGCAGGTTTCGGTCTGCTCGCACTCCAGTCTATTTTGCTGTTTTATTGCGCATTTAGATAAAAAGATCATGCTGGTAAGTTCTGTGTATAAATTTTGTAAGTTCTGTGTTGTAAAACTACTTTCACTTTGACGTATATCAAATTGCTTCCACAACCACATCACCCAACCATTCCTCGACGCACCTTTCCCTCCGGTATTAATCAGAGATCTCTTCTCAACATCCTCGCAGCCACAGTCGGTGTGCTGGTTGACAGCTACTGATATCAAATCTTCCATTTTAGTCGTAAATTTCCTCCTCACCATCGCTCCCTTCGTCCTTACTTGCAGACGCACATGGTTTTCAGCCCCGCCAGGAACCCGGCCGCGGTGGCGAGTTTCAAATCCATGATCTCCTTTTTCAAACCGGCAATCTCTTCCTTATGCATTGCACAAGTATCCCACAAGCAGTACACACAATTTGCATTACAAATTTTTTCAAGAACAAAAACGGAGTGTGTCATGCCATATCAGGCAGAGAGTTCGATTTGTCATGCAGGACTGCAATCAGTAAAACGAAAGAGTGCGATACTTTTGCAATGCATATTCCTCACAGGACTTCAATTTCACCTGTTGCTCGCCGAACTCCTGCTTCTTCGATTCCAACTCCTTGTATGCATATTGCAAAAACGTTTTTTGTGTCCATCTCCATCAATTTGTTTCCATCTACTGCAAGCGCAACTGCAAATTTTTGCATGACAAATTTTCTTTCAGTATGGGAACAAAGCTGGAATCTCTCATGCAGAATCAGGTATGAGTAAATCACTGATCAGTGGTCATGCCAGACTGGTGCAAGAGCTTGCACGATGACGAGGACATCATGATATTTTTGCACGTGTGATACCTTGTCCTTCTCCACCATTTCGGCCTGCATGGCGACGTAGTCTGCCAGGGTGGGTTCGTCCTTGGTAGCGGCGGAAGAATTATGCATTGCAAATATGTCTGGATCTGGAGAAGAGGAACTTGTGATGCTTGTCTTCGATTTCATTCTGGAAGACCCTTGATCATTTTGCCGCATGATCGACAAAAACCG
Source organism: Amoebophrya sp. A120 (assembly GCA_905178155.1). Taxonomy (NCBI): domain Eukaryota; class Dinophyceae; order Syndiniales; family Amoebophryaceae; genus Amoebophrya; species Amoebophrya sp. A120. The sequence continues at coordinate 8,751,663 of CAJINV010000005.1, forward strand.
AGCTTGTTTCACGCAAAAATTGCGTCACATCATTTTGTCATGCGCACTAGGGATTAAGAGGAAGCCAAGTAGCTGTAACAACGCCAGACCGCAAAAACATATTTGCATTTGATAAGAAGCCTTCTGCCCGGCGCTCGGGGTGGATGTGGTAGTCGCGGCGTCGTCACCTTTGTCTGAGGTGGCGGTTTGGTTCTCCGTCAGCTGCTTGTCGTCGGTCGCGACGACCGCAGCGGAACCGAACAGAGAGGCAAACATGATTTTTTGAAGATGGTGCAGTTGCTTCGTGTTCTACTTGTTATCGGAGATTGATGAAAAGCCAGTGCTTCGTAGTTGCAGTTGGAGATCTGTTTGTTCTTTCGGGGATGGATGTACAATAAATCAAGTCGTTTGAATACCAAGCTAGCTCGTCGTCTCTCCGGAAAACAAAACAAAAAAACGCAAAGACGTTGACAACTGGGCATGAATCAAGTTCGCCCACTGTGTGGCTACGCAGAAAAAAACTCAACTCAATACAGGACGTCGACGTTTCAAAAAAAAATATCTCGCCGAAAACAGAATCAATACTGCGCAGCAAATCTTAAGACAGTGATATTTGACGGCACACTACCAGTATCGGTAACAACACGGGCCTGTTTGCAAGAAGATGGCTTGTCGTTGTCCCATTGTGATTGAGGCCACAAACCCGCGGCCAAAGGTGTGAGTCAGACTCAGACAAGCAGAAGGCAACGTCCACACAAAATGCCGTGCCGCGCCTGCTAGCTTGGTCCCACAGGAGGCTCCCTGTAACAAGGCACTCGGCAACGCCTTCCCCCCGTCGCCCAGCACCGCGGCGCGCCACCACTGCGCGCTAGCAAGCAAGCTGCGGCGCCGAGCGGCCGAAGGGGAACTGACACACGCACGGGCGTGCGAGAGGGCCCAAGCAAGCCCCGGGCTCCCCGGCCCAAAATAAATAAAGCGTCGCAAGCGCGGCGCGCGGGCCCGGGGGCCCAACAGACACCCGGGGCAAGCAAAAAGAGGGCCGCCGCCCGCCCGCCGGCCGGGCCCGGCTTTAGCAACAGAGGGAGGGGGGCGAGTTCGGAGGCCCCCCGCCCGTGGCAATGGCGCGGGAACCGGGCGCCGGGGCGAGGTCGCCGAGCCAGAAAGAAAGCGCGCGGACAGCGGGGCTTTGTGTTTTTGAAGTGCGTTGGTCGGCGCCGCCACCGCGCGGCGGGCTTCGCTCCGTGTGCAATCCGGAGTCTTTCCGCCCTAGCCCTGCCGGCGCGCTGCCCCCGCGCGCAAACCACTCCACCCGCGGCGCTGGCTGCCTCCTACGCAACCGCAGTCACGCACGAGCTTGCTGATCACGATACTCGAGACGGCTGGACGCAATTCATGGGTGATATGGAAGCGAGGGCTAGGAGCGTCGTTTTCCGGTACACTAATGCTAAACGCGGTGGCGCCTCACTCAACAAAAGGAACGCGTTGCTTCTTCTTGTTCTCCAGGATGTGAAGTTCTATCAGCAACTCACCTCCACTCGTCGTTCGTTACTCCTTCCACTCACGGTCGCGTCAGCGCCACTCACTGCAACCAATCTGCTGACCAGAAACGCTAACGCAGCAACAAGATGAAGGCGAACATTCTCGCTACAGAAACAGAATCTGAGTGGGGAAGCTACATTTCTCTGCAATCATATTTCTCCAAGAAGCAGGCACTGTGGTTCATTTTCTACAGCTTCTCTTTCTAGACGTTTGTTGCGTTGGCTTGAAAGTTTTTGTCTCGTAGAAAATGATTGTGACATCGTTAGAACAGTGATATCCCCTAGTAGGAGCGGACAAAGCAACGCAATTTCTATACCGAACTTATTTCATTCATGTTCGTCTGCGAGGAAAACGAGCTGTACATGAATATCACTATCACAACCAATCTACATCATGCCGTGTCTAGATACCGAAAAGTAGACTGCGGAGTGGTTTTTAATGCTATTAGTGCATGAGCATGCATTTTAAATACGTTTCGCACAAAAATGTTTACTTCTTCTTCTCTTCGATCCTCTTAAAAGAAAACGCAAAAGTGTTGACTGAATCATACATGATTACCGCTAAAATTTGTAATGATAGCGACTAACTTCATTTCTTTGGTACATCCGTCTCGGGAAGAATAGATTTAGGATTACGTCGTCCAAGATCGAATTACTTGTGCGACCTGTCACGACATCTCGGTGAAACTAAAAGTACTAGTACGATTAAACTTTTGCACTGGATAAACTGCTCCGTGAACGTGTTTTCCGCATTGTACTTGGCAAACGGAATCTGCAGCGGTTCTTTCGGAATCAGCTCGAACACCCGCTCGGAGGACCGGAGTTCGTGCTGGTCAAAATCCTCATCTTCCCAGGTCTCCTTGTCATTTAGCATGACAGATTTGTTCGCCGCACAATTGGTCGTCGTCGTAGTAGCTCCAATCGCCGTCCCCCCGAAACTCAACCGACGGCCAGCACTGTTCGCGCGGGGGGCGGGGATCTGTAGAGGGAAGGGATTTTAGAATTTCGATTTGTCATGCTGAGTTCCACATTCATAATCCCATCTGTAATGCAAAAAGCGACAAGAAATTATACGTGCGACGGCGGTTTGTTCGGGCGGCGGACGCGGTCCTTCGGAGCGTTGCGTTTCACGTCCAGTTGGTAGCAGTTGTTCTCGTAGTCAACGCCTTCGACGAACGCTATCGAATGGAAAAGTATCGTACCCATGCCGTAGTCATTGCAATATATGCATGACAAATCTGCTTTCTTAGGTAATTTAGCATAGCGGGAACGCGGGCAGGGCGGGCAGGGCGGGAACGCGGGCGAACGTTCTCGCTTTCGCCATCGCGCCAACCTGCGTTCGCCATGCAAGCGGCGCTAGGTTGTAACACTTTTTACTACTGCCGCGGCAAAAAGTGTTACACCCCCTGCCCGACGGTGTGGCGTTTTTGCTTTTCTGCATTTTCGGGGCCGGATCGCGCGCGCGCAAGCACCAAAAAGGCTGCACGCCCCCACGCGTGGGCGCCCCTATGCGTACAAGCCTACGGGGCCACCAGCTGCTTGCCCACCAAGGACGAGCGGCGCTTTGTGTAATATAAAAGGGCATCGTGGGCCTGGGCCCGAGAAAGACGGCCCGCTGAGTCACCTGCGCCGGCTAACCCTTCCTCCGAATGGGGCCGCTTCGGCATTGCCAACAGGCCTCGCAAGAGCCAGAACCCCACCAGCCCGCCAGGCCCGGGCACCCCGGCAGCCGGCGCCCGTGCGAGGCAGGGACGTTGAACATCCCCGCGAGCGGCGCAACCAATGGAGGCGACCCCCGCCTAAATGAAGAAGAGCCGCGGCCGCTGACTAGGGGCAGATATTTTCCGCAGAAGTGAATCATGTCTGCGGAAAATATCTGCCCCCAGTCGCACTCTTAGAATTTTGAAAATGGCGCGCACCCGCGCGAAAATTGTGAATGGCTATCCCTGCAGCACATTTTTGGTTTTTGACACGCTATAAAATAAAAAAAAAGCTGCCCTTTCGGGTCCTTGGATTTCAAATTTGCGCCAACCTTTCACCTCGCATAGTTTTTCAAAATCGCTTGTGCGACCTGTCACGACATCACGGTGAAACTAAAAGTGGTGTCTCTCTACGTACGGCGTAACTTCTTCATCCCTCACGACCTCTTCAACTTTCATCAGAGTCCTCACTTGCACGTGACAAACTTCTCGACCCCGGAGAGAAAAGCGGGGGGCGGAGGAATAACTACGTCGCCGGTTATTTCTCCTGCTTGTTCTTGTAGTTCGTCTACTTCCACTTGAATATTCATGTCCGCCGCTTCGTTATTCCTGCTAGGACTATCCACTTTTATCCTCCTCACCTCTTGCAACTCTCGTTCCAACGCCGCTATCCGGTTTGTATGCGTTGCAAAAGCATCTTCGCACTTGTAGTAAAAGTAATCCTAATCGTACTAGACATGCATGACAAATTCTATTCTTCCAGGTAGATAAGCATTACAAACTGCGTTTTTAAATTTAATGCTGAGAAAATTTGGCATGCGATTTGTACTACTATGTATCAAGATAGAGATACTTTTGCAATGCATAGTTTGTTTTTTCCTCCAATTTCGCCTTCAAATCTCCTACCTCCTCCACCGCTTGTTCGTACTTCTGGTAGCAGGAGCAGAAATTCTCGGTTACTTCCTCCAATTCCCCATTCACCCGAAGGAACTCGCCGTTCACAAATTCCAATTCTTCTTTCACCAGATCCAGTTCCGACATGGTGGGTGAAGAAGGAAGGGCTAGTTGATCGTGGGTTACATCAACCTGGGTGGAGAGAGATCGGAGGCAGTTGGAATTTATGCATAACAGGACAAATGATGGTTCGAATCTTGATCTTCTGAAATCAGAATTACATACAAACGGTGCTCGTCGTCCTCGTCCTAGACCTAGCAGTCACAGTGGTCCTGATCAAATACAAATACGGGTGTAGTCGAAAATGTACCTCCGAGTCATCCCTTTCCTCTTCTTCTGCCACTTCATCCTCGAAAACCACCGGCAACCGCGTCGAGGACGAGGAAGATTGGTTTTGAGCGACGACTCCAAGACCTCTCTGGTGGTTGCAGCGGCAGTTCAGTTGAAACTTCTCCTGTTTCTTGTTGGAGAATTTGAGGGACACTGTTTCTCCCACATCGCATGTTGATGCTCCCTGAAGACCCGGGAGCCAGTTCTGCTTGGAATAAGGCGGATTGGGGTGGTTCTGCAGCAGGTTATGAGTTGCGCCCGACGGAAGATGTGTTCTGCTCGTGGAGACAGGCATCTCTGAACAATAGAAAACAGACAACACAATCCGTAAACGAGGCAGGTAGGTTACAAGAACTGCAGGTGCCGGACCAAATGGGGACTACCTGGCTTCTACTTCGCATACGAAATAAAAGGTTCAATTCTGAAGACCAGTTTTGGATTCCTGGATCAACATCAAGGATGAGACCGCGCGCGCTGCCACTCCCTGTGAGCAAGGTCGTGTAATCGCTCACGTTCATCTAAGTTCCCCGACGTCCTCTTCGCACGCAACGACTCATCGACACTTGGTTGGTACACAACGACTCATCATCATTCCCCTCCTCTTCTTGTGGCAACCGGAGCGAGCGGCTGTCCGTTGTAGTATACCATGCAACACATTGGCCGAACGAGACGAACTCGACGCCGATTCATTTTGCAGGGACCACCATGCAACCAATGCGAAATCACAATCACGCCTCTTTGTCAGGGAGTAAACAAACTGATGGCGCGCACGATCTTGATGTTGCTGACAGGTAACTTGAAGCACGGGCCGAGTCGTCGCTCCACACACATCACTACCGTCAAACGGCAGCAGGGGCCAAGGTAGGAGAACCCGGCAGCGGGCCCGCCTTTACTTACGCGCCCTGACGGCCGGCGAGAGGGTGCGCCCTAGTATTAAGCCACACCATACACATGGCAGAGAGGTGCGCCGGACCACGGACCCAGCCGGGCCCGCGGCTTGTTACTTCCGTTCCCCTCTATACTACCTTCAGCCCCTCGGCAAACGAGACCAGCCAAGCGCGCGCACCGCGCCGGGCGCGGAAGCAGGGCGGGGGCGGACCACAAAAGGCCCACGAAGGAGGGCCGCAAAACTGCCGACGCGGAAAAGGACACGCGCCCAGATCGCGCGGCGCCCAAGCACACAACGACAGCAAGGGCGCGCCGGCGTGCCCGAGGAGGCAAACAACCAAGCCAGGGGGCGCGCGCGCTGCGCACCTGGCCCCCCGCAGAAATATGGGGGCGGGCGCAAGGCCTCGAAGGCCCCCACGACACACGCCCCCCCGGAAAAGGTTACGGCGGGCCCTTGGCGATGGAGCTGGTAGCGGAAGACGAGCCGAGGTTCTCGAGAAACTCCCGCTCGCCCCAAACTGCTCGCGCCCTTCTCCGTGAAAAAGTTCGCCTCGGAGTTCCCGCGCGTCGGCGCGCCGACCCGTCGCCCCCGCCTCCCCGCGGCCGCGCCAGCGGCGACAGGGGGGCGCGCACAAGCTGCGGGCGCCGGAGGCGCTGGCAATGCCAGCCAGCAAGGGGCGGCCGCCCTGCTTTTAGCCCAGTTCACTCCTGCTCGCATTTTTCCAACATAATTCACTTTGCGCCCCTTCTCCTCGCACGCCCCTCGCATTTCGTCATATATTTCTTCCGTGGTATGTCGAAACCCCGAGGAACAACTCTGGCTGCGTTTGTGGTAGTTTCTTTCAAACTCCTTCGCGGCGCGATACTTCGGCAGTGCGCCATTTCTAGATTTCCAAATCATACAGAGTACTGCTTTCGTCTTGAATAAATACAATTCTTTAAGAAGATGCGCGCGGAAGTGAGTACATACAGATAGAGAGTCGCTGCATCTTCAGCGGTTCCACATAATCTCACAAACTTTGGTGGAGAGGCGTAATTTGAACTCTGCGCGCTTGCCTGGCAAAAAAACAGGTGAAACAGAAACTGTGGCTAGAAATAGCAAACAGAAATGATCAGGGTAAAACGAGAATACATGTTGTTACAGGGTAAAAAGAGTCATAAGTTTCCTGCGTCAGAGCCGAGTTGCATCATACAGTCAAGCAATAAAACATCAAATCTAGCAGTACTTATTTTGTAGCCTGTCATGCTACTTCGGTTTTGCGAAAATTCTGACTTGAAGATATACGTTTTTTTTTGAATAAAATTCACTATATTTAGCAACACTAATAGCGACAGAGTATTGATACTTTTTAGAGAAAAACAGCACTCCTTCATTCTAGACAGAAAGCAAGTGCGATTGTCGTAAGTGTCACAGAAAACTCAACAAAAAATCACTGTAATCATAATTCGAGCAAATCCAGACCTCCCCATCCACATTATCTTCCAATGTTGCCGATTCTAATACAACACCTCCGGCTTTTTTTCCTTTTTCTTTGGTCGTGACACAGCCGAAAGATTATTGTTCTTTCTCCTCGCTACTACTCAATTCGAAGTCGACATTTTCGAACAAATCTTTCAAAAGCTTCTCCTCATCCACTTCGAACAAACCCCGTTCGAACAATGGTCCAGCAAAACTGCGCCGGGTCCGTGCGTCGAGAGGTCGTCGCCGTGGTGGATTGCGGTGAAAGGTGGGCTGGAGGTTTCCTTTATTCGTCCGACTCAATTTTTCCTCCAACTCCCTAACCTTTCCGTCCCGTGTCTTCAGTTGGAATTTCAAACAGTCAATCTCCGACACCTTCAACCCCAACTGCGTCGTATGCTCTGCAAAAGTATTGTTATACTCGTAGTAATTCAAATTCTAATTGCTCTTCTGCATGACAAATCTCCTTCCTAAGGTAAAACAGCATTACAGATTTCTTGTGTAATGCTAAGAAAATTTGTAATGAAATTACGACTAGTGCGATGCTTTTGCAACGCATACGTCGTCTTCTCCCCCAACTCCCTTTTCACCGCCTCAAACTCCTCCAGGGTAACGTATCCACGTTTTGAATCCTCCGCAAATGCATCGCACGACTGGCAGCACATGGGACAAATTGCGATCACGCATTACAAATTCCGATTGTTCCGGTGAATTCGCATTACAAATTCCAGTTCTTTGTCATGCCAAACCAGGTTCTTGCCATGCGAAATCTGCGTAGCTAGTACGATACTGTAGTTGCACAGGATATCCGTCGGGCGCGTACAGTGTGGTCACTTTCGACGGGCCGTCGTACGGGATCATGTCGTGAAATTTATTTTCATGTTGGTTCTGATGTTGGGCGGAGTTGTTATCCTGCTTTTCTTCACTGGTAGCCGCAGGATTTCCGGTGACTTGTACTGGTATAGTCGTGTTTGGATTCTTGTTCTGGACACCTGCAGTAGCAGCAGGAGCAGCAGGGTGGTCTGCCGTACAAATCGTAATCGCGATCTGTCCGATGGTACGATTATTGGCGCCGCAGTTTTTACTTGCACTAGAACAAGCTGCGATCGTGGTCGGCACAACTACTGCTTCCGGAGCAGGATCATGATTCTGGTGCTGGTGCTGGACCTCCACTGCCTGGTTGCTACATTTGTTCGGCAGAAACGGATTTTTCTTTATCACCTCGGGAGGTGTACAGGTACGCGTGGGCGGCTGAAAGATCCCGCGAAAAAAGTGTTGCAATTACACATCTGTTGTCAATTCAGCAAGACAAATTTTTCTGCATGAGAGAGAAAACTTGCAATGCAGAAATCCTACGGGAAAACAGCTATGACACGAGGCTCCTATGCATATCCGGCATGACAGAGCTTGTCTGTCTTGCTTGGCCTGCGACGCAATGTGTAACTGTAACACTTTTTTCTTGCGATATGGAAGATCCCGGCTTTATTCGCATCCTCCGCGGCCGGAGCAGCGGGGGCGGCGGAACGGAGGGTCTGTGAGTGATTATTTGTGCGGTTTTGCATTGCAATTCGGAATGATATAGCTTTACGACACACGGACAGCACATACTTGCAGTCGTTTCTGCATGACAGAACATCAAGAAGTAGATGAAACAAATTTTATCATTCCGCATCACCTTCCGGTCCGGTAATCGCACCCGATAGTACGGTGCTTTGGGCTGGACGTCGAGTTTGTAAATTCGCTGGCTGTGCGAGTACCCTTCCACCGTTCCGAAGATCCACCGGCTTTGCGTTTCCGAGTAGTACACAACCGTAGTGCCCTTCTCGTACGGCTTAAGTGGGGGAGCTGGGAAGGGATGCAGTGTGGGGGGTTGAAACGCACGGGTCGGGTTAGTGTGCTGCTGATAATGGAAATGCTCTTGTTTCTGCGCCATCGGGGGGTAGGACGCGGTTCTGCGTTGCAGGACGGCGGGGTAGAGCGAGGAATTGGATTTTGGATTTTGCAACAAAGTAGATTTCAGATGCTGCTGATCTGCCGGCTTCGGATGCAGTTTAATCCGCTGCTGCTGTTCCTGTTCTTGTTTCCCTCGACCAGCCGCGTCACCGCAATTCTCTTTGCTGTTATTCCCGCTCGTCGGACAACAAGGTGGTTGCTGTTGATGAAACAAATTTTTACTCGCGTGGTGAATCATCAATACACTGCTGTCCTGCAGTTCGTCCTCCTTTTTCCGTTTTTTGTCGGATTCCCGGATTTTGTCCAAAATCTTCGGCGTTTCGTACTCCTATCAAATGTAAAAATGTCTGGGTCTGGAAGATTGGAACTTGTGATGCTACCTTTGGACTCTAGAAAAATCTGTATTGCATGACCAGCAAGAGGCGTCTAGTTTGTGCTACGCGGGGAGGGCGTTTGTCATGCGGAGTAGGCATCAGGAAGCCAGCTCAATATCTGTGATGCGCGGTCGTGCATTACAGACATCCTGGGTCATCGAAAACATGCATGACAAATCTCAGAATCTTCCAGACCCAGACATTTTTACATTTGATAACTCCCAGTAGCGTTGGATTCTTCGGCGCGGCACACGCGGTGAAAATAAATCGTCGTAGATGCAGGAGTTGTCGGCTTTATTTCCCGGAATGAGGCTGCGTTGCTGAGGCTGCTGTTGATGTTGTTCTTGCAAGATTTTTCTCTCTTTGGAATCGCCACGAATCCTCATTTTAGGTGTGTTGAACTTCAAGAACTTTGCTCTTTTTCATACGTGATTCAGCTAGCAAAGTGCTGCTTTTTTTATGGATCCGAACAAAACGAACAACGACAGAGATCTGATCTGCACTTCGAGGCTATGGGTGGTGGAGGTGCAATCAAAAAGAAGGCGAAACGAAAAAGCGACCAAGGCAATAAAATCGAATATGCGACAAGAAACGATGTAGCAAACAAGAAGGAATTTAGAATAGCGATCTTCTACCACGGACGGATGTGCTTACTTCTTCGAAGCGAAGCGACCAGTAAACGAGTGCGACATGTTGATGTTTCACGACGATGAAAACAAATAAAAGTGTGTATGGATGGCGACCGAGGCGAACACGGGCCCAATTGGCCTTAAAACACATTGAGCAGCATGGTTCCGCTGCGGCGCATTGCGACTCCCGGATAGAATACTCACTTCAACATAATACCCGCTCTCGGAAGAAACGCCACTGGGTGCGCAACCGGCATTCCGCTGCCCACCCGCTAGCCCAACGGGCCGCAGACAGATCGAAGTCTCCGCGCGCGCCACCACCACATTCGAGGGCGCCACCCTCTGGGCAATCAACCCGCGCGCGGGCGCGGGGGCCAGGCTTTTGGCCAGAGCAGAGGCGGGGCACAGAAGCTTTTGCTTTACACACTACCTGCGCCCCTACACACCCGTGTGCGTGCGACGAGGGTGGGCGGCAAAAAGAAAGGAACCCCCAACCGCTTCCGCCGGGGCACGAACCACCATCATGATCGCCCGGGCGGGCACACTCACGGGCCGCGCTACTTGGGCGGGCGCGGCGCCGACGCAACCAAGAAAGCGCGGCCGCAAAGGCCGCGCACCCCACAACACCATGGCCGCCGATGTCAATCCGCCCGCCTCTGGTTTTCGGCGCCTCTGGATGATGCCTGGCAGCTTGGCGGGGGTTGTTTTCGTTTCTTCGCCGTCGCGCAGGCGGCTTCGCTTCGTTGCCTGGCGCAGACTCGCGAGACCGGCCGGCCAATGGGCCCGGTGGAAGCAACGCGCCCCCATCGATACCCCGCCGACAAATCGGGCGCGGCCGGGGGGGGGGGGAGATGCCAACGGTAGGGGCACACGCGGGGGGGGGGCGAACATGCGCCGCCCTTCCCGCCAAGCAACAAGTAGGCCCCCCGCCCATCCAAGGAAAACCCGCAGGCCCTGACCATATGCATTGTAGAACTCGCAAAAGGAATTTATTCCAGCCCGTGCGCGATTCTCTCACCCGAGTGCACTCAACAGTCCCGGCGTTGCAGAAGAACGCTACATTAGTAAGTAGCTCAACTCGTGCGTCAACAACTCGAAGAAATCCCTTCTCAAATCAGACTCACACGACCGTCACAAAAGAGACTGCGCAATCCGAAGTGAGCCGACACTTCCGGAGAGAGTCTCAAATTCGGGCAGGTTGACTTTGAACCATGATAAAAGTTGCACCCGCTGGTGCTTTCTGAGGTTTTAGTCAAATTTCGTTTGTCAGTTCATCCACGACTTCGAAGGATGAGATCAAGGAGAAAGATTTAGCTGCAAGTTAATTAGAAATCGGATAGGTACAGTCAGTCACAGATTTTTGCATTTATCTTCTAATCTTGACAAGTGAAAGAACATAGACTTCGTATCTTTTCTGGGCAAGCTAAAGCTGATAATCATATATCTTCGGTCAGATAATAATTTGAAAATTGTGCGTCGAACTACACGACGACGACCTTACATTTTGATACATTGAGCTAGAACTACCGGTGGAACCATAAATTCTAAAAAATCTCAATCGCGGTCGGAAACATCCGGTCTCGGTTGTCTGAATCGTACACATATATACTCCATCTTCGTTGAAAACGTGCAATTGAACTAGAACAACGCTAATAATCTCTCATCTCCCCTCCCACCACAAATTGATCTTCCGCACTACACCAGTACCACCTCCCTTCACTTGCAAAACACCACTTTCGCCAGAAACCCGAAACACGAGAACCCACTCGTCTCCTCCGTCATCCCATTACTCACCACCACCTGCCCGTTCCCAACCATCCGTTCCAACGCCGCATGGTCGTGCTCATGCATTGCAAAAGCATCGCGCTTTGTTCGTGCTAATTGCAGTCACGCATGACAGATCTGTGGCCTAACGGGAATCAGCCTTACAAATTGTATTTTGTCATCTCTTGGAAAATTTGTATTGCAATTTTCACTACGTACGATCCCTTTGCAATGCATAATGCTCCCCGGACTCCAGAACCGGCGTCGTCACGATCACGATTGTGTATTTGTCCTCCTTTTCCGCGAAAATATCCGAACTGGAAGACTCCGACTCGTACAGAGATTCTGCGTTGCTCGGCTCCTCCTCCACTGGAGACAGGAGATTCTTGCTTTTGTTCTTCAACCGCGGAGCATCAAGAGGTCCTGCTGTGTGTGTGTCATGCTGATCATCATCATCTTCTTCCGGTTTTTCGCAATAAATCAAATCCCCTTTCTGGTCAACCATCACTTCCACCTCTTCTTCCCGGATCCTGATGTTTTTACATATGGCGATCGCAAACGTTACACTCTTGACTGTTACATGGATTTGTGATGCAAAAACAGCAATAGGGAAAGGGGCGAGCTTGCAACTCTCGCATCACAAATAATTTCGCACAGATTTAGATTCTATTGAGCCCCTCGAGGATTTGTCATGCGAAACAGCTTGATAACCTGGCGGCTCATGGTCATCTTGCATGACAAATCGTGTAACAGGTGAGAATGTAACGTTTGAGAATGCCATATTACCGTCACCACCACTCGAACTGCCGAAGTTCGCACCAATCCCAGCAACCGTGGCATGATCTACTTCGAGGACCGGGACAACCGCCACCGATAAACTCGCCACAGAAACCGACTGGTTTGGGGACGGGAAAACACGGTCGGGAGAAGCCGTGCGGACGGAGATGTATGAATTGCAAAAGTATCGCACTGGTACTAGAACTAGTGGTAATTGCATTACAAGTTTTTACCTCAGCATGACAAATGGAATTTGTCATGCTGTTTTATCTCGGGATGCTGAAGATTTGTAATGCATAATTGCAATTACTACGAGTAGTTGTGCGATGCGTTTGCACTGGATAAAATGGAGTCGTCGTCGATTTCGGTTTCGTGCAACTGCTCCTGCCCTTGATGCGAATGACCGTTCTTCTCGTCGTTGTCGGTTTGATCTTTCTGCATCAAAACCGGAGCAGTTCCTGCAAACTTGATAACTTCATCTTCTTCCTTGTTTTCACAGCCAGTTGCTCCGTTCACCTCCTTCGGCGGCGAGGCCGTCCGGACAGACACTGAATCCTCGTTCTGCTCTTGTTCATCTTCGGAAACGGAAGCGGACACGGATTGGGACTGTATGCACTGCAAAAGTATCGCACTCGTACTAATTGTAATTGCATTTATGCATTACCAATCTTTTTCTTCAGGTAAATCAGCATCACAAATTTCATTTCTAATGCTGAGGAAAATTGTAAAAATGCAATTTATACTAGTACGATTAAACTTTTGCACTGGATAAACTGCTCCGTGAACGTGTTTTCCGCATTGTACTTGGCAAACGGAATCTGCAGCGGTTCTTTCGGAATCAGCTCGAACACCCGCTCGGAGGACCGGAGTTCGTGCTGGTCAAAATCCTCATCTTCCCAGGTCTCCTTGTCATTTAGCATGACAGATTTGTTCGCCGCACAATTGGTCGTCGTCGTAGTAGCTCCAATCGCCGTCCCCCCGAAACTCAACCGACGGCCAGCACTGTTCGCGCGGGGGGCGGGGATCTGTAGAGGGAAGGGATTTTAGAATTTCGATTTGTCATGCTGAGTTCCACATTCATAATCCCATCTGTAATGCAAAAAGCGACAAGAAATTATACGTGCGACGGCGGTTTGTTCGGGCGGCGGACGCGGTCCTTCGGAGCGTTGCGTTTCACGTCCAGTTGGTAGCAGTTGTTCTCGTAGTCAACGCCTTCGACGAACGCTATCGAATGGAAAAGTATCGTACCCATGCCGTAGTCATTGCAATATATGCATGACAAATCTGCTTTCTTAGGTAATTTAGCATAGCAAATTTCTACTTGTCATGCTGAGCGAATTTCTGATGCGGTTACTCCCAGTACGATACTTTTTCAATGCATAAACGCCTTGATCCAGCGGTTTCCCAAGGACGAGGAGTTGTACAAAACGTAGCTGTTCACGGGGAAAAAATCGTCGTCTCGGTCCTGCTCCGCATAGTGCTCTTTCTTCCCAAGAACAGAAACAGTGGTGCCGCTGCTTTGCGCCTCTGCCGCAGCATGCGCCGCAGAGGCAGTGGCACCTGAAGTAACACTGTCCGGCATGATTGTCGTGGTAAATGGTGTTTTCGTAGACGTGTTGTCTTTCTTCTCCTCACTACGATGATGATGAACTCGTCGCAGGCTGAATCCACTGGACGAGGATTCAAATGGTATAGTGCTTTGGATGCGAGCGCAGTAGAGAAAAGTCACGCGCGACTTCTCACGAGGACGATTTATCGATGTATGCGATAATGAACATTTCGATGAATTTACGAGCAGGGACGAGTATTGACAGAAGCAACACGATCACGGCGAACGACCAAGGCGATTAGGGGCGAAGCCGAGTTCTTGGCGGGAAGAAGGCCACTGCTTCGAGTTCGAGATAATGGGGTTGAAAACGACAATAACGACCTGCCGAATGATCCCATAAACTAGTATGAACGAAACCTATTTCGGAAGAAATCCAAAACTCGGCGTTCTGCGTCTTCACCTCCAGCAAGAACGAGGCGAGTCTGATTCTGGCTGCGGTTTCATACCTTGCAAGCGGCAGTAATTTCCAGTATAAGCATCGTAGTTGCGACAGCGACTATTATACACACGTCCGATCATGATGTCTACGCAGAGCACGAACTAATTCACAATGCTAAGACTAAATCAACTCCAACACGAGGCGCATGTACATATCTTTCGCCTTTCATCGTCCATTTTAACATAGTGTTTTCAATTCAATTGCCACTATACAGGCAATTTTGCATACGTCTTCTAGCTTGTACTTGTGTTGTGTGAGATCTAAGTGCTAATTTCAATGTAGTGCACGTTAAACTTCCGGATTATTTCGTTGAAAATTCTGCTTTCGAAGAAGGATACGTTGTGGTTTACTATCAGACAGTGCCGGCATTTGTACAAAAAAGTACTTACGAGTTCTAGAAGTGCAATTGTTTTTTCTATAATTTTCATCTTGCTATTTTCTGGTTCACAAGGACAAGTAAGTCAAGGTCTACTAAATCCACACTGCCTGTGGTCTCGATGCCGCTCCAGACAAAATACTTTAGAAATTCATTTTTATTGTTTAGGCTTTATTTTCCGCAGTCAACATGATACCATAGTACAGCAATTTGTTTACACCACCAGTTCATTTGCTTCAAAACTTTCTAATTCCCTTTCCGTTTCATCCAGCAACCATCATCCTCCCGTGATCAACTTCCTGCTCCTTGTTACCGTCACCGGTAAGTCGTCAACTTCTTCTGGGACGCGTTGTTGCTCTGGTAGATGCTTGACGTTCCCAGCGCGTGCTTGACCCCCTCCACCGGCTGCCGGCAGCACGGGCACTGGAACCGGTTCTGCAGACCAATCGTCATGCGGTCCTGCAAATCCGTGTAACAACCCCCGCACAAAACTGTGTGGTTACAGGGCTGCAGCCGCACCCCCGCCGGTTTTTCCAGGCACACCGCGCAGTCATTGCCGCTGCACCCGACGTTCACGTTCAGGGAAAAGGTGCGCTCGCCGGCGTAGGCCGGGTTTTGTTTGTCCTGCCCGAACATGATGGTGAAAACCTGAAAGAAGTGGTAGATAACCATAACCTTCCTTTAGTTTTGCAATACAAACATTGAAAAGCATCCCTTTGTTCCTGCATGAATGAAAAACTGCACGATCTTCACGTAAAACAACTATGCTCTTCGTGCGAATCTTGCATGACAAACTATAAATATATACGAAAAATCCTACCTCATCCGCCGCGAACTCCAGCAATCGGCGCTCCGTCGGTGTGGTATCCAGGCAGGGTTTGCCGCTGGCCGCGGCGTGGGTGCGGCGCAGGGTGCAGGTGCCCCTCACTGACCAGAGATCGATCACCATCCACTGTTCGTTCGTTGGCACGTACACGATGAAGCCCTGCACGTATGAGAGTGCAAATCAAGTCCCACTTTACAACTTCTGCCCTGCAATTTGTCATGAAAAATGCCATTTATTCAATCGCTGCACTTCGGCACGGTGAGCATGACAAATTCCTAAATGCACAACAATGAATACTGCAAAAATCGGCTTAGAAACTTGTCATGCGCACCAGCCTCCATCTCTACTGGTAAAGCTCCTATTGCTGCTCGTGCCTTGCAACTGAGGAGAAGCGGAAGTAGAGAGACGAGTTTTTGTGCACTCTGATAGGACGCGCGAGACCTCCTGACGAAAACCGTCCACGCAGGGGATCACGATGTCGTTGATGTCGAGGCAGCCGAAAACGATATCCTGCTGGAAAGGATTTTCAGCATGACAAAAGCTATGTCTGGTAGTTTGAGTGCATGACAAGTGGCTGGCTGCTATTGGCGGGAGAGCAACGTGTTAATCTTAATACTTTGTCATGCAAATTATGCCCAAACATTTACCATGCCGGATTTTTCCCTTCCCATACCTCACGATCGGTTTGTTTTCGAACTCGTACAGCTTGAAGTTGGTATCGTAGATGGCGAGCGGAGGCTGTGCGATGATATTAGTGGATCACGAATCCCAATTCTGCATGACAACCAGCATTCACTAGTCTCAATTCTGCATGACAAACACAAACTTCCATACTGTACCGCATTCACGACCGCATCTGTATCAGGCAGGGCGGGCTTCACCAACAAATCGTAGATTTCCTGTTTCGCCTTGTCGACGCTCATGTAGTATGCATTGCAAAAGTACTTCTCGCACTCTTACTAATTATTATATTTATATATGGAAGAAAACGGGGCTGGAGAGGGTACAATAGAGGTCCGGTAGAGGTTTCGTAGAGGTAAAATAGAGGGTCCGAGAGGTAAAGTAGAGGGTCGGCCAAAATGAGAGGGTCGGGGAGAGGTAAAACGAGAGGTAGCGGAGAGGGTCGGGAGAGGGTGAGCCGTATAGACGCCCTTAAAGCGGGGCTATACGCGCGCAGAGGTAGGGTAGAGGTTTGGGAGAGGTCAAATAGAGGGTAGGGGAAGAGGGTGTAGAGGGTCGGAGAGGGTGCGTAGTATAGGGCGACCCTCTAGGCGACCCTCTACCGCGAACCTCTCCGGAAACCTCTATTTTACCTCTCACCGGACCCTCTCGGGACCTCTCCGACCCTCTCCCGGACCCTCTCCGGGACCCTCTCCGACCCTTTCCTGGACCCTCTCTGAACCTCTCCCGGACCCTCTCCCCGACCCTCTCCGGGACCCTCTCCCGGACCCTCTCGTGGACCACCTCCAGACGCACAGCCTGCCCACTTGTCTGCGCGCGGCGCCCCCTCAAGAAGGTCGCTAGGGCGCAGCGACCGGCTGGCATTGTTTTCGCTTTCAGATCAGAGCGGCCGTTCAAAGTGCGTGCGCCGCTCTGCGTCCCCCAGAGGGGGCGCGGCGCCCCGCCTTAACCTGGTCGGCCACCTAGGGTGGCCGCAACTTCTTTCCCACAGCGCCCGCGCGCGCTGGCAGCAGGTGCGTCGCCCTTGTGGCGTCTTAAACGTTGGCGCCCGGAAATAGTTTCCTGTGCGCATTTTCCCACGGCGCGCAGCTACTAAGGCCGGGCATGGTGCCCGCCCATGCCGAAACATGGACCGGGCTCTTTTTATTTGGTTGTGTATCTGCGCGCAGCGATTCAATGTTGGCGCCACCTTCCCCACCGGAACACCTCCACCGAACAGCCCCCTCCCCGGCGGCCTTCGCCGGGGGGTGGCTGGTTGTAACTATGCATGACAAATCTTGTCCTTCAGGTAAAACAGCATGACAAAAAAATCCAGTTCTCCTTCTCATGCTGAAAGAATTTGTAATGCATTTATACGAGTACAGATGATGATGATGATGTTACCCAGTAAAGGGTATAGGGTGTTGAAGAATGTCCTTCGGTTCTTTATCTTTTGCAGTTCATATGTAGTTGAAAATGTCCAAGTATTTGTTCCGCAGATCGTTGGAAACACTTGCATCGGCAACCGCAGTATGCAATGCAAAAGTGTCTGGGTCTGGAAGAGTCGGGGTTTGTCATGCACATTTTGCATGACCCTTGAGGTCAATGATGCAGGTCCTCGCATCACAGATTTTTTGAGAGCTTCTTGATGCTTATCACGCATGAGAAATGGCCTCTCCGCACGCCAAGAACTGGACTCTTCTTGCTGCTCATGCAACACCGATATTTTTAGAATCCGCAGACAGCATTACAAGTTCCACTCTTCCAGACCCAGACATTTTTGCATTTGATACGCAGTTTCCTTCTTGTACTGCTGAACCTCCGCGGGGGCCATGACCTGCTTGTAGACGGACTTCGCAACCGGCAGCGGCTGTTGTTTGGATGATCCCGCAAGCGGATTTTTGCTCACACCGAAGACCGGTTGCGAAAAAGCCCGGTACTTGTTACTCGAGCTCTTCTTCATGGACATGTGCTTGATGGTTTGACTTACGACCGCGAAACTGGTGTTGGCCTTGATGACAGCTTTCGCTTTCTTGTAGTTGAGGCTGTCTTTCGGAAAGAAGGGGTTCTTCTTCGGTAAGGCGGCGACTTTGACGACTTTTTTCATTTTCTTCATGGGCAGTGGTTGTTTTTTCATCGCCATTTTCATCTTGATCGTTCCCGCAGACGGTTTTTTCATATCGATTTTCTTGTAGATCATGCCGAGTAGCGGGTGCTTCTTACCAACTATAGAGTGCAAGTATGTCTGGATGTCTGGAAGAGTGCAAAGTTTGTCATGCATCTCGCGGACCACACACATCCACATCATGTAGTCGGACATGCACACAGAAGAACCACAGATTTTGATGTGAAACCTTCCTCATGCTCATATGTCCGTCCATGATAAATCCGTCTTTTGCGTAGCAAGAAGTTGTGGCCAGCGCCAGCTTTCGACGTTCATGCAATACAGATTTTTGTGAACTGAGAACGCGCCTGACAAGTTCAAGTTGCAACCTTCCACTAACCGTGACATATTCTTATATTTGCAGTGCATAGCCTGGTACTTGCTGTTGTTAAACGTCAAGTCATTCTTCTTAGACTTCACGGCGAGATCGTTTTTGTTGTTCTGGTTTTTCTTCGGTAAGGCGGCGACTTTGACGACTTCTTATCCTGTGCAAAAACATCCCCATCCCAGAGTTGTAATGCAAATCTGCATGCTCAAAATGTTTCTCATGCGAAGACCCATGCGAAGCGTTTTCTAGTGGTGATTAGAGATTTGTGATGCTCGAAAAATCGCCATGATATGCTAGATCTGTGATGCTGCTGCACTAGCTAAAGACGAGCACAATGCTAGCCAAAATTTGTCGTGCGCAGCAACGTAAACTGGTTGATTTGTGTTGCAGATTTCCCATCTTGAGTATGGGGTGGGGACGTTTTTACATCACAGGATACTTTTTTCATTTCCTTCATGGGCAGAGGTTTTTGTTTTTTCATCCCCGTTTTCATCTTGATCACCATGGAAGGACTTCGGTTTTTGTCATGCTTATAACAGAAAGTTGTCGGAGTGGTACATAATCTTCAGGGCATATCACCTTCTGATTTTCCACCTCCCCGGACTGTTTTTCCAACTCGCTCTTCTTCAAATCCAGTTCCGCTTTCAACGCGTGAAACTCCGCCAGCGTCGGGGTTTTCTTGCTGGTGGCAGAAGAAGAATTTTTCGTGAGGGAGAGGTTCTTGGAAGAGGAGGAGTTGGTCGCTTCAAGAATTTTTCGTGAGGAGTTGGTCATTTTGAATACGTTTCGCACAAAAATGTTTACTTCTTCTTCTCTTCGATCCTCTTAAAAGAAAACGCAAAAGTGTTGACTGAATCATACATGATTACCGCTAAAATTTGTAATGATAGCGACTAACTTCATTTCTTTGGTACATCCGTCTCGGGAAGAATAGATTTAGGATTACGTCGTCCAAGATCGAATTACTTGTGCGACCTGTCACGACATCCCGGTGAAACTAAAAGTACTAGTACGATTAAACTTTTGCACTGGATAAACTGCTCCGTGAACGTGTTTTCCGCATTGTACTTGGCAAACGGAATCTGCAGCGGTTCTTTCGGAATCAGCTCGAACACCCGCTCGGAGGACCGGAGTTCGTGCTGGTCAAAATCCTCATCTTCCCAGGTCTCCTTGTCATTTAGCATGACAGATTTGTTCGCCGCACAATTGGTCGTCGTCGTAGTAGCTCCAATCGCCGTCCCCCCGAAACTCAACCGACGGCCAGCACTGTTCGCGCGGGGGGCGGGGATCTGTAGAGGGAAGGGATTTTAGAATTTCGATTTGTCATGCTGAGTTCCACATTCATAATCCCATCTGTAATGCAAAAAGCGACAAGAAATTATACGGTCGCCGTTTTCATCTTGATCACCACGTTCTTCGCCTTTTTGTATGCATTTCAAAAGTATCGCACTCGCATTGAATGTGAATTATCGGTATACAGCATGACAAAACTTCCTCTTCTGTCTGATTTTCCATTTTTACAAACTGCACGACCTTTTGATACGACCTTGCGAATCAAACTTCTCCTGTGGCTTCGATTTCTAGTAGTGCGAGCACGAGCTTTGTGCCATCTATATCTGCATGTTTGATGCCATCGGTTTATTCGCCGCCGCGATCTTCTTCTTGACGTTCAGCAGATGAACAAAAAAACTTCTTTTCGGATATTTCGCAACTTCTTCTTTGAAGAGCTTCGCCATCAGAGAGGGCTTCTTCTTCCCCGCAAGGGGCGCCTTCTTCATGGCGGCCTTCGGCATCTTGGGACAACTCTTTTGCGATCTATTGGAGCTGTTGCTGAGTCTGGAATTCACAAAAAACACGTTTGCGATGATCTAGAAACGTGCGTCCTCCGCTAAGTTACCTTATCAAAAATCAGGGTCGTTTACCATGAACTGAAGCATGACGAAGTGGCGTTTCGGTGTTGACGCCACTGCGAATCGACCACGAGTTTCTTCTTTCAGCCGATTGTAAAATGCCGAACGACGAAATAGGTACAACACCTACGATTCCGAAGATGAGAGTCACACTTAAGGCATCTAGCATTGCGATTCGTCGATTGTAACAGAGTAGTTCGTTGTACGAATACGCCGATCCGAATGGAGTGTTAGTGTAGTCTTTACCTTACGACTAGACGACGATTAATGAAATCGCGATCGCCATCGAAGATAGAAACGCGACAAGCACTTCTTCCTGTTGGGTGCAAAGTGGAACTACGTGGTCGTTCCAGTTCACCAACGCAAGCATCTAATCTGTCCCATGATGCGGGGTAAAAGTCAAACCGTTGCAGCTGACTTGCTTTGTATGTTGTCACTCTCTTGCCCATATTTCAGATATACAGTTTTTGTTTTCAAATTCTAATTCAATTGTCTCTTTATTAATTTCCGAATCTCAGGTATCATTTTGCAACCATTGCCATATTGTTTTCGTTTCTTCAAAGCCCGAAGAATAGACCAAGTCTGATGAATATCTAGTTTGGGATTAAGACCAGTAATTAGAAGCTCAACAGTTGTTTATCAACATTGTTCGGTGGCTAATTTCACGAAAAAACTGTAGTTGTAAAAAAGCTGTGGTTGTAAATTGTTTGTAATTGTGAACGAAAAAATTATATTACATCCTTTGTCATTGATGATTCTCGAGTAAACGTCTGCTCATCAAGCTGATACGCTGCAGCCTCTAGTTGTAAAATTGAGTTGTATCGTATCCACTGCAAAAAATCCTTCTAGGTCGGGAAAGAATCTGTGATGCGGAATTGTGAATGACAGGATGTGGAACGCTGGGGTTATGTGGCGTTGCAGCTAGGCACGACAGTTTGTAGTAGCATGCTCCTACACGTCCTGTTCTTGCCCTGTTCTTGTACCTCCATCATGATTTACCAACTGCGTTTCCACGCAACAAAAGAGGCCGAGTTTCTCTTTGTCATCTTTACTTCCTTTCCGGAAGCATGACTATGAGACACGCATTACAATTCCACTTACTCTTCCAACCCAGACAAGTTTGCAGTGGATATTGATTGTTGCGTTCGTTTTCCAAATTTGCAACTCTAGTACCTCCTCTTAGTTGTATAATTTCATATCGGACCAACTTTTCTTTTATCTGCGAATAAATGTTGTACATGAAGCACTGGCGACAAGTAGTAGTTGCTCCTAGCGCGAGGACCATAAATACTCCTGGTACTCTAGAACTAGAATAGCAACACCGCCATTGTTTCTTGTTACTTTTGTTCCAGATTTCGCTTTGTACGGCAGCGCCGCCCGTTGTTGAGTATTAGTCTCTTCATCGTAGTGCGTTGCAGCCTCCTCTCCTGCGGTTTATTTTATACTCAGACTACTTTTTGTTTTTTCCCCCTCCAATCCCGGCAGTTGTCAACTACTTTACTTTTTCTTCCCACCCTTCTTCGTATTGTTCTTCGTACTGGCCCTGCTAGTCTTGTTTCCGGTACCCTTGGCCTTCCGGGCGTTCATCATCTTACTGGAAGATTTCATCGCCTTCTTACCAGCCGCAGTGTGCCGTATCATACAGAAAAGACCGCTCATACCAGATATAAAAGAAGCAAGTTTGTGTTGCCAACTTCGCGTCGGCACAAACTCTGTGAACAAGTAGATGCAGAGACAAAAACTAGTTGGGACGAGACGCTTTCTTGTCACGATGGGCATGAGAAACGCAACGCGTAAGAAGTGAGGCCGAGAAGAAGGGTGAGGAAAACGCTTTTCTCTCTGAAGGGACACTAATCGTTTTGCTGCGCTTGTGCTGCTTATCTTTGTGTTTGTGAGGTAAATAAGTACTGCGCGACAAGAAATGGCTTTCATGTATATCGGATATACATGATTTATCTTATGGGCGGCCTTATTTTCTGTAGGATATTATTCTTCGTCATCATCTTCATCTTGGCCATTGACATCTTGTTCGCGGGGGCTTTGGAGTTGGAGTTGTTCGCCTTTTTCATGCTCTTGGCAGAGGAAGAGGATGAAGAACCGCCAGCGCTCGCCTTGAAGTTCGCCTCCGAGCCTAAGGGCAGAACTCCATTATAGTGCCACCCTGTTTTTTTAGTGATGGCGCGTTTCCTTTCACTTTCTACTGAAATATTTCGCATTTGTCATGCACATAATGCACAAAAACCAACATCAACGAAACCAATACTGGCAAGCCCATAGGCATGCGTAGAAAAGAAAAAACAGGATAAATAGGAAATACCGTAACAGCACATTCGTGCCATAACGACTTGCTTATCCTGTGCAAAAGTGCTCCGACCCCACGACTCATACTTTCTGTTTAGCACACCAATCTTGAATGAGAGAATCCTTTCTTTCTCCTGACAAGTGCCTTGCTTAGCGAAAAGCCTCATATATGATTTTCGCTCCAAAAAAAGTTGCGCTGCAAAAATTCGTCCCCGTGCAAGTGAACACTTTTGCACTGCTTACTGTGTGCCATGCACAGACTCGGTTTCCTTTGTGAAAGCTGGGAAGTCCACGTCTTTCGGCCGGACGAAATTTAAATTCGTATGCGGCCCGAAGGTGGTTGTCGCTCCCCATCCTTTCGGCCCGTTGTTCCCCGGCATGGTACACTCGACGAAAAACGAGCCGAAGTAGTCGATTATCGTTTGGAGGGACAATTCATCACCCCATGCCTAAATTTTCATTTTTTGATGCATTGTATCGGTGCGCGCTCCCGATATTTATTCATTCTCATTCTGATCTTTTCTGCATCAGAAACAACATGTCATTCTCTCATGCGAAAAACCAATAAGACAATTTGTAGAAAATACTTTGTCCTTTTTGATGTCATTCAGGTAGGCTGTCTCTATCCCACAGAAAAGAACAGCCACATCAGAAGAAAAAAAATATGTTGCGGCTTCGGGTTACGAGAAGGTTCTTTTTGGGTGCGACCAGTGGCTCCCTTATCTCTCGCAACTTTATCGTTCCTAATATGACGCATACGCATCACAAATTGGCGCGCTCTGCATGACATTGACAACACATTGCCAGTCTTACTTTGGTCCTGCGCATTACAGATGAGTTGGTAACGTTGCACGACGATGGCACTTGGCAACATGATTTTCTTTTCTTTCTGGTATGGGATTACTTTTCTGCCCTTGGATAGTCTTCGAGGACTTTTCCGCCCCCCCCTTATGAAACGCAAACGTGTCTGGGCCTGGAAGATTGCGCTACTTGTCATGCAGGTTTTCCATGACCCATCCCCATGAGGTCTGGAATGCAGGACCTGGCATGACAGATTCTGTGAGGTCTATAGAAGATTCTGTGAGGTCTCAGAGACCTTCTCTACCATGTCTGTCCTGCATGAGAAACTCACTCTCAACTTCTTGGTCGACCATGAACAGCTTCTGGCAAGAACGATGCAACACAGATTTTTGTAATGCAAAAGAAAAAGAAGTCATGATAAATAAATCTGATTCATAATGCATTAGATTTATCATGACAATCTCGACGTTCTTCCAGACCCAGTTTTATTTGCAATGCATATAATTGCCGCATTGACGATAGCGTCGCTGTCTCGTATGGAAGGGAGAAGTCGCATCGGCCCGACGTCGTGGTCACTGCTGATTGTGATTTCATAACCAACCACCAACAAACATGAAATGCAAAGATGTCTGGGTCGGGATTAGTGGGGGAGTTTGTCATGCACATTTTGCATGATCTATGGCGTCTGCGATGAATGCCCGAGCATCACAGGTTTTGCGAGGGATTCCTGATGCCTGTCCCGCATGAGAAACGCCCTTTCTGCGTAGCAAAAAGTGGACAGTCCTCGCTGTCCATACAACACAGTCTTTTTTCAGAATCCAAAGGCAGCATCACAAATTCCATCTTTCGTCCAGACCCAGACATATTTGCAATGCATGATAAACAAATATTGATGACAAAGCTGGTCTTCCTAGAGGTTCGCTCGCGTTAGGTACTTACCTCTTCTGACCGTAATTTTTCTCTTTGGTCATGGGGCTTGCTACGATCGCGCCCCCCGACATGTGGAAGTCTGTGCCGCTTATCCTGTGCAAAAGTATCGCACTCGTATTTACAAATCTTTTTCTTCGGGTAAATCCGCATTACAGATTTTATTTCTCATGCTGAGGAAATCATTTGTATCTATAATGCATTTATACGAGTACGATACTTTTGCATTTCATACCACTGGCTGGATGCCGATGCAAATGTTTCCCCTCATACAGTATTTCGGGTTGAGGCACAGCATTTTCCGCTTATCCACAAAAGAACGCGGGTCCGCTCAACAATTCCAACTGCTGGCAGCTGGCCGTCTATATCCATACAAAAAAAGACGCGGTGTAGTCGTGCAAATGTGTGATGCAAAACATTGAATGTGCCGGATGTTTTTCATCGTCAACCAGCACGTCCCGCCCTTGATTTCTTCGTGAGACGTGTCCTGATGAAAGAAAGGCTTTCGGATTCGGTCGTGCGAACCTTCAGCCTTGTGATAACTACGCTCATCCGAAATTATATAGAGTTGAACTTGTTCATCGACATCTACTGCACGATATTTTCTCTTAGATATCTTCATGTCTCATCACAACATGCTGGGATAGTTCCTATCCTGTCCAAACGTTGAGCGGGCCCGCGTTGTCGTCTGGATACCAGCACACCCACCGGAGTTTCGCAGCGAGGTCCTCGACATGGATTGCAAATATGTCTGGGTCTGGAAGAAGTGAAACTTGTCATGCGGATTCTGGAATAGGTAAAAAATTGTATTGCATGAGCACCAAAAGCTTCCCATTGTAAATGGCGGATGATACAATCAGGCTCTCACGAGTAGAGTTGTGATTGAAGCCAAGCATTACAAGTTTCGAGTAGAACGGTTTCGACCGCAGAGCGGGACCGGGAGCGCGCAAGGGCAGGCGCGTATGTCCCTACCAATGGTGTCTCGGCAACGTGACAAAACGCGCTGCGGTTTTGCCGGTCATGCAATATAGAAGATTCCACAGGCAGGATGAACATGCACTACCAGGCACACACTTCCGGACCCTGACACGTTTTCACTTGGTAATTAATCTCGGCGGCGGAGGCGGTTGGCCAGAGTTGTCTTGCCGTAGCTGTTATGCATTGCAAAGGCACTGCGCAGGCAGTAGCGTAAAACAAGACTGCGCCATCAAGTCGAGTTGTCAATGTTGTCCACGGAAAGTTTGCAGCTCATGCTTGTCATGGTCGTGCTACAAGATTGATCAGAGCTATTGGTGGTAGTATGCAGGGGCGGGCAGTCTTGTAACTACAAGGCACGACCGCGATTCCTTTGCATGGGATAGCTGTTGTAGTGTGTGTAGATGAGGAACTGCTGTCGAAGGAGAGTTTTAGTAGCGGTCTTGTTGCCCCTTGCTCCCCAATCGGTGGCTGCAACGCTGCGCGGACGGCAACAAAGTGCAGCACAGTGCGGCATCTATTTCTGCACGTTGAAGAAAAACGCGCCGCGTGTGAATCGAGAGCAACCGTCAATATCATTTGAGGCAACAGCACGACGTGAGTTTTTTTGCACAAAAATAAGAAATGAATTTAAACTATACCAAGAAATAAACAATTCCCCTTCCCTTCCGTCCCTCTCCAGTCTTCCTCTAGACCCTGCTTCAGCAGTTTTTCCGCCACCTGCGCTGCCGCGTTCTTTCCTCCGCACTTCTTTGATTTTTTAAAGTGTGCGGCACTGTACTGCAACACTTTCTCGGTCTTCAGCTTTCCCGCAGCATCTGCTATCAAATGCAAATGTGTTTGGGCTTCGATAACTTGTAATGCATGTGCAGCATGAGATGTCGTGCGTACGCATACGATACCCAAGGGCGCCGCAATCGAAGTCATGCGATACCCAAGGGCGCCTGAAGAAGCTCCGCCGGGCACATAAGATCCAAACTGCGAACTGCAATACTAGATTTGTCATGCTTGTCTGGTACGACTCTGACTTCTGTGATGCCTGGTCAAAAAATAGCGCCTCGTATCTGTCACGCAAGAACGCCACTTGTCATGCCGAATACGCAAGACAGAACCAATTACAGAAAATCTTGCGGATCATGCGAAGTCTGCCCGTGCATAATTGCAGTTGGATTCTTAATTCATTCATCACGAATCAGCATTAAAAGTTTTCGCACCCCAACATATTTGCAATGCATATGAGCAATGGACATGTTCGCGTAGGTTTTATCGACGGTGGTTCCTATGCATTGCAATACATAGCATCGCACTCCCACTCACAGTCAGAAGTGAATAAAATAGCATGAAAAAGTCCAAATTGAAAAACTCGATGTGCTGCGCACGATCAAAACCTCATATAAGGAACTTGTGGTCCCCCCTGCTTGTCGCAATTGATTTGATTTGGAGTGTGATGCTTTTTCACAGGAGGATAGTTTCATATAAATTGTAAAATTGTCTGGCTCTGCAAAGCGGTGATCGAGATCATGGCAATGCTAGTGTGTGAGTGACAATTTGACTTGCGTGTAACTGTAGCTCCACGTGAAGCATCACAACAACTTCTGAAGACACTAAATATGGAACATCTGTGCCTGTGCAAACCGTACTACTATTTACGCAAGACACGTCATGTCTTTCTATCTAGTATGCCAAGTTGTGACACCTTTCCAGAGCCAGCCAAGTTTGAAGTCGATATCTCGTTTTCGCTGCTGAGGAGAAATTTCACCCGTTTTTCGACTCCTTGCTTCTTGTTCTTCTCCGTGTCTGATTCCGCTTTTTTCGTGTAGATTTCGGATTGGGAGAGCAGAGGAGGTTTCGCACTGTTGTTGTTACTGTTGTTTGAAGCAGTTTCGTATCCTGGGTAAGAACGTCCTCCCCCCATGCAGAATCGAGACAGGCAGCCTCTTTAGCGTAGCTGCAGTTTTGGCGACCTCCTCAACACATCAAACTTGTTGGGCATGCAGATTTGCGAGACAAAGATTCATGGGGTGAAGACGTTGTTAGTCAGGATAGTTTCCGCAGAAAGTCTTCCTTGTTTTTCGTGGCTTTTTCCTCGATTTGCAAAAATCTTGTCGTTTTTATTTTCCCGCTCATGTAGTCCCGTCCGGCTTGGTCGAGTTCCTCCTGGTTGCGCAGAACGATATTGTGTGCAAAAGTATCGGAATCGTGCGGCACTCCTATGAGTTGCAGGGCTCATGCATCATGTTCATCATGACAGAACTGCTTTCCGTTTCCTAATTTGATATCTGGCCCGAACCAACATGACAACTTGTTCAGCGAGCGTTTCTTCTTTCGAATTCAAAAAGTTTCAGTTTATAAATGTCTAACTAGTTGTGCCTCCGATACTTTTGCAACGCATACAGATTCTGCATTTGAGCGTCCGAAGCCTCTTCACTGCTACTTCCTCCCAGCAGAACCCGTTTCTCCCCAGGTTTATTCGTGGTTGCCTCGTGTCTATGAAATACAAAAACACTCTCGGTTTGCAGCATGAAGACTAGCGTCACTATCTACAGGAGCCCGAAGTTGAGTAGAATATGCCTAACAATACCAAAACCACTGATCACGATTTTGCATCCATAATCACCACACACAGTAGCCGCATCAAGAACGAGACCGAGCAAGAGCAAATTGAAAATATACATTTTATTATACATTAGTTACTGTCGCAAACGAATAGGAGTGTTTTTTCTTGGTTCGTAGCTGCAGGATTTGCCATCCGCTCTGGCTGACGCTGACGCAGCACCGGGCATGATTTTGCCGTAGTTGATTAATTTAGAGTATAAAAAAAGTTGTTTGCGCGCGATCTTATCTAATCACATCCATATCTCGTTTAGAAGAGTTGGAGACGCGCTAAACCTGCCACACAGGACTACTTACTCCGCCGCGCTATCAATTGGATCTCTGTACTGCCTAATCGTAGTGGTTGTTGCCACGATTCTCTGGGACATCCACTGCAGGGCTGTTTTTGCTTACAAATCGCCTCGACCTGGCCGGTTTAGCCAGTGGCTACGGTTCTGCTTCTGATTTACATTCCCTCGCAGGCAGCAACCTGTGTCTCATCTCACTCTCCGCAAGGTCTCCTTCTTCACAAGCAAGCGGTGGCCCGACTCATTCTCACAGGGGGGGCGCCACTGGCACTGGGGTGCAAATAAAAAAAAAACCAAGCTTCACTCAGACACTCGCAGGCAAAAAGGCGCTGGCGCCTTCTATTTTTCCCGAAACACGTAAAGCAAATGGACGACAGGACGAGCGGCGTCGTTCGAGAGTGGCCGCCCCAGTCCCACTCCACGCTGGGAATAGGTGTAGGCATGAGCGTGTCGCGACATCGAGGCATTAGGCCGCGCGGGCGCTCCTAACTTTCCAGAAGGTGCGGAAGCTGAGCGCGTAAGCCCGGGCCCGGGCCGATCGCACGCAAAACGCTGAAACGGCCCGGCGAACCAGCTGCCAGAAGAACTAAGCGGAAGCCGAAAACATCGCGCGGGCCCCCTTGCGGAGTGCGGAGCACGCTCGCTGCCTGATTTCGCTCAAGAGGTGCCGCCGCCAGAAGAACTGCCCGGGAGCAACGGAAAACGCAGAAACAGACCGGCGGGGAGAGGGAATTTGGGGGACCGCGCGCCCGGAAGAGGAAAACATCGCGCGGGCCCCTTGCGGAGTGCGTAGCATGCTGATTTCGCTCAAGGGGTGCCGCCACCAGAAGAACTGCCCGGGAGCAACGGAAAACGCAGAAACAGACCAGCGGGGAGAGTACATTTGGGCCGCGCGGTCGACCGCGCGCCCGGAAGACGAAAACAGCGCGCGGGCCCCCTTGCGGAGTGCGTAGCGTGCTGATTTCGCTCAAGAGGTGCCGCCGCCAGAAGAACTGCCCGGGAGCAACGGAAAACGCAGAAACAGACCGGGGGGGAGAGTAAATCTGGGCGCCCCCCCTTCCGGGCGCGCGGTCGACCGCGCGCCCGGAAGACGAAAACATCGCGCGGGCCCCCTTGCGGAGTGCGGA
>CAJINV010000005.1:8781450-8906328 GCA_905178155.1 Amoebophrya sp. A120
TCCGGGCGCGCGGTCGACCGCGCGCCCGGAAGACGAAAACATCGCGCGGGCCCCCTTGCGGAGTGCGGAGCATGCTGATCTCGCTCAAGAGGTGCCGCCGCCAGAAGAACTGCCCGGGAGCAACGGAAAACGCAGAAACAGACCGGCGGCGAGAGTAAATTTGGGCGCCCCCCCTTCCGGGCGCGCGGTCGACCGCGCGCCCGGAAGCCGAAAACATCGCGCGGGCCCCCTTGCGGGGTGCGTAGCGTGCTGATCTCGCTCAAGAGGTGCCGCCGCCAGTAGAACTGCCCGGGGGCAACGGGAAACGCAGAAGCAGACCGGGGGGAGGGAATTTGGGCGCCCCCCCTTCCGGGCGCGCGGTCGACCGCGCGACCGGAAGGCGAAAACATCGCGCGGGCCCCCTTGCGGAGTGCGTAACGTGCTGACTTCGCCCAAGAGATGCCACCGCCAGAAGAACCGCCCGGGAGCAACGGAAAACGGAGCAACAGACTGGGGGGGGAGTAAACTTGGGCGCCCCCCCTTCCGGGCGCGAGATCGGCCGCGCGCCTCTCTTACCCCCTGCCTCTTGAGCGAAATCAGCATCCCGGGCGCCATTTCGCGGCTGGTTCGGATTATGCTGCCGCCGCCGCGGAGGTGCCGCGGCAAGGGGAAAATAAGAATCGCCCGGGGACGGCGGGAAACGCGGCAACCAGCTCGGCCTGTGGGTAGGTTCTCCGAAGTTTTTTTCGGGTTTTCGCACCTTTCCCCCGCTTGTATTTTGGGGGCCCGCTACCGCAATAGCACGCCCGGCGCCCTTCGCGCTGCGGGCACAATCATAGAAGGCCCCACACGCCAGCGAAGAGGCGCCCCCTCGGCGCACCGCGGCCGAAAAAAAAATGAAAATCATGCCGCATGACTTTCATTTTTTTTCGGCCGCGGTGATGCGCACGACCACGCTGGCCACCTGTCACAGAATTGGGCGAAACTCACCTGCGCGCCGAATGGTCAAAGGGTGCTCACAGTTTTTTCACTACAAAAACACGCCTGCTTTCCTCAATTCTATATTGATCTCATTCTGCAACTTGGTGAAGCTCGACACACTGTCCACTAAGGAGTAGCGCCAGCTCGCATACTCCTTTACAAATGTGAAAAACGCACTGTTCTCCTTTTTGTAATCCTCCTTTGGCCAATTCTCCTCCAAGTTCTCCCCAATCGCAACAAGAAGACGCCCAACTTCATGCCCGTCCCCGGTGGTGTTGCTTTCCGTTTCGATCGCACCTTTTTCCAACCCCATCGCCGAAGAAGGCGGTATCTGGGACGGATCGCCGCCTGGGCCTGCTTCGCGACGTTCATCTTCATCGGCGTGCGCGTTCGCCAAGAAGAAGTCCACCAACGCCGCAGTGAAGCAATCGTGCTCGCGCAGGATCTTCGCCGGAACAAGAAAGTCCGCCTCTTGCAACTCCTCGCCCCTTTTCAACTTTTTCTCGATTTCGCTCCGCGCTGCTGCAAAGCTCCTTCCGTAGTAGGGCCATGTCGCGCAGATATCCTTCCTGGCGTCGAGGGCGGTAGCGTCGTTGACAATCCTAGCTGACCCGAGGTCGATCACCTGCAGACGAAACGGACACTTTTCGGCTGCCTCGCAGTCCGGGTCTTCCTTCTCGGAAAAAAATTTGCTCATACGCTTGACGTTGCGCTGCTTTTCGCTGACTTCTTTGGAATTGTTTTCCGCTTTGTCGTTGCTTTTCCTTCCTGTTGCTTCCTCGGCTTTCTTTCGGTCTCTGTGTTTTTCTTCGGCTACCACATTGTCGAGGCCCTGGAGGTATCCTGTGCAAAAGTATCGTACTCGTAGTGATTGCAATCAAGTTTTTTTTTCAAGGTAAATCCGCATTACAAATTTTATTTCTCATGCTGAGAAAATTTGTAATGCTAATGTCCGAGTACGATACTTTTGCAATTCATAGGAGGTGGTTCTCGGTAGAGTCAGTGATAAACACCTTTCTCACCACATAGTTCTCCAACTTGTAGTCCATGTGCAGGACCGCGCGCTCGGTGCAGCGTGGTATCAAATGCAAATATGTCTGGGTGTTGAAAGTTGTGATTCTGATACTCGAATGGCAGATCAGCCGCTAGCACGGCATATTGGCATCAGAAATCTTTCAAGTCTTGTTGCAGATTCACTCGTAAAACGAAAACGAGTGACAAACTGGCATCCAGCATGAAAAAAAGGTGGGGTGCCCCTGGCAACCCGTACTTGTGCATCACAGATCCTGTTGCCCTTCCACTCTCGCATTGCAAATCCAGACCCAAACATACTTGCAACGCATACGCGTAAATGCCCGACGAAACTGAACCCACAATCCGTGCAGGACCGACTTTGCGAAGGTCCTCTCCTTGAGCAGCAGCGTCCGGAGGGTGATACCACCGTACTCGTATCGAAAGCAGAGAGACTTGGCGTCCCGGGAAAACAGGGCGATAATGTTCTCGTGTCCGTAATCTCTGTTAGCGGGATATACACTGCAAAATTCTCGCTGACTCTGAGTTTCTACACAATTGTCCTGCTTTGAACCTCCGATTTTTGTTCCTGCTACGGTATGTTCTTCTTCTTCTTCAGCCATGAGTCTTGGTGTGTGAAATCAAACATCACAAACATGAAGTTCCGGGGGTCACACCGTGGCAACTATCGTGCGTGCATAATGCACGCACTGTTACCTCAGATTCCGTACTGCAAGCAGAAGCGCAATCCGTTTTTGTTTGACGGCAAACGCTAACTATGTTGATCTTTACACCCGGCTGCGAGTGAGTACGAGGAACATGCACGACGCAGTTTCCAACTCAGATGTTTTTGCAATGGATACAGAAAGTCTCTTCACTACTTCCAACTCCCGGTCAAACTCTTCCTGGGTTTCCACCTTCTTTTCAAGATCCTGTGCAAAAGTATCGCAGTTGCAGTATGAATTGCAGGTCTGCCCAAAGGGTGGTCTTGTTTCTTTCATTTGACACAGAGACAGAGCATCACATCGCTATGTGTCTTCAGAACGTCATACATAAGTACCATAGGTATATGCAATCTGCTCAACTGCGATACTTTTCAACAGCGTATTCCACTGCAAACGGCAGAAACTTTCCTCCTTTGACCAGGTCCATGCGCATGACAGCTTCGCCTTCCAAGAACGTCCACCGATGGGCTCGCTTCGAGCGCTGTATGCCTCCGTTGGAGTCCGACGCCAGTCGCAGGGCCTCGTTTCGCTCTTCGAGATCAGCCAGCTCGAGACGCTTGTTACCTGTGCCGCTAGCGCCTGCTCGTCCTCGTCGGTCGTTGTGATAACACTTCGTCGGCGACCTCGGGGCGGATGGGAGAACACTGGCAGGCGCGTCACCGAACACTCGGTGGCAAATTTTGCAGACTTTATGGCCGCGCAGGTTCTCCTCGAAGTCGTAGTTCTTGTTTCGCTGACGAGCGGAGATGAAACCACAAGACGTGCAGCAATTATCGTATGAAAAAAGTGCTTCCGTGTGATGAAGATTTCCGAGCACTGGCGTCGCAGGACAAGTTTGCTTCGCATGACGCGCACCAGCAAAAATCAGCCATGCGAGGCGTCTATCCGTAGGCGAATACATAAAACGCCCTTGAATTGTTAGCAGGACAAAAGGGCGCCACCGGGTCGCCCGCTGCCTAATGCTCATAGACAAACTCACGGCGAAGCACTTGTTTCTTGCGATAGCAGTCTAACAGGGTATAGTCTGGCAGCACATGCAGTTGGACGAGGGGAAAGCCATTTACTTTAGCATCGTATCAAATGCACGTATGTCTGGATCTGGAAGAGTGCAAGTTGTGATGCTCATGTAATTCGATTCCAAAAAGATCTGTATTGCTTGAATAGCGAGAATGAGCCCATGTGTTGCTACGCTGAGGGGGCGTTTCTCATTCAGGATACGCATCGTCAAGCACTCTGGAAATTTGTGTTGCGCAGCCATGCATCACAGACGTCATGCTCGGGGGTGAAGGCCATGCACAATGTGCATATCAAATAAAATATTGCAATCTTCCAGACCCAGACATATTTGCAATGCACACATCGCCGTGGAAAACAAAATCTTTTCCTGCTCCCGGCCCGATTCTGTCGCCGCGGGGCCCCATGTCCACGCACTGGTAGAGGGCTTCTTCGTCCGGAAAGTCCCAGTACCTTCCGTCTTCTCCGATCGTGACTGCGCACCGGGTTCCGAGGTCGCCCTCGATCTTGTGCAGCCACTTCTTGGCGACTTCCACTTGCGTCCGCACGGCTCCGCCTTTGTATTGCACCGGGAAGTACTGTTGCTTTTATGCATTGCAAATATACTTGGGTCTGAAAAAATGCAACTTTTTCATGCTTGCCTCGTATGACTCCTCTCTTGTTGTATCTGTGATGCATAAGCAGAAAACAGGCGTCTTGCTTGTCATGTTGCAAAAACGCAGTTTTCCATGCGAAACAAGGCGAAGCGCTTTATAGAGCTGTCATGTGTGAGGACTGCGTATTGCAGCGCCCACACCATGCACGAATTGGCAATGCAAGTTTCCAGACCCAAACATATTTGCAATGCATAGCTTCCCGTGGGATGCCATTCGCATCAGCGGCTTCACGTACGAGAGCAGAAAGAGCACCTTCCCGCTGTAAAAGTTACTTGATTTCCCATCCATCTTCTCGTCGTCCTCGTCTTCTTCATGTCCATCCCCAGGTATTATGAAAATGGACAACTATTCCTTCCGCGTCCCCCTCATTTAAAGTGGATCCATAGCATCAGAAAGAGCAACCTGAAACGTGTAGGTATTTCGTGAAGCATCAATTTCTGCCCGAACTGTCAAGCGCTAGTCAATTTACGGAACTTGTCATGCAACAATCGCCAAAGTGGCGGGCTCGGTCTCGTTTGGGATTGGGTGTTCGAATTCGAATTGGTAATTTTTTTGCATCACAAATGAGAGAGGGGGAGGTAGAAAATGAAATCTTCCACTGTCATAAGCTTCTTTTCATCCTCTCTGCCATCTGACCTTCGCGCCTCCGTGTTCCTCTTGGTCGAAGTAGCCGCGGTCATGGTCGTCGCCACCTCTGCCACTAACACCGCTGGCTTTGTTCTCAGCACCGATCTCGTTTATTTGCACTTGCTTCTTCATGACAGCACCCGTTGATTTCATTTTCATATTACTACTCCTCGGTTCATCCACGTCTAACAGGTTGTGTTTTCCATTGCCAGTCTTTTTTGCTTCCGCTGCCGCGAAACCGGTGTGCTTCTCCTTATCATTACTGTCTCCGGCGTCCGCAGAATTCACTCGCAGTAGTGATTTTTTCTTGTTCTTATCAACGGAGGCTGGCACAGGTGCTGAGAGGCCTGCAGCTACAGCAGCTAGTAAAGAAGAAGACGAAGAAACGGGTTTGCTCTTCCTGTTACTTCCCGCTATCAGCAGCTTGCCTTCGTTTACGTTTTTGTTCACCTGCGCACTGCTTTTTCCGCGAGCTCCCGACGTAGACCGTCCCCTTGCGGCCGAACTCATCTTCTGTTTCTTTCTCGCAGGCGAAGCGGGGGGAGGAGTGTTGTTTTTGTCGGCTCCGCTGATAGCTGCAACGAGTGATGAGGACTGCTTTTTTGCAGGGCTTTTATTTTGTGACCCGCTTGCATGATTCATAGCTGCGCCGTCCTTGTTTTCGATGCCTTGTTTCCGCTTCTCGCGAAAAGCTGCCATGCCGACGCCGCACACGGTGTAGGGTTTTTCATTCGCGAGTACCGCGGTTGCAACTGGCTCCTTGCCGAACTGCACCAGATCCCGCAACGCTCCGCACACCGAGTACTCCCAGCCCTCTAGACGCTCCGCGTACGCTCGAATCGCGAGCTGGATTTGGGTCTCCAGGACGCGAATGCGTGTATGAAGTGCAAAAACATGTCTAATATCGCACTGAAACGACACTTGGACGTGCAACTACACGACTGTAGTAGCACTTTACAAATCCTTTAATCTTTTCCTTTTCCATCACCTGTTTCAAGCAGCATCTACAAATCCTCGCTTGCTCTCCTCTTCATCCGTGTTTGCAAATTATGGATCGGCTATGCCTATGCAGAAATGCGTGCAACTGTAAGTAGAGATGAAGTAGCAGTATTAGATGATTTTTTGCAACCCATAATCCGTGATGGGTGGCAAGTCGTAGTACCCCTTCTCGTTATACTCCTCCGCTTCGAAGGTTCCGAATCTGAGCTTGCTCGCCTTGTCCGCTCCTCGTATCGCCGCCGCGAGGTGCTCCTCAACCTTCTTGTTTCCCCCCTTTTTGAAAACTTTTTCGCCGACGGCGCCTTGCATGATGTATGTTGAACAACACGTAGACGAAAGAAAGATGGTGATGCGGCGAGGACGACACACTCCTCGGGGACGGGAAACAGGTCACGTACAAGTTCAGTTGCTGTTTAACACGCCTTCGTTGCAGCAGGGTGACGAAAACAAGCAATAGTAGGCAAAATCGATAGGGGCTCGTAGTCGTAGTCCACAAGCGCCGGATTATACGCAGGAGTACAACAGGCAGGGCTAGCGGGAGCTGTCAGTCGAGTCGTCTTCTTCTGATTTCGGTGGGAGAGGAGTGCGCCAATTACTTGGAGAGAAAATTTTCGTTTCGCTGCGGCACGCACGTGGGTCGGTTTACAGCGCAATCGAAGCTGGTAAGGGAATTGTAAGTAGCACCTCCTGGCGACCACAAGTAGTACGACGACAACTGCGTCTTGCAATGGCCAACAACGATTTCACACCGGAATCAACGCCCAATTTTCACCTCGCCAGACACTGGAATTCTGGAATTAGCGAGAAGGACACATATTTATTACGATGTCAATCTATACTCAAATTTGGAACGAATAAACAAAAACTCAATCAGATTGTCAAGAAAATCAACTTCAGGGCCGCTTCAAATTATGACAAAGTTGCTTTGTAAAGACGAATAGGTAGAATGCGAATACAACTTCACTTAGACTTACACAAAAATCAAGTGGAAAACAGGTTAAATTGTATACACTTCAATAACAGGGCGTTTAGCGAAAAGGCCCTGCGAAAGCTCGTCAACATTTAATTGTAATTGATACAATACAAATTCATTTGAGAAAATGAAAAAGCTAAAGCTGTATTTTAGAGGATAAAACTATCGACGACACTACTTCTACAAAAAAAACCTATGGTGATTTTGGATTTGACGAATCAACACATTGCAAGAGGTCCAACGAAACACACAAAGATCAACCCACAAATTGATACGACACCGAATCGAAAACGCGACCAGATGGATTGTCCAAGGACATGGGCAAAACGAATGCTAAAAGGCAAAATTTGCGACGCGAAAGTCCACTTTGCTGGAAATCGACTATATCCACGACTTTTTTGCTGGGATTTCACTTTTTGTTTTTTTTTGTTTTTTTTTCTCTCTTTCGCTCGAGCTTTCCTTGGCATACTGACAGGCAAAACGAGCACAAGGCGAACGACACGCGATGGTCTGAGAAACCGTGTTGCAAAGCGATCGTGCTTGCTACGGTTGTGAGACATTGGACAGAGACGGATTTTGGTGGTGGCGACATAACGACTTTTTTTTACACGAACGAGTGATGAAGGTCGTTAGAAAACTACTACAATACAATCGATCCTGACGACCACGAAGCAGACACGTCGGCTGTGACTACTAACTTTCTTCCGGCCGTGTCGGTTAGAACAAGATCAAGAAGTGCAAAATGAACTCCAGCCACCTATCGAGGACTGACGTGCTCACGACATTGGTTTGAAGCGACAGCTAAAAAACAATTTTCCTTTCCAGCAGAAGAAAACCAGAAGAACAATATTCTCATCCGGTCCTCTTCCGAGCCAAGCTGTAGCTAGGATCCATCATTTTTTGGCATCGCATTGGTCCTGCGGTGTCGCCCCTATTTTGTTCTCTTTTCGTTCTAAGGGACACGAAACACAATAATTATTTTGTGCCATTTTTACAGTTGTTCGAAACCCATTTTACTCTAGATCAACATTTCCGGATATTAGGTACAATTTATTATTTTATGAGTATCTATTCGCACTATGAAGAAAAGCCTACAATGGATAAGGGCTGAGCATATCAGTATCATCTTCAACAAATTCATAGTGGTGGATGGAATTCTTGAAAATTTTATCGTACTTGAAAAATTTTTGATTGAAATTTGTCAGGCTCCAGCTTGATAGAGCACCATGATCAACAATAAAGTGTTTGTTACAAGTAGATGAAACATAATCGTATCTAATTACTGAATCAAATGCCTTTGCCCGGTCACTTCCAAAAGCGCCAAGCACTCCAGGTATTTTCCGTGCATGCATTGCAAATATGTCTGGGCCTGGAAGGTTTTGCGACTTGTCACGCACGTTTTGCATAAGCCATGATGTCTGTGATGCATGCCCTAGCATCACAGATTTTTTGAGCACTTCTTGATGCCTACTCCGCCTGACAAATGCCCTCTTCGCGTAGCAACAATTGCACCCCCTTTACTGCTTACGCAATGCAGATTTTTTTGGAATCCAAACACAGCATCACAAGTTGCATTCTTCCAGACCCAAATGACATATTTGCATTTGATACCGTGTGCGAGCAAACAAGAAAATTCTGTATCCAACAGATTGTAGGTGCACGACATATATCATGTGTAAAAGTATCGCACTCGTATCGCAATCATGCATTGCAAATCTTTTTCTTAAGGTAAATCGGCACTACAAATTGTATTTCTCATGCTGAGGAAATTTATCATGCATTTCTACAAGTGCGATGCTTTTGCACTGCATAACATAGGGTTCGTGGAAAAAAGAGCGCCGGCGTGGACTGCTCTGTCGCTCTTTCCAGAGGATGACGGTGTGGACAGCAGTGCTGCTGCTCCGGGAGATCTGATCGGTGTCATGTTATTTTGCTGCTGGATTCCCCGGTTCATCTTGTGCGGCCGTGGTGTACCATTAGTAGAGCTTGTACAACTACCTCCCGCAGCGCTGCGTTGGCACAATTCTTCTACATGTCCCTGCTGATCCTGGTAGTTGGTCAAAAACGCTGCACCAGCAGAAACAACACCTCTGGGAGTTCTCTGGACGACCAACCCGTCCTTCTCGTCTTGTACATCTCCGATAATATCATCCGACACAGAAGATTTTTGCTCCACCTGCTGCATCCGGGGCGGTGGCGCGCCCGGCACGCCGTCCCATCCCCAGTGCACCGCGGCCCGGGTGCCATCGGAGTTGCGGCGGTAAGTGTCTGGGTTGGAACGAGAGCTCCCTGGGGATGAAGCGTAACGATCTTCACGGTCGTAATAAAGATGGTTACCTTCTATCGATGATGCCGGCGAGCTGCTGTTCTGCTGTTCCACTGAACTTCTAGATTGGCAACTGCTTCTTCTGTAACCGCAGTCAGAAAGGATCTTCTCAGGTAACAGTTGAAAGTGCTGGAACTCCAAATAAGCCATTCGCCGGTGTAATTGCTGCTCGGTCTCGATATCGTGTTTTTTTGAAGATTTCTTCTCAACGAAATTTATTTCCATCTTTCCGCTATTCCATGCCTGCTTATCGATCTTCAAATGGGCACTGAACGCCTGCTTCTCCGCAGTAAAATCACCATCATCATGCTCTCCGGTCGTGGGAGAAGGAACAAGTTCGACACTTTTGTAAACTCGCAACACCGGATCCCACATTTTCGAAAAATGCTTCTGCCGCCAGGATTCGAAGCGGGAAGTCAAAGAAGGCGAAGTGCTCCTCGATGTAGTACTTTCCGGTGTAGCTGTTGGACGAGAACCACGTGGCCGGGTCTTCGCGCTGCCCCCTTGTTCCCCAAATGTAGTTCCCAGAACTTCAGCATCTGCAGCTGTTGCGGTTGAGGAGGTGTGTCCTAGTGTCAGCTCACCCTCTTCTGAAAGCGAGGACGCGGTTGTGCTCGAGGATTTTGAAGTGGTTGAAGTTGATTGCTGTGGTTTATCTACTGGCTCAACATCCTTCTCTACTTCATGAGCTGCAGGAGCATCACAAAGTCCTTGCTCGACTTGTGCTGTTCCATTTAGAACCAAATCCAGCACGGCAACCAACAACGGATCAACTTTGTGCTCCAAGGTCACATATCCACTGCAAATATGTCCCGGTCTGGAAGAGTGCGGGATTTGTCATGCATCTCGCGAACCAAACACATGGTCTGTAATGCGCACAGAAGCACCACAGATTTTGCGACACCTTGCTCATGCCTATCCCGCATCAGATATTTTAGGCAAGCAAGGGGTGGGAAACTTTTGGCGTTCACGCAACACAGATTTTCTTAAGATCGGGACTTCGCATGACAAGCTTCGTCCTTCCAGACATCCAGGGATATTTGCAGTGCATATCACAACATTTTTTCTCCCCCGCTCTCCAACCTCCACCCGCGTGAACAGCAGTCCGTCTTGGTAGGCAGGGTTTGGCAGGATCTGCGTGCAATATGGCCAGAAGGGATTGTGGAAGAATTCTTCACCCTCTGGCACTACCTCTTCCTCGTCGCAACCTTCTTTGTCGCTTTCCGTGCGGAGACGGTGGCGCTTTTGTTCCCC
Source organism: Amoebophrya sp. A120 (assembly GCA_905178155.1). Classification (NCBI taxonomy): domain Eukaryota; class Dinophyceae; order Syndiniales; family Amoebophryaceae; genus Amoebophrya; species Amoebophrya sp. A120. The sequence continues at coordinate 8,791,996 of CAJINV010000005.1, forward strand.
AACAGCAGCTGCAACGTAGTTTCTCGCCGGCACTTGCCGTTCCCAACCACTCGGCACGAATCCCAGTACCCTCGGCACGATTCCGGCCATCAAGCCGCTGGCGGGGTAGACGGTCTTGGAAAGCATGGTATCGAGACAGACCTGCAGGTTGTGCGTGTTTCGCGGAAGTCGCAGGGCTATCAAATGCAAATATGTCTGGGTCCTCTGGAAGATTGCGAGGCTTGTGATCCAGATTTTCCATGATCCATGTCGTCTGGAATGCAGGACCTCGCATGACAGATTGCGCGACGAGATCCCTATGTTGCCTATCCTGCATGAGAAACTTTCTCTCAACTTGGTCAAAAGTGGACCAAGTTTTTGGCATTCATGCAACACAGATTTTTGCACAATCCAGAATTAGCATTACAAGTTGCAATCTTCCAGACCCAGACATATTTGCAACGCATAAGGGCGGGGACGAGGAAATTCGGCTTGTCCTTCACAAACTCGTAGAACTGGGGCAAGTAGGTCGTCGCGAAGGGTATGCAACACAAATTTCCTGCACATGTACAAAATGCATCACAAATTTCATCAACTTGCAGCATGCCACTTGCCATGCTGAATAGGAATGAACGAAAGTTTTGTCATGCAGAAACCGCATTTGTACGTGCAAGGGAAATTTCCTGTGGATAAAGGGAAAGTCCAGCACAGTAGAAGCTGCTGGTGCTGATGTTTTTGTTACCGCCGTTCTTTCCGGATGAACATCAAACACGAAGAATTCATCAACTGCAAAAGTGTCTGGGTCTGGAAAGTTGGAACTTGTAATGCTAGCTTTACATTCCTGGGAAATCTGCATTGCATAACCGACAAAAGCCGCAGCCATTTTTGTCATGCAAAAATGCACTTTCCTCATCATGCACATTTTAGCATCACAAGTTTCCAGAACCAGACATTTTTGCATTTGATAGAATTCCTGCAACAACAGCTGGATCTCCTTCGCTCGCAAATTCAAATCGAAAAGCGGCACAATCTTCCTGTCCTCTGGAACCCACATGGGCGCAAATAAGGCATCAAACGCGTTGTCGGATGTTGAAAAGAGAGCGGGGTGTTCTTGATGTTCAACATGATCCGTAGGTGAATTATTGTTTCCCGCGCTGCTCGTCTCACTCGGAGATGCTGGTGTTCCCCAATTGTAAAAATCATCTTCGTAAGTCCGCCACGTGCCGCACCGCTTGATGCGCCAACTACGAGACGAGGTGGATTTTTTGGTGGCATTTTCATTTGCAGAACATGCTTCTGTAGCGGTACTACATGTAGTACCTCTCAACATCCCGCTCCTGTCCAATGGTTGTTGCGGTTGCGACGACGGGTGGCCTTTGCATGAAGATGTCGTCCCGATCTTGTTGTCCTTCGTCCCCGGCAGCAGGACCCGTTCGACGAAGCCCGACTTCTCCACCTTGGCTTCGGATGTTAATGTCGTGAATTCCGACAACTCCGGTCCATCCAAGACAAACGACCACACGATGTCATTTGCGATGATTTCCTTTTGCTTCTGCAGCGTTTTATTTTCAAATTCCTCCGAAAGACCTTCTCGTCTTGAAGAAGAAGTTGTCTTCACTGCGAAAGAACAAGAGGTCCTACTGCGTGATGAAGAATCATCCAGTGTGGGTCCATCGCCGTTTTGATGATGTTGCAAGACTACACTCCCTTCCGCAGCAGCTGCTTCTGTTCGTGTCGTTGCAATCTCATCCGCGTGGTTCTGTACTTTCCGCGCGAAATGGTCTGCCATCCAACTTTCACTGGTCTGGTCCCAGCCATCCGCCCGGAGGAGGAGCTCGAAGAGGAAGTGGAAAATACCTTGAATAGACACGTATAAATAAAACTTCTTGGTATTAGAAAAACAAGAGTAGTAAAGTAAAGTCGTCGAGAAAGAACTTCAAAAGACATCACTTTGTGCCCACTAGTAGATCGTCACTGCGCTGCACAACCAACCTTTTATTTTGCGTGTAGCTTATTGTAGATTGATACCTGTCTGAAACGTTGGCGTATTTGAAGATGCTGACCCCGCACTGAACCCCTGTCCATTGGTTCTATCCATCTGCAGCAGGACCTTGAGAAACATCCGCACCTCCTTGTAAAAATTCCCGCAGCCCTCCCGGCCGTTGGCGTTATGGTGTTCTCAACTGTTACATTCTCCGCTGTTACATGGATTTGTGATGCAAGAATTGCAAAAGTGAAAGGGGAGAGGTTGCACTTCTAGCATTACAAGTTTTGCACAGATTTAGGTGCTGTTTAGCCCTTCGCAAATTTGTCATGCGAAGCAGCTCTCCCGTGTGAATCTTGATGGTAGTTCTGCATGACAAATTCATGTAACAGTTGAGAATGTAACAGTTGAGAGCGCCATAGGCGTTGCCCGGCTTTTGGGACAGGAGAGAAACCGTGTACAGGACGAGATAGTCCTCGTCGAATTCGAAACAACTCTTGTCAATATCTTCTCCACCTCTGAAACTCGAGGAAACAAGACCTGGCTGCACTGGTTTAACACAGAGGAAGGGGTTAAAGAACAAATTCTCCTTCTCCATCAACGGCCGCACGGATGAAGCACCATTAGTTGTTCCGAATGAAGTTGTGGAGATATTATTCACAGGCTTGTACAGAACATGATTGCGCCAGTATTCCTGATAAAGCCAGCGGTGCAACTGCTCGTTGGGCTTAAGCTCCAAAAACGGGTGCACGATTTCTTCCTCCTCACTCCCTATCCTGTGCAAGAGCATCGTACTCGTATTGCAGTCATGCATTACAAACTTTTTTCTTCAGGTACATCCGCATTACAAATTTAATTTCTCACGCTGAGGAAATTTGTAATGCATTTATACGAATACGATGCTTTTGCAAAGGATACTCCCCCAGAGCGGAAAGGTGTCCGGAAATTCCGCCCTGGAAATGATCACCCGGACTAGAACATCGTTGCTCAGATCGACCGAACTCGCTTTCGACGAAACTGCACTGGCCTTGGAGTGGGCGCGACTGCGGAGTTCCGGCGGCAGGGACTGCAGCTCGTCGTCGTTCGCGGGGTCGTGGTTCTCATACTTGTCTTGGCCAGAACCTGGTGCCGCTTGTCTTGGCCAAAGGGGGTTTTCCAGTGTAGTTGATGTTGTGTTTCTGCTTCTGGTCCTCGGTAATAATTCTTGTTCTACTTCCGCACCTAATTGTACACGATCACGACCTGGGACAACGCCACTTGCAGATGTGGATGCTGTGGTGTTTCGGGATGCCGAATCACCTGGGCCGAACCCAAAAGTTGTTCGTCGCCCCACGTGGCTACCTTTGTCGCAAAGTAGATGTACTAGATCTTCGCTGACGGATGGTATTTTCAACGTATCATGCTCCTGGTCCTGCCCCATCATGATCACGCCTGACACATCACATTTTGTCTCCCGACCACTGTGCACCTGACCAGAAGTAGTTGTCTGATTATTTGCTTGTCGCGCTGGAGAAGCTGGTTCGAACATCATTTTAGGAAAGTGAAACTCGACGGTCTCCTTGTCAGACTCGATGAGCTGTTCCATTTCAGGATCAAATTCGCCAGCCGCCGTGCCTGGACAACCATCCTGCTGCTCTTCCCCAAGCGGAAGCGGATTGAACCCAGCACTCATTGGCGTCATCGGCGTACCCAAAGTGGAAAAGCTGCCATCCGTATGCTGTGCAAAAGTATCGTACTCGTAGTAATTGCGTTTATGCATTACAAATCCCCTTCTCAAGGTGAATCAGCATTGCAAATTTAATTTGTAATGCTGGGGTAGATTGTAATGCAATTTATACGAGTAAGATGCTTTTGCATTGCATAATCCGACCAGGGAGAGGACTTGCGACACGGTGCCGCAGAGGGGATCTTGTAAATTTGGATCAACGACTCGGGCGCGGCCGTGTAGTTCGCTTTTAGCAAGGCCAGCGCAAACTGCTTTTTTGTCATGGTCAAAACGTAGGAAAAGGTCGAGAGGTGAACCCGGGGGAGATCCAGATCCTCGTTGTCTTTCGACGATGTTGCGAAAGAACTACTATTCGCACAACTAGCCCTGGTCCTCTGGTTCTTCGTTTTCTCAGCAGAAGTTGTTTTCTGAACGGGTGTTGGCGTCTCGGAGTCATCAACATCGTCCACCGAGGGGGAAGAGGTCAGCATCTCTGACATCATGGTAAGGCTTTGGAGCTGCCTCTTGCCTGGTATTATAATATCACGTTTTTTATTTTGCGTTCTGAAAAATCATCATGAAACATTCGAAGATTCAGTGCATTCGATGCTGTGGTCAATAGTACAACTCTACTGCAGCTCTGAGAAAAAAAATTCACCGTGAAAAATAAAACACGGGTAAAAAAAGTACTTGCAGCCAGCAGCTTCTCCTGTTCAGCAGCACGAGCAGCCGGAGCCGTTTTCTCCGCCTCATCCAATGCAGCTTTCTTCACCAGGTCATAAAACGTGTCCGGGACGGGAATTTGTTGCAGATCGCCAGACAGGTTAAAGAACCGCAACACGGGGGAAGGAAACGCGGGATTGTGCAAAGATAAAGAAGGAAACGCCGCACAGTTAAACACCACATTAGACGTCGGCGAGGTCGTGGCGGTGATCTTCCCATGGTCCCCGCTACTAGTAGGTGGTTCGTGAATATCCCCCTGACCACGGGGAGAAAAAGAATTTTGGTAAACAATGGACGACATCTTAATGAAAATACATTGAAAGAACAAGCAGTTCTTCTTTCAAGGTTAAAAAAATTACACTGTTGCTGAAAAAAAACACACGTAGTACGGGAGCAGAATCATTATTATTGACGATGTTGGTATAACTTTAGTAGCAGTTAATTTAAACAGTTCTTCATTTGAATCATAAAAAAATTGACTAGGTGACCCAGCACCACATTCACTCTGGTTGAAGAAGAGCAGCACGACCTTGGTGTGCTCCTGCTCCGTCCGTAGTAGATGTGTAGAGCCATTGTACTTAGTACAGCTCTAGCTTGTTTGGACAGAACTTTTAGACGAACTGTGCAATAGAGAAAGCTTGGCTTTATACTGTGATGCTCCTTTGACCTGAAACTATTCTGGCTCCTCGCTCTCGCTTTGGAGAACGACCCTGAAACTCAAGAATGGACTTTGTTCACTAACACAAATAAGTACCGAAACAACTGATGAGGGAATTATATTTATCCTGGGGTAAATTCATACGGTAGACCGAATTTGATGGCACTCACATCACAACTTTTGTCAATCCACCCTTGCACGTACTTAGAGCAACTTTCAGAAGAATCGACACGGACAACGAACTTTCAAGCGGCTTTGGCATCAACAAGAAAACTATCACATCAAGTTGAAGTATCTTCAACCCATATTCGAGGAGTCAATAAACTAATATGAATATCTCCATCCTCAAGATCAACATGAAATAGAAACCCTTTATTTTGTCACTACTTCTCCTAAACCAATGTCCAATGCTATAGCGTTTTTGCAGCCCCAGAAGGATCGTAGACCCTCCCCAAGAATTGTCTGTAACGACGCAGAAACAAAAGAACCCTGAAACAATGAAGATCATGATCAGATGCAAGAAGAAGCGCAAAATAAGTCAATGAAGAAAAATGAAAACAAACATCCCAAAGAAGTACCGACGTGTAGTAGTGTGCCTCTGCCTGGCTAAAACAAATGGCGAACACAGAGAACACTGACAGCATTTGCTATTCGTGTCGCGGCTTGTTGACAACATCGCAGAGGACGGGGGGTATAGTAAGCCAGAGTCTCCGATTCACATATTTCTGACATTTCGTCCTGCGTTCTACAACTCTATCTCTTGTTTTGATTGCTTTTTCGCAAGCCTGCTGCTGCAGCCCTCCCTCGAAGCGACAAGCTGCATCAAGGTACGACACAGCTTCCAGCAAGCTGCGGTGACAAGAAGACTTTCGAATAGAAGTGTCTCTGCAAAAGCTGTCTCAGTTTTCAAGAGGAAGAACTGGTGCAGCTGTCAACCTATTTTTAGAAAACTTGAATATTACACATGCACGACCACGACCTATGGCGGTACTACAGAAGCTCGCCGTCGTGATCGCAGAATTTATCACGTAAAGTGGTAAAGGTACATCATTGAACAAATTCATCATCCCTTTCTTGCATTACAAAGCAAATCTATGTTTTAACTTATGCATTACAAATCCCCTGTAGAAGTTCTTTATTCACTTGCTCTCTTCCACCATGGCCTCAAATTCGTCCCACCACAATTGGTCCATCAAGCGTTATGAATGGAAATCGTTGTTGAGTAGTTCTTTTCAGGTTGAAGTTTGTGATGCTCTCACCGCTCTGCCAAGTATTCAGTTGGTGGTGCACAAGATCATGCTTGAGCACTTTTGGAGACGAGTTGACCTACTACCCTTCACGTTGAAGAAGGCAAAATGCAAAGAATATAGAAAGTCGAAGTCCTCCACCTCTGCTAGAAGATCTTACATAAGTTTCAATCGTGGAAGAACTGCACTCGATGCATAGTTTACAAACTCCAGCCTGTCTCAGCAACTTGTCCTGCATGTCATAAACTCCTGACCAACACGTGCGGCCTTTCCCACGGTTTCCTATTCTCCCCCGCCCAATGTAACACTTTCGGCGGGAGAGACATCTGCGTGAAAGCGACCAGATCCCGGGTGACGTTAAACCGCGTGAACGGCGCAAATTCGTTTTTCAAATGTATGCATTGCAAAAGTAAAAATATCGCCATCGTATAAAATTGCAGTTACGCATGACAAATCTACGTTTCTACACTATCCCGCATGACAGATTTCGTTTTTCTTCTAAAGCAAATTTGTAATGCAATTCATACTACTTAGGATGATATTTTTGCAATGCATAAAATGGTACTGGTATTTGAATTCCGTGTTCAGTTCGTCTTTGTCCGATTCGCTTGTATCCATGGGCCCATAGTACTCATTCCAGGTCATATCTAGCAACTGCGTGCCGGTCTTGTATTCGACGAAAAAATTGTACTCCATGGGTAAAACGCAGTGGTAAGGGAGAAGCAGATGGTCCTTGTATCCCAACCTGTCTAGGTCGTACCTGACGTTTTCTATCGACTTCCCATTGGTCGTGAAATAGACCCGTTGAATCGAGTTCGCATCCGTGGGAGGGACATACGCTGGGTTCACCGGCTGTTGTGTTGCTTGCGCCTGTTGCCGATTCTTCTCGTCGAGGGCGAGGCTCGCGTTGGATTTTAAAGAGAGAATCACCGTGTCCGGCTTCAGTAAAGCACCCCGGCCAAGTAACTCCCCGTGCTCCCATCTCGTTGCGAAGTGCTCGTCGCAGCCGACGAAAGTGAGAGGTATCTGGTTACTGTCCGAGGAGTCGTCCACTTCTGGAGCATCAGCTTCTTCTGCTACGGTGCTCGTAGTACCATCTTCGTCCCCTTTTGGAGGTAGGTGTACTTCTTGCTGTACCGCATTACTAGAAACAGGAGTTTGCTCCTGCACCTGCTCCAACTGTCTATCTGCAACGAACCCGTCTGGCAATTCTTGCTCGTACAGCACTCCGCTTTCATCCTGTTCCCTGGTAGAGTCCAATTCTGTATGGACTGCAAATGTGTCTGGTTCTGGAAGATGAGTGCAGGAGTAGTTTGTCATGCATCTTAAAGATCACGCAGCTGGTCTCTCATGCACGCAAAAGCATTACAGGTTTTTCGCAGGCCTCTTGATGCCTATCCCGCATGACAAAATCTCTATTTGCCTAGTAAGAAATAGAAATGGGCAGCTTTTGGCGCTCATGCATCACAAATTTTTTCCTATTCCATGATCTGCATCACAAGTTGCAACCTTTCAGACCCAGACATATTTGCACTGCATACTCTGTCATGCTGTGGTAGAAGTGCTTCCGTCTCCTCCGTGCCCCCTCATCGCCCTCCGTCCCGAGGGGCTCGAAGCGGACATAACCGAGTCGAACTTGGTTCCGGACTAGGAAGTTGTCCAGCCACGGCTGCTGCAACCCCTTTTCGAAGAGATGGGATAGCCGATCATCTCGGATTATCGGGGAATGCTTGCCGAAATCAGATAAAGCGTACATCAGCTGGTTGAAAAACTTCTCGATGTATGCACTGCAAAAGTATCGTACTCGTACTAATCGCAGCCACCCATGCATTACAAATCTAGCAATCAAGGGAAATCCGCATTACGAATTACATTTGTAATGCTGAGCCAATTTGTGATGCAATTTATTCTAGTACGACGCTTTTGCAGTTCATACGTTGGGAGTCAAAACCATCACCCCAATGTTCAAATACGGAAACCGGTTCATGTCGGCGAACAACCGGAAAGTGGCAAACGGAGTGACGCCAATTGCCAAGGGCGCGTTGATTTGAAAAAGTTCGTCAATCGGCCGGGTGAGAAGCATGTCTGCGTCCAGGAAGATCACTTTCTCGAACTCGGTCAACTTCCAGCGATAGAAACCAACCGCTGTTATCCTGAGGAAAAACGTCCGCACCCCATAGTACTCACGTTGCGAACTCTGCAACACAAATCCACCAGTTTTGGGAGCCATGCATAACAAGGTCGTCTTTATAGTGTAGTAGTAATGCAGGTTCTTAGCAAGGACAGTCGCATCACAAACCCTTCTCCTTATCCTGTTTACGGCATTACAAATGTTGCCAAAACACGGTTGGAAATGTCCCTGCTCATGTAGATGCGCAGTACAAATTCTTTAACTTGTATTGCAAACATGCATCACATCAGAAAAAAAAATTCCAATTTTCTTAAGGTCAAAATGCACAGCGTTCGTGCTAATTCAGGTCATTTTAGTGCAAAACTGGTCTTGTTAAGTCAAAAACAATAAAAACGCCGGAAAAGCGCACGGCGGGGCCACATAGTTAACCCTAAAAATTGCGCAGATGCGCAAAAAAGCGAGAACTTAGACGAAAAGGACGCAAGTTCATCGAAATAAACACAGAAGCGCAACACTTTGCACACCAGCGAAAAACGGCCAAAACCACAGCGACCCGCGTGCCGATGGCAAGGAGATCGCGCTCTTTGTCAAGAAAGAGCGCGTCTCTTTGGTGGGAATTAGGCTTATTTTGCAGCAAAATTGCTCTTGTTAAGCCAAAAAGGCAGAAACGCGCAACATTCGGGCCGTGGGCTTCACCTAGTTAGGCCTGGAAAGTGCACACATGCACCCAAAAAAGCAAACTAAGGCAAAAACGTCGGAAAATCATCAAAATAAGCAAGAAAGTGCGACCATTTGCACACTAACCACGACCAGCCAAGAACAGAACAAAGCGGGCGCCGATGTTTTTGCAAAGCGCTGCAGCGCGTTTGCTGGCAATGACTCACGGGCAAAGCCAAAAGCAGACGGCGCGGACTTTTTTAGGCCCGACATGCGTCGGAAATGCTCAAACTCCGCAAAAATCAGCAAAAAAGGTTCAAAAACACAGCAAAACGATCGCGGGAAAGCACAAAAACACAGCAAAAGGACCCAAATGCGAGGAAAAACAGCGCAGAGCTGGCCTTGTTAAGTCAAAAAGCCGCAAATGCGACACATGTGGGCCATGGGCTTCACTTAGTCCGCCCGAAAAGTGTGCAAATGCACCAAATAAAGACGCAAGCCAAGGCAAAAACGTCGCAAAGCCATCGAAGTAGGCGAAAAAGTGCAACACTTTGCAAATTCTCCAAAAAGACACAAAAGCGCAACAACGCGCGCGCCAATGATTTTGCAGAAGCAAGTCCGCAGAGCGGTGGCGCTATGTATCGCACCCGCCAGGCCACTTCCAGACAGTTTGGCCGCTCTGAGGACCGAAATGCGCCAAAGAAACTTCCTTCAGCTTAAAAGGCGCAAAAGCGCGACAGGGTGAGCCAATGAAATACAACAAAAAGGCGGCGAGAATAACCATCCCCAGGCAGTTTGTTCGTTTTCTGGCCCAAACAATGAAAATGCGCCGAAAAGGCACAACCACGCAACAAAATGAGCGAAGTACGGCAAAAAAACAGCGAAAAGACACCAAAAAAGGACGACGAAGGCAGAATATTGACAACGTCGCCACTCTTAGCGCAGAACCTTAGCAACTGCGGCGCCTCTCGTGCTTCCTTGATAAGTCGAGTCTGGCGCTGCAGCGCAAAAAGGATAACAAAGACAAAACCACACAAATGCAGAAAAGAAGCGAAAAGCACTGCCGCGTCACTCCCCTGCGCCCGGGCATGAAGATAAACGCCATGCGGTCAGCGCGCGAGGCGAGAAGCATCAGAAAAATGCCCACACCAAGAAACAGGCCGCTGGCTGACAAGCCGCACCGGCCTCCGGGATTGCATTACATGGAAAACCAGCGAAGACGAAGAGCGTAGCTCGGTACTAATGCAGGGCGCTTACGCGAAACAGTCGCGCCGCTAGCTCTGGAAGCAAAGTGCGAAAAACACAGACAACCGGCGCAGCGTGGTTTGGCCCACAAAAATACGCGGAGGGGACCGGGAAGTGCACAGACCGGCGCGGGCCAGTGCAAAAGTGCGGCAAACATGCTCGACCTAGTAAAAAAACGGCAAAAGCCGCCGCAACACGGAAAACGGCCCGCGACCGTTTGCGCTGGCAGGCACGCTACCAAAAGGCACGGACAGGCACAAGCGCCGCGGGCTAGACTATGTATTAGCGGGGCAATATTTACTAACGAGAAATGAAAAAACAGAGCAGCGGCAAAAATTTCGACACGAAAAAGAGCAAAAGGGCGCCAACTGCAGGGGCGGGCTGTTGTTCATGTTCCTCCTGCCATAAAATAGCAAAAAGGCACAAAAAGCCCCGGCAAAATTAAACACAAAGCACCGCGGAGCCGCTCGCCTTAGCTCAGACATGGAAACCCGCGCCACGCGAGCAACAAAAAAAAAGGAAAACACCCCAAGGGCGCCCACACCAGCACGCGAGCCGGCGGCGGGGAAAACGAATCGCCTGCAGAGGCTACACTGCACGCAATGGAAGAAAAAGCCGAAGGGGCGGGGTAAAATCCAAAACTTTTCGCGGGCGTGGGGAGGGCGAAGCGCCCCGGCAGCGCAAGCTTGCGCGCGCTGCAAAAATTCAAAAAGAGTTATCTTTTAGCTGTTTCAGATATTCACCGAGTAAGATCTCGGGCGGTGCTCGACTCAGATCTCTTGGGGAGTTGTCTGTCATTGCAAATCTGCATGACAACTCTGGGACGGGCACGTTTTTGCTCACGATAGCTGTTGGAGTGGTTTTTCTCTCGTACCACCATTCGATCTTGCCGTCAGAATTCGGCTCGGGCTCTCTTTTATGCATTGCAAAAGTATCGCATTTGTATTGCTAAAAGCAGACTGCAGACCAGATCTGTCATGCAGAGGTACTGCACCTACGACGAGTACGATACGGATACTTTTGCAACGCCTACTTTCCAAATGTTGGTGCTTTCACGGGTAACTCCGACTCGAGGACGCGACGGACTTCTAAATTGTAGTCACCGGATCTTCTAGAGAGGGAATTCCTTGTGGTTGTGGGTCGTTGTTGCGGTGGCTCATCATCTCCTGCTCTAGGCGGTTTCGTCGCTTGCTGAGCGGCCCCTCGACCATCACGTAGATGCGTCCCAAACAGCAATTTTTCCTCCGTCTCATTGCTCAGTTTCTCATTTGACAAAATGATGAACCGATACTTCCCCTTGTGCACTCGGTAGACGCTCCTTGCGAGCGTTCTCAGCGCGTTGATGTAGGTTTCCACCTCCTTGTTATCAAACATCACCGAAGTGAAGGCGAACCGTTTGGACACCTTTCTCGCGAAGATTTTCGAATTGTCGACGGACAGGAGTTATGCATTGCAAAAGCATCGCACTACACTAGCTCTAGCATAAAATGCATTTACAAATTTTTCCAAGAGAAAAAATGCAGTTTGTCATGCTGGATAACGTAGAAAGTTTAGATTTGTCATGCATATCTGCACGTAATACGAGTGCATTGCTTTTGCAATTCATAGGAGTTGCCTATCCACCGTGATTTTCTGTCTTGTGCCGTCGGCGAAAACGGTCGTGATGCCGTCTTTAAACATACCTTTCACGATATCGCATGAAAAAACTGTTTCACTGTGATGATTTTGCAATATCTGCATCACAAGTTTGCTACACATGACGCGGAAAACTTGCCATGCGCGCTTCCCAAGGGAAAAAACGCTTCAAAATCCAATGTCTTGCAGGTGTAGCAAGACAAACACCTTGGCGCTTCGTTCTCTGCATCACAAGTTCACAGTGAAACAGTTTTTTCTTGCGATACACGATGCCCCCCTCGATGAACACTTGGGTGGTAGTAGTGGTGGTAGTTGATGAAGTAGCTACGACATCGGCACCACTCATTGCCACTCTAGAATTTCGGCCTTGACCTTGGTTCTTTACTTTCTCCTTGATCCTTTTCTGCTCCTCCCGTAAATCCAATCCCAACCCGCCCGACATGAGATTGATCACGCTCGCCTCGACATTCCACTCCCCCTGGTACCCGACTGCTTTCCCGTCTTCGTTATGAGAGTGCACAACCCCCCCCCTCCGCCTCGTTTGTCATGCAGAATACCCAGCCAGCCCTTTGCCTCTTGGCACTGTTTGCGTGACAAGTTCTGGCGACCCAAATAGCACTACACTCCAGTGCAAGTTTGTCATGCAAAACTAACCGGCATTCATGCTATACAAATGAGGGAGAGGGGGGGTTGTGCACCGTCATATTCGTCCTTCTTCCGACAGTAAAACTCCTGCATCAAGCTTCGCTGGATAATCGAAAGACCCTTCAACAACCGCCTCGCTTCTGGTAAAGCCAACAACGCGCCGAAGAACCCCTTCCGCTGCCACCGCGCCCAGGTGTGGAGGAGCATGTCGATGTCGGTGAGGGTTGTGTGGAGAAAAACTTCTAACCGAAGTTTCAAATCGGTCAATTGCTGCTCGGATAGACGGAAGAGAATGGTTGGTTTGTTCTTGGGGTCTGTAGTTCTTTCGACGGCGTCTTCATCATGCAACACAAACTTGATGTCAGGGAAATGATCCGGTTTTGGAGTTGTGTCGACGGCCACAGGAACTGCATTCGGTGCAGCTCCCGGTGCCCCCGCCTCGTTCTTACTCTCTTCAACACTACCATTCCCCGCCCAATCGATATCCTCTTCTGAAAACGTCGCGGCGCTGTCGGTCCAAAAGTCGCCTCGTTCCTTGTTTAAGCGGTTTATGATCAGTTCTGTCCAGGAGGGGATTTTCACCTTTTCTCGTAGCCAGTCACTGTACGTTCTCCTGTGGATTTCCTCGAACGTTTTGTCGTTGTGGTACTTCTTGAAAAGGGTGTGGGTCCAATGCTGGGTAGTGGTGGTGGATTCAGATTCTAAAACTTCCTCTGGCAGTCCCTGTGAAGATCCGCTCTGGCAGGCGTGCTTGTAGGTTCTGTCGATCTTGCTGCGAGGGGGGTTTGCATCGTCCCTGTTCTGGTCGAAGGCGCCCGATGTTGTGTGCTCCATATGCTCTGGCTCGGGCGTCCCCGGAATTTGGAAAATGTTATCGCCAGAATCCGACACGGCGGTGAGGTTAACCTGTAGCACTACCTCAACCAAATACTCAGCTAAAGCGACCGCTTGCTGCAAGCTGCAGGACGGCATGAGGTACTTGGTGACGTGTCGGATGTGCTAGTATCGCAGGAAAAAAGTGCTACAGTCACACATTTGTATGCAATTTCAGAATCACAAAGCTGCTCTGCCTGGCGAAGAAAACTTGTAAAAATGCGCAGACTAAATAAGGGAAAACACGAATAAAATGAGGCTGGCAAGCATTTCCTGCATGACAGAGGTTGTCTGTCTTGCTTGTCTTCCATCAGAGTGTGTAACTGTAATACTTTTTTCTCAGCATAGGTTTTGCATCCGGTTCAATTGTGTCGGTGAGATGAAGGATTCTTGGTTGATCACCCGCTTTTCTTGTTCCCCAGTAATCTGGTCCGGGGAATCTTCTTCAGGGGTAACTTCAGCATCAGAACTCGTCGTTTCTGATGCAAAATGCGAATCAAAAAACTTGCTCGTCAACTTGTTCTCCCGGATTAATTTCCCCGCGTCAACGAATATGACCCGCTCAGGTGGTACAATCACAACCACAAGCGTTACAATAGAGTCTGACATTTGTCTTGCATGATGAGCATGACAGTCTCGCATAGCGTTCCACATTCTGCAATACAAATTTTGCCACATTGCAGTGGGGTTTGGGGCTCCGGAGTTTGTCATGCGCAATCCTATGAGAGTAGGGTAGATCGTTCACTTCTTGCATCACAGATTTCCAGATTCTATGGTAATCGATTTGAGATTGTAACAGCTGAGCAGGTTATAACGAAGCCGGGCAGTTTCTGTTTGTCGTGCGCGAGGTTCAAGCGCCAGATCACGTTGCCTGGCTCGTGCACAATTCTCGGGCCGTGGGAAATGCGGAGGGAAAGTGTGAGTTATGTGGAAGTAGGGTTTAGAACTGCAATCTGTGTGTCCGTCGTGCCCAAGCGACAAATTTTTGATTTAGCAAAATCGAATCAGGATAGATCGGAACCTCGCGTCCCCACAAACCCCTCGCCCCGGGGCCAGGCAGGCCTTCGGGTACGCGAGGGCATTTTGGCTCGTGTTTTAAAATTTGGAAGGTTGCAAACTTTGTAATGCTCAATTTCGCCCAACGAAAACGCTTCGAGCTACCAAAAACGAAACACGAGCTAAAGGACCCTCGCGTTCCCAAAAGACCCGCGGCCCAGGGACAGTCAGGCCCTCGGGTACGCGAGGGCATTTTCGCCCGTGATTCAAAATTTGAAAGGTTGCAAAATTTGCAATGCGGAATTTTCCCAAACGAAAAATTTTGAACGGCAAAAAATGAAACACGAGCTAACGGACCCTCGCGTCCGCACAAGACCAGAAGGGAGCGTTCGCTCGGTCTTCGGGCTTTCGGAGGCTGTGCAGCACATCCTATCATCCGCCCGGCTCACAGCTTCCCTCCGATATCCGAAAAGTGCGACACTTGAAATTCCACGCCCCGACTGTCGTGAAAGTGCGCTGCCGAGGTGCCGAAACGATTCTTCTCGAGTATTGTCTTTCTTTCGCGGTCGTGGTCCGCAGATTGTTGTATTGCAGGTGGTTCTGAATCCGAATCGCTAGATGTACCACTTCCTTTGCTCGTCACATCCTCGTCCTCCACGACACTCACGTCCAATTCCACGGGATCCTCCCGCAAAATCGTGAACTGGTCCAAGTCCAAAACCCGTTTCGCAAACGGGTGCGACTGCAGCAACGCCTTGTGGTGCTCGAAGAATGTCGGGATCGGGGAGATTTTATCCTGTGCAAAAGTATCGTACTCGTACTAATTGCATATATGCATGACAAATCTTCTTCCTAAGGTAAAACAGCATTACAAATTGCATTTGTCATGCTGGGCAAATTTGTATATGCAATTTGTACTAGTACGATGCTTTTGCATTGCATAGATTTGCGTGTAGTTGCTGCTGTCGAGGAAAAATTCCCTGGAAAGCTCCGAGCGGGCGTGAAGCACGTAGTTCTCGAAGGATTTGTATTGCTTGATAGCTTCTTGTTTTAATAAGTCGGTGGCGGAGGAGGGCAGTTTGGATGCTCTTTTGGAAGAAGTAGTTCTCCCAGCAGTAGATGTCACGACCGTAGCTGCGCCACTTCTAGTTGCAGTAGTTCTACTACTTCCAACAGACAATTCTCCGAACCCCAGACTGACCCACGCGTCGGATAAAAAAGAAAACCAGCCCAGCGAGATTTTCTCAAACTGTATCAGCCGCAAGTTGTACTTCAAAACGTGGCATGCATTGCAAAAGTTGTATCGTACTCGTACAAATGCATTACAAATTTCCTCAGCATTAGAAATAAAATTTGTAATGGGGATTTGCCTTAAATCAGAGATTTGTATATGCATGAATGTAATACGAGTACGATACTTGTGCACAGGATACGTGTATCTCCTGCCGCACCCTTTCGTAGCTGGTCGGGAAGCAGCAGAACCAGGTGGGCTTCTCGTACCTTCTCAACACCGGCGCGTTCCGGTGGGCAAGCTCCGCGATGATCAGCCTCTGAGTCGTGTCCGCGTTGTTTACCGCGTTCCACGTTTCAAAATCGATTTTCTCCGCCTGCGATTGCCGGATGAAGTCCTCCACTGGGTAATTATCCTGTTTCAGCTGGTTATCAACTGTAAATGTGTCTGGGTCTCCTGAGAGAGTGCAAGGTTTGTCATGCATGTTTTGCATGACCCACGATGCCTGTAATGCATGAGCTAGCATCACAGATTCTAAGAAGGCTTCCTGATGCCTAGTCCACATGACAAATGCCCTCCCCACATAGCACAACCTAGACCCCTCTTGCTGGTCATCCAATACAAATCTTTTTAGAATCCAAACACAGCATCACAAGTTCCATCCTTCCAGACCCAGACATTTTTGCGATGCATACTGGTGAGATAACCGGAGGAGAATGTCGTACAAGGGCCACCCGGACTGCATCAAATTGTAGCTCCCCCAATTGCCCCGGATCATGAAGAGGATATTGCTCCCGTAATCCTCCACGATATCGAACTCCTTTAACCTGTCTTCGTTGGATGTATCGACATCGGATGAAGAATTTATTTCCTGGTCGGATGACGCCGCGTCTTGCTCGGAGTCGGCTTCCGAATCGCTATTGGCACCCGATGATGTTGAACCTATTCTCTTCACAAACCCGTTTTTTTCATTCAAATCGGTTTTGTGTAGCACGTTCCCATACACAATCAGTGCCCGAAACGCTGCAGTTGTGCCGAAAAAGCTCATCCATTTTGTCACCAAATGCCCTAGAGGGCACTCTTGCAGAAACGTGTGACAGACGCCACAGGTGCAGTCGCAGTTGGATAAGTCCCAGCGTCTACCGATCATCCCGTTGATCGTTTTTTCCATGGCTTGGCGGTTTTCAGGCGTGTCGGAGTTGAACGGCTGCTCCAGGAAGATGTTCACCATCTGCCGGACTTCCAACCATATCCTGTGCAAAAGTATCGCACTCCTCGTACTATATCGCAATTATGCATGACAAATCTTGTCCTTAAGGTGAAACAGCATGACAAATTCCAGTTCTCATGCAGATGAAATTTGTGATGCATTTATACGAGTACGAGGATACTTTTGCGATTGATAAACCATCTAGGCTCGCAATTCCGTTTCCGGGAACAGGAGGTCGGGTGGTGGAGGTTCGTCATGCCGCCCAGGGGCATTCGGTACAAATTCTCGACGTTTTTTCCGAAGGTTTTGTGAATGTCGATGTTTTGGTTGTCCCCCGTGACCAGGTTTTTCTTTTCTTCGCGAAACGCATCGGGCGCGTCGCCGACCAGGTCTTCCAAACGCTGTTCGGAGGAGATCAGTGCTTCTGGTGCTGCGGAAACGAGGGCGGGGACGAGGGGAGAGAGCAGTAATAGTTGCAAGACCAGGGCTACAAAAAGGAGCTGCCAAGAAGGCGTTGTCATGATGTTGTGTGCCACTAGCCCATCGGGTGGTCCCAGAGCAAAGGGCGTCATGGCCGCCCCGTGAAATGCCGACCTCATCGTGCCAGCCTGTGTCGGGTCGTCGGATCCCAGGTGGAACTGCGAGTAGTTCTCCAGTCGGTTGCAGCGAGTCTCACCAGCTCAGCGCGTTCCACCTTCAGGTGTCATCACGTGATGACGACCGGATTTCTTGCTCCCTCGACCCACCGTCGGGGGGTGCCGCCTGCTGGTGCTGGCCGTGCATCTTGATTTTGATGAAGTTCTACATTTGTATTTAAAGAGAACCAAAGACGGAAAATGAAAGCAAATGAAAAACAAAAAGCAGTGCTCAAGTACGAAAAACTGCAGGCAACAGCCTACCGGCTCCCTCCGTTTTTAGTTTGACCTTCGAGATCATCTATCAGATCGGTTTTTCATCCCGAAGAACATTTATTTGGAACATGTGATCTTCAGTGGGATCGATTTTGCACTGTCTGCGAAAACCACGACCCTCAAGAAAGCAAAAGACTTTTTTCATGGGACGAGCACTCCTGGTGCAATTCCGTGCTTTTCGTCCTCTTGCGCAAAAAAGTAAAAGTTCTAGGAAACGTACAAATTTGACGAGCTCCACATCGAGGACAGCAGCGCATTGTGTGATTGAAAAAGTCCTTCAAATCCTCCGAAACATGATACATGGTCCATCCGGAAACATAGTCAGAAGCACAACTCGAAACGACTAGAAAGTAAAGTACAGTTCTGAAAGACCGCTAAAAGTAGCCGTCGGATAATTCATCCCGTAATTCATCTCCACAACAACCGTGCCATCACACTTCCCAACACCTGCCCCCAAACACCATAACTCTAGCAGACGTGATTCCACAGCGTGATGTTTCGATACGTCGCGTTCTGCTTATTCGAATTCCACCCGTAATTCCACTTTTCATTCGACTTCAACATGGTCAATATCCGAAACGCGACTAATTTATCCTCCCCTCTCTCCCCGTTGTACAAATTCCACTCCCGGCAGACAAACCTCCCAAACCACAGCCTCATGTTCGTCTTCTCCTCCTTCTGGTTGTCGTTTTTCCAGCCGTACTGGAGATTGGTCAAAAATTTTCCCCACCGGGCGCTGGGGACGGACCTGGGGTGGGTGTTGTCTTGGTACAGTTTCGGAATCAGGGCTGGTTCGTTGAAGTCCAAATTCCACTTCGCGTAGATACCATTGGGAAAAATCACGGACATGACATCGACAGATGGGAAGGCTGATTGCTTCTTGTCGAATAGCCACGGGATTAACTTGTCGCTGTTGGATCGATGTTCTGCGAAAACGGCAGTAGAAGATGTTGTAATATTGGTAGTCGTGTCGGAGGTTCTACTCGCACTTGCACCTGGTACTTCTATCCCGCGGCCCGCTTCTACTCCGCCGTAGACCGCAGGGGAGATATCCTGATAAAAACTTCGAGCTTCAGAAGCAAACTGCAAACGCCTTCGAACAAGCTTTCTTTGTATTTCGAGTGATATCACTCGAAATACAAAGAGAGCTTGTTCGAAGGCGTTACAGCTTGCTTCTGAAGCTCGAAAGTCGGTTTGCTGGAAATCATGCAAACTGTAAAGTTTGCATTTGTCATGCAAACTGTAAATAGACAATAGAATAGATATTGTCATGCAAACTGCAGAAGCTTGCACTTCTCGAGTCGACAGGTACAAGCTTTTACAGTTTCCAAACAGAGAAATCTTGGCAGTTGACAACTACATGGCACGAACGGCGGGGCTTTGGAACGTTTTGCGCAACAGTTGCAGGTGGGCTCGGCGCACCAGCACCAGAAGCCACGACCTCCTGATGCATCTGCGTGATCGCCCTTAATATTCGTCGACGGCAAACTAACCCGGAACGCGTGCGCGCGAAAGTCGTGTCAAAAAGTGCGACACAGCACACACATTCGGAGTGCGCAGATGAGCACAAGCTGCGCACTTTTTTCGCAGCAAAAACGTCAGAAATGTGAAAAAAGCTGTATTTTTATCAGCCTAAGAATTTTGGATTTTCCTACCCCCTAGGCACATTTGCACAGGATATTGTACCTCCTCGGACGATTCTACTCCGGCGTAGACCGCAGGGGAGATATCCGAGTAGTTGTAAGTCTTGAAAAACTCCTTCAAAACCAAGAGCTGGGAGCTGTTGGTCAAAACCTTGTCGCTGACGTTGAAAGACCTCATGCCGCTTCCAAACCTTGTCGCTTCCAATACCGTCTTCCACTTCTGAAAATTATCGACATCCTTCTTTAAAATTCCCGGCGCGATGATCCAACAGGGTTCGGTCTCGGGGCGTGGGGAAAAGACTTTCCAGTTTTGCTGGAAGTTCAATGCTTGGTAAACATTTAATTCCAGCGCTTTCTTACTCAACGTGATTCTTTTCCCAAGTTCGGTTTTGTTCCCCTCCTGTTCGTCGGAGCAGAAAGACGCAGAGTGCGCCAGCGGACTGCAATCGTACAAGACGTGGCCGTTGATCCAGCAAATTAGGAAAACGACGACGAAGGACCAGAACAGAGCGGAAAGGCGGGTGAGGAAGGGGATAGGGGTCGGAACAATAGAAGGTCCTATTGCGTCAACTGCACGACCGTGGAAGTGGTTGTCAGAGGCAGCTTCAGACGTTGACGAAGATGTTCTTGAAGCTGTTTTCGTCCTCGCACCGTTCGCCGGTTCAGTTTCTATTCTGCTGATCTTTTTTCGCGTACTAGATGATGTTGAAGTTGACCTCTTATCTTTCTTGCCGCAACACGACAGTCTCGTCGCACGACAAGCCGTTCCAGCCAAAACGTCCGCAATTGTTATGAACTGCAAAAGTATCGTACTCGTATAAATGCATTTACAAATTTCCTCAGCGTGAGAAAAACATTTGTAATGCGGATTTGCTTCAAGAACAAGATTTGTAATGCATGACTGCAATACGAGTACGATACTTGCACAAGATAATCATCTTTGCGTACCCGTTCGGCAGAAACACGACCAACACCGACATGTTGATCAGAGTGACTGACCTATGCTGTGCAAAAGTATCGTACTCGTACTAGTTGCAAATATGCATGACAAATCTCTCTCCTAAGTTAAAACAGCATTACAAATTCCACTTTTCTTCTTGCAAAAATTTGTAATGCAATTTATACTAGTACGTTACTTTTGCACGACAGCATATGACCCAAGGTCAATCAAAACACAAATTCCCGCGTGGAACGACATCAAAATCAAAACGCCGAGAAACTGGGAGAAGTGCCAGCCGGCTAACAGTAATTTCGGGAATTTTCCGTTCCCGAAAAACCCGAGAGCGGTCAATTGCTTCAACACCGGCAATATGCATTGCAAAAGCATCTTAATACTAGTACAAATTGCATTACAAATTTGCTCAGCATGACAAATGCAATTTGTAATGCTGTTTTTCCTTAGGAAGAAGATTTGTCATGCATGTTTGCAATTCGTACGAGTACGATACTTTTGCACGGGATAGGCAAGACGGCAAAAACCGCAGCGGAAACGCCGACCATCGTGGGTTTCGTCACGCCGCCAGCCAGTTTCTATCCTGTGCAAAAGTATCGCACTCGTAGTAATTGCAGTTATGCATTACAAATTTTTTTCCTAAGGTCAATCAGCATTACAAATTCCATTTCTCATGCGGAGGAAATTTGTAATGCAATTCATACTAGTTCTAGTACGATACTTTTGCAATGCATAGTTTTAACAAGTAGACGACGAGGTTGGAATCCAAAAGGTAGTCCGTGTAGGAATACTTGAAATACGGGACTTGTGCGGCGAGGAGGGGGGCGGAGCCGTCTTTCCACTTCCAGGTGATGTCCGTTTTAAACCACATGGTGAAAAAGTAGAGTTTGTCCTGTGCAAAGATCTTTATTTGCAGAAAACTCTACTTGTTTTGGGAGCAGTTCTTTTGTATTCTTCTGATATAGTTTGCAATTCGCTGAAACTCCAGCGATTTGCCCATCCCTCCTGCATAGCTGCGTCCGACCATCAGTGCCCGAAGCCGTGTGGAGGGATGGCCGTTCGCTCCTGTTTTAAGTTCACTTCTGCAAGGCAGCTTTTTGCAGAAATTTTTGTAGAAGAAAATCTTTTCTGTCCCGTTCTCGAAACAGGAGCGAACAATCCATCCCTCCACACGGACAGTCACCTACCACCCGTGCCCGAAGCTGTGTGGAGGGATGGCCATTCGCTCCTGTTTCAAGTTCACTTCTGCAAGGCAGCTCTTTGCAGAAATTTATAGTAGAAGAGAATCTTTTCTGTCCCGTTCTCTGAACAGGAGCGGACATTCCATCCCTCCACACGGACAGTCACCTACCACCCGTGGTCGAAGCCGTGTGGAGGGATGGCCATTCGCTCCTGTTTCAAGTTCACTTCTTGAATGCAGCTTTTTGCAGAAATTTTTGTAGAAGCGAATCTTTTTCAGTCCCATTCTCGAAACAGGAGCGGACAATCCATCCCTCCACACGGACAATCACCTACCATTCGTGCCCGAAGCCGTGTGGAGGGATGGCCATTCCGTCCTGTTTCACGTTCACTTCTGCAAGGCAGCTTTTTTCAGAAATTTATAGTAGAAGAAAATTTTTTCTGTCCCATTCTCGAAACAGGAGCGCAAAGTCCATCCCTCCACAAGGACAGTCACCTACCATCCGTGCCGGACGCCGTGTGGAGGGATGGCCACTCGCTCCTGTTTCAAGTTCGATTCTGCAAGGCAGCTTTTTTCAGAAATTTTAGTAACAGAGAATTTTTTCTAACCCATTCTCGAAACAGGAGCGGACAATCCATCCCTCCACACGGACAATCACCTACCATCCGTGCCCGAAGCCGTGTGGAGGGATGGCCATTCGCTCCTGTTTCAAGTTCACTTCTGCAAGGCAGCTTTTTTCAGAAATTTTTGTAGAAGAGAGTCTTTTTCTGTCCCATTCTCGAAACAGGAGCGGACAATCCATCCCTCCACACGTACAGTCGCCTACCATCCGTGCCCGAAGGCGTGTGGAGGGATGGCCATTCGCCCCTGTTTCAAGTTCACTTCTGCAATGCAGCTTTTTTCAGAAATTTATAGTAGAAGAAAATTTTTACTGTCCCACTCTCGAAACAGGAGCGGACAATCCATCCCTCCACACGGACAGTCACCTACCATCCGTGCCCGGAGCCGTGTGGAAGGGTGGCCATTCGCCCCTGTTTCAAGTTCGAATCTGCAACGCAGCTTTCTGCAGAAATTTTAGTGAAAGAAAATTTTTTCTGTCTCATTCTCGAAATAGGAGCGGACAATCCATCCCTCCACACGGACAGTCAGCTACCATCCGTGCCCAAACCCGTGTGGAGGGATGACCATTCGCTCCTGTTTCAAGTTCACTTCGCCAAGGCAGCTTTTTGCAGAACTTTTCGTAACAGGAAATTTTTTCTGTCCCATTCTCGAAACAGGAGCGGAAAACTCATCCCTCCACACGGACAGTCACCTACCATCCGTGCCCGAAGCCGTGTGGAGGGATGGCCATTCGCTCCTGAATCAAGTTCACTTCTGCAAGACAGCTTTTTGCAGAAATTTTAGTGGAAGAGAATCTTTTTCAGTCCCGTTCTCGAATCAGGAGCGGACAGTCCATCCCTCCACACGGATAGTCACCTACCATCCGTGCCCGAAGCCGTGTTGGTGAATGGCCATTCGCTCCTGTTTCAAGTTCACTTCTGCAAGGCAGCTTTTTGCACCAATTTTGGTAAAAGAAAATTTTTTCTTTCTCATTCTCGAAACAGGAGCGGACAGTCTATCCCTCCACACGGACAGTCACCTACCATCCGTACCCGAAGCCGTGTGGAGGGATGGCAATTCGCTCCTTTTTCAGGTTCACTTCTGCAAGGCAGCTTTTTTCAGAAATTTTAGTATGAAGAAAACTTTTTCTGCCCCATTCTCGAAACAGGAGCGGACAGTCCATCCCTCCACACGGACAGTCACCTACCATCCGTGCCCGAAGCCGTGTGGAGGGATGGCCGTTCGCTCCTGTTTTTCATTCAATTTTTCGCCCGGCTGCTTTCTCATGCATTGCATCATGCTTGCGATCAGTTTCATGATTCTGCGACACAAGAACTTTTGCACAGGATACAGAAGCCAAGTCTGAATGTAGAGCGCGAACGAAGCCCAGCTGGTGTAGGTTCTTGATCTTGCGTCCTCCTCCTCCTCCTGCAGTACAGATTTATTGTTCACAGCTGTCGCAGAACCAGAAGGTGTTTCTCCTGCTGTCCACTGCGCCTCGCCGAAAAACCCCTCGGAAACAACATCCTCTATTGTGCAGACCGCTTCTAAAAAAGCCGTTCTCCAGTTACTCGCCTTTCCTGTTCGGTAGAAAGTTGTCACGAATTCCAAAACAGATTGTGGCTTCTCCGGCTTCAAATTTTGCTGACACTTCTCGATGAAGCTCTCCAACTCCTTACTCGCACCGGTAGACTCATCCGCTTCGGAGGAGGAGGAAGAAGCGGACTTTTTGTCCTTTTGCTTTTTGCTCGAGCTCGCTTTCGTCGTCGTTTGAGAAGTTGTTGTTAGTTGTACACGACCACTGCTGCTATTACTATCGCCTTTCTTGTTCCTCGTCTTGTTCCCACTGCTATTCATCTCTCTTTCTTCCTCCAAATACAGATCGGCTAGATTGCTCAGGTCGCTGATCTTTCTTCGCTTTTCCGCTAAACTGGCCCTGTGCCGCTTCAATGCACTATCCAAGCTCCACACTGCTCCGGCAGGAAACGCGGCTAAATACATCAGATACGTCCGCAGCTGGATGTCGAAGCTGGTGACGAAATTGGTGTTCCGCGCCGTCACACCAGCCCAGAGGATGTGCAAGACCAAAGCCGAGATCTGTGGTTTGTAGCCGAGGATTAAACAACCCGAAAACACCAAAGATGGAAGTCGGATGAACAGCTGCACAAACCAATTCCCGCCGAGAACAAGAAGTGGCTGCGGTAGCCCGTTCAGAGAATGCGCCACCGCTCCTTGCCGCGGCCAGACGCCCCGGTCGGTGAGGAACGCGTAGGTGTCGTAGGCGGAAAGTTCTCTGGTCCAGATCCAGAGTAGAGTCAGGCCGATGCAGATCCTGGACACTGCGATGGAATGGAAGTCGAGCTCGTACAGCTGGTATTTCGGTAAAACTCGTGATGTTCTTGTGGTGCTAGAAGAAGAAAACAGGTCCGGACACGTGAAGGCGAGGTAGCCGACGGAAACCGAAAGGAATGCTTCGGGGAACAAGTACTCCGATGCGAGAAGGGACACAGCGAGCACAAATGGTAGCTCGATGAAGAGTTTCGAGAGAAATCGCATCTTCGGAGAGGAAGAGCTTGTAGCCGCAGCTGCGATGGTGGTGATGTTGGGCACGCTGGCCGTCATTTTTCTCGACGACCTGGAGGTGGTGCTGTAGTCCTTGTTACCGGCGGCGGCGGCCGCGGTGGCTGGTCGGCTGGTAGTTGATGCTGCCAGCTGCGACATGCTCTTTCTTGTCGAGGGAGAGGACGGTGGGGAGGCTGTCATGAGCTCATGGCGCCGTTGGTGACCTGCATTCTAGTGAAGATGAGTACAACTTGCAGCTGGGCCAGAGCTAAGTACTTCTACAACAAGGAAGTCATATTCAACCCTGTCTAGGTAGCAGCTGTCGCTGCAACCGCAGCTGGACAACAATAATTACTTTACTCCACTGTCTCTCCAACCAAGAAATCTTAGTTTACGACTCCTGCACGATCTTCCTCCAACTATAGTGGCCTCAACTCACTCTTCTAACGAAAACGACTCAATATTTCACGTTTCACGACACAGAGCTTTTGTCGCACTGTATGCTTTCCCTCCATACAGCAATTATATCACTCCGTCGACTTTTCGCTTGACATCAGACCCACCGCTATATTGGAAAGGGATCTCAATCCCGAACAGAGTACTCGCCAGGCCTTGACCTTGTGTGCTTCGTCGCACTTGCTGCGGATTATTTTTGGTTGTTTTTCTTTTTTCTGCGAAAGTCAAAGTAATAAACGCTAGAGCTGTAAAGAAAAATTTCGAAAAAGAAAGGAAGAGTCAACCTTACCAAATCCGCTTGGGCGCCAACATCATTTTCCTCTGGCTTCAAGTTTTCGTACGAAAAAGCAGTCCTCTGGCTGAAATTTTCAAGATTTGAAATAATCAGCGTAGTAGCAGCCCTAGTAGTGGGGAGGAATACAGTAGGTGTCATTCTCCTCTGAAAGACATGAAATACTCTAGGTGTAAATCGTCGTCGTCCCATACAGGTTTTAATGGTCGTTGTTCCTTACAGAAAGGTGTACTTTCAAGCGCGATGAGTAATTCTCACTCGCCGCTTGGTCTAACGCCATTTACAGTTCGGTAAAGTGTGCTATTCTAAAGTCAAGATTTGAAGACCAACTTTGTGGTGGGTGATACTACGAAGAACAATTTTACCTTACGCTATCTGAGATTACGATTAGTGCGAGTATATCTAGGTCTAGCAGTGAAATAATGGAAACTCGGTTCTCGACCGAGCTTGTTGAGCCGCGAATTCATACCTGAAGTGAAGAAATTGAAATACCAATGGTGCTGATGAAATTATTTGGCAGAAAAGAACCGCTTATCTCGCCGGGAAGTTGTAACAAGTAGCATAAAATAAATCTTCTGATGTGTCGGAAAGAGTAGATAACGATGAGCAATGCTTGATACTTCTGAGACAGTAAAAATTTTACGTTTTGTAGTTTTGCTTTTGATTTTTTCGCAGATTAGTGAATGTGAATTACTCAGGTTTTCCAATTTTCGAAAGATGATACTTTGTGCAGTTTCAAGAGCCTGTTTCCTTCTATCACCACCTCTACTAGGACTTTCCGCCCGTTCAGAGCAACAATAGGGAGCCCTTGCCGCATTTTTGTACTATTTCAAATTGAATAAAGATACTAGTGGCACGCGTCAGCTGCCTCCTCTTCGCCGCGTGCACTATTGTAGTGCTAATTGATGTAGTTTTCATCACTATCGCTATTTTTGCTCAGTAGTACTTGCTCTATCAATTCAAAGCTGCGTCCTTCAACATTGATTTATTCGAGTACATTTTCGTTTTTACTCTTTCGCCATATTTCATTTCCAGTTCCTGAAAGGAAAAGAGTCATATCATCTTACTTTATGTAGCTGTTGCTACTTGTTGTTTGCTAGCGAATCGCTACGATCTTTCTATCAAAATTCGTTGCAGAGAGGCAAAAAGTTTTGAAACAGAAACTGAGCTCTACGCAACCTGTCACAGCTGGAAGAAGCGACTCTCCCAATACTGTGAGAAGCTGCAAGAATTTCAATACGACCCTCTGCGGTAGTGTGATGCGATGATGTGGTAGTGTTTTTCAACAGCTATATTGACTTTTCCATGTCCGATTCTGGACTGCCAGGGCCACCTATTCCTGTAGAATCTATTGCGGTCCTAGCAGTTGCTAGGCTAAGCATTGTTTGTGTTTCTTCGAAGCAGATTTTTCTCATCACGGCTTCTTATTTCCATACCAGATTTTTCGCTGTCGCGAATTTTTTCCTATCTGCTTTTCATCCTGAAGAGCGATTTGTAGAAGTTGCGCTAGTCTGGCGTCGTACGAAAAACAATAATAATTCGTTCTACTAGTACAACTCCTTTTTGAAGAAGCTTTCGCTTGCTATCCATGCGGATACTTCGGCGGGGAGCCGCTTCTAGGAAATAGTTTTGCGAAAATCTTCGCAGCTACTAGCTTCTGAGGTTCGCTTGTCGTGTCTACGAATAGGTAGCTATGTTGCTGTTGTTCTAGGACTAGGACAGGCTATTTTCGATTTCTTGCTGAAAAGCACAGTTCTTTTTAGCTCCAAACGGATGGATTTCCGATTATAAAACAAGTACTTATTGGGACGCTGCAGTGCCAAATGTCGGAATACTGCACCGGACACCTGCGCGTCTTCAAATACATTTCTCCTGAAATTCAAAGTAGTCAATTTATCTCGTGCCTCTTCTTCGGGAGTATATCTAGTCGAGATAAAAAATCGCTGAGTGTACAAAGTGGAAGTTGTGAAACGATCTACAGAAGCAAAGTCAGTGGAAAAGAGTTTAAGTCTCAAAATTACAATTCTCGTCAGATCTACTAAAATCGAAATTTGACAAACGATGGCACTTGTCATCGAAAAGAAGTGTAAGAAAAAGAAATCTGTTAGACACGAATCCTCTCACATCACTAGGAGTAACTCAGTGCTGCTATGGGACAACTCGCAAGATGAAACATTTGCATTTCGGAAAATCATAGGTACCTTTTCGACCGTAAGAAGATGAAAAAGTTGGAAAATAGCAGCTCAACACAAGATTGTCGCGAGAGCAGATGAAGCAAATCTCAAAAAGTGTGGATTCGCGCTGGGACACGACTTCTAGTGGAGCTCGGCTAGAGAAATAAACTTCTTCGTTCTTCTTTCTTCTTCATAAGAGTCTAATTTATGGGAAATCCGTCTAGAAGCTGCTCTCTTACGCGAGACTCACGCTATTAATTACTACTGGATGTAGTTGTGGCTGAAGAAGTTGAGGTCATAGTCGAGGCCGGCACCGATCCGTTGTTCCAGGAAGAGGAACCGTAACCGTTGTATGAGGACCAGCTACTGTTACTGTACACACCAGTTGAAGACGACGGGGTCCAGGTGTAACCGCTGCTCCAGCTGCCAGTCGAGCTCGGAGTCGGGTAGGAGCTCTGCTGTCCTCCGCCATACCAGTTCTGCTGACCAGCCTGTCGCCCGGCGGAGTTGTAGTTGTTGTTGGCGCGGTTGTAGGAGGTGTTGTTCTGGTACTGCTGCCGGGGAGCGGCCCGAGTGCGATTGTACTGTCCATGGCTGCTGCGGTAGTTTTCGTAGCGGTAGGGCCGTGGGACGCCTCTGTATGAACTGCAAAAGCATCGTACTCGTATAAATGCATTACAAGTTTCCTCAGCATGAGAAATAAAATTTGTAATGCGCATTTACCTTAAGAAAAAGATTTGTAATGCATGACTGCAATACGAGTAGGATACTGTTGCACAGGATACTCTGGGACCGGACTCGACGTCAAACGCGGGCTGACACAGGTAACCGCTATGCATTGCAAAAGCATCGCGCTCGTAGTAATTGTCATTGAAATTATGCATGACAAATCTTCTTCTTAAGCTAAAACAGCATGACAGATTCCGTTTCTCATGCTGAGCTAATTTGTATATGCAATTACTACTAGTAACGATGTTTTTGCACTGCATAACCGCAATTCCCTTGCAGCTTCACAATCTTCACAATGGTATCAATGGGAGACTGCGTGACCAGTGTAAGCAGCTTGGTCTCGTGGAAGACGGTTTCCGAAAGCCGCTTGTTGTAGTAGGCCTGTTGTGATCATGGGGATAAGATTTGGATTTCTAGATGGTGACTACACGACTTTGCATTTTTACATGCGAACGGTTGCTGCAGGGCAAAAATGCTTCCTCTGCGGCCCAATTGCTCTGAACTATTCCTTTTCTTCTGGTTACACTATGACTAGCTGTGCTTGTATTGTATGCCGGCACGGGATAAACTATGAGGAAATACCTTGATCTTCGTCTTCAACGTTGACAGGTTGAAGCCCTCGGGGTACCGGGTCAAAAGCAAGTATACCCGCAAAATTCTGTCTCGATTAGGACCTGCATTAGATAAAAAATCTGTAGTTAGACCGATAAGTGAAATAAACATCTTCGAATCAAGTTCGGTTCGATAATGAAGTTGTGCATAGATTGATGCGAAGGAATACACAGAGCCCCGCCGATTGCCCCCGGAACACGTGGCTTTGTTTTTACAGATTTTCTTGCAGCCTAGATTCAGAATTTTACTGGCATAAGTCGGCGAGGAGGTACTTCAACTCTTCCATCGATTGAATATAACTCGAAGAACCGGTGTGCCTCTGGTTCGCCGCAGAGGCCGTTGGGACACCGTAAATCGCTGAGAGTTAAGTTTTTCATGACATTTTCACAAAAAATATGCTCCAAATTCTTTTAGATGTCCGCCATGATCGAGGACCGATAAAACGATGATCGGAACAAAATCTACAAGGTGCAAAGGCATTGAAATTGACTACAAATCGTTCTTGAGGGAAAAAACCTATACCATTATGGTATTTTCCGCAGGCCTGGGCGGGGAGTAACAAGTTGTTCTCGTAGTGAAGGAGGTCCCTCTGATATCCAAGAAAAAAACACTGTTAGTGTAAGTTTATTGTGGTGCGCAACGTGCAAGATGATTGCGTCTGTCATGCTGGAAATGCGTTGTAGGGTCCATTCAGCTGCGTTTTTCAGTACTATCTGCGCATGACAGGTTTTGCCCTCATGCCACACAGATTTGTCATGCAGTTCCTCCAAAAAAATACGCCTGCAGTCTTTTTTTTTTTTGGATATCTGAATCGCCAACTCCACCACGTGGCAGACCTTATCAACTGCAAAAGTGCCTGGGTCTGGAAGATTCTGACACCTGTCATGCACGTTTTGCATGAGCCATGATGTCTGTGATCCATACCCTAGCAATACAGATTTTTTGAGGGCTTCCTGATGCCTATTCCGCATGACAAATGCCTTCTCAGCGTAGCAAAATAAATTGCATTGCCTTCGGTACTCATGCAATACAGATTTTTTTGGAATCCAAACGCAGCATGACAAGTGGCATTCAACCAGACCCAGACATTATTACACTTGATAGACCTCTCCAAGAGTCAAATCCTTGAAGAATTCACTCTATGAAGATGAAAATCACTGCCACATCTCATTTCTGTTTCTCGGTTTTATCAAAAATTGCAGTTTAACCTATGGAGAAGCGCCTGCCTGATATATCTCATCACAATTGCAGAAAACCAGGCTCTTTACATAATTATTACTTAGCTGCATG
The DNA here is from genome assembly GCA_905178155.1 of Amoebophrya sp. A120. Taxonomy (NCBI): domain Eukaryota; class Dinophyceae; order Syndiniales; family Amoebophryaceae; genus Amoebophrya; species Amoebophrya sp. A120. The sequence goes on from CAJINV010000005.1 coordinate 8,822,316, forward strand.
ATTTCCAGAGGCGTAGGACGCCGAGTTTTCAACATCTTCATAGTAATTCCCTTTTATACAGGTCCACCGCCATGCCGTATCTTCCTCTGTGGAAGGAGGATATCCAAGGAAAAATAAAGCATCACTGTCGTAAATTTGTGTTGCAGAAAATGGGCCATACAGGGACGACTTGTCATGACAAAGAAAAATACAAACTGAAGCTTTCAGTTGCGCAAAGAGTCTAAATTTCGGCAGCACGAAGGAGCCAGGAAAGAATGCAAAAAATCACAGCAATGCTTTTTCTTTTCCTTGGATACTAACTCCGGTAGGATTCTGCTGTGGTATTGTTGGACATGGAATGCAAATGCTACCTATCTTTATTGTTATTCTTCACAAAAAACACTATACTGCAGCTACGACCATGGCAAGCTACGCCGACACATTGCCACAAAAATGAAAATATCAAATGCAAAAATGTCTGGGTCTGGAAGGTTAGAACTTGTCATGCTAAATCTCAATGATGCAAAAATCTGTGTTGCGTGAGTACCAAAAGCTGTCCGCTTTTGACCAACTTGAGGGGGAGTCTCTCATGCAGGAAAGGCATGATAAAGACCTCAAGAAATCTGTCATGCTGGGTCTCGCATTCCAGACCTCATGGGTCATGGAAAACCTGCATCACAAATCTTGCATTCTTCCAGACCCCGATATTTTTACATTTGATAGAGAAATGCTCTAAATATACCTGTCTGGACTGGCTCTGGAATGTTTCGATCATCGAACCAAGGTAGGTCTTATCAAATGTAAAAGTGTCTGGGTCAGGAAGGTTGGAACTTGTGATGCTAACTTTGGACTCCAAAAAAATCTGTATTGCGTGACCAGCTAGAGGAGTCTAGTTTGTGCTACGCGGGGAGGGTATTTGTCATGCGGAGTAGGAATCAGGAAGGGTTCTGAAAATCTGTGATGGTAGGGCATACATCACAAACAATCCTGGGTCATGCAAAATATGCATGACAAACCCTGCAACACTCCAGACCCAGACACTTTTGCATTTCATAGGTCTCAAACCCATCCCACACGTCCTTCCCATACGGATCGGCATTGCTGGTTGGATCGACGTATGCATTGCAAAAGCATCTTCAAACCAGTTCTTCTAGTACGTAGTATTTTTCTTACAAATTTAATCATTTAGTTTTGTCAGCGTGACAAATGAAATCTGTCATGGTCGTGAAGCACCTGGGAAACCAGATTTGGAGATTCAAAAATGGAATTACTACGAGCGCGATGCTTTTGCACAGGATACCACGAACCCGAGAAAGTCGGCAGGCACCTATCAAATGTAAAAATGTCTGGGTCTGGAAGAATGCATGTTTGTCATGCTTGTCTGGCATGACTCTTAAATCTGTCATGCACGTTACCCAAGAGCTCCATTTTTCTGTGATGCAGAAGCGCAGGTTGTCATGCGGAATTGGCAACACCTAGAAGCTCAGAAACTTGTCATGCTGAGCCAGCACTTGTAGCCTCATCATGAGACGCCACACAGCATCACAAGTTTCCAGACCCAGACATTTTTACACTTGATAGCACCAACTCTTTTGCCAAAGAAATTATCAAGTGCAAATATATCTGGGTCTAGAAGAGTGCAGGACTTTGTCATGCAGATTTTGCATGACCCATCATAAGGGCTGTGATGCATGCCCGAGCATCAGAGATCATTCTGCGAGAGAAACATTCTGATGGTCATACTGCATGACAAATTCCCTCTCCGCGTAAAGCAAAAATTGGACCTCTACTTTTGCTGTTCATGCAATACAGATTCTATGTCGAGTCCAAAGGGACTAGCGTCACGAGTTGCACTCTTCCAGACCCAGACTACACATTTGCACTTGATAAAAATTACGATGTTCCCATATAACTTGCTCAAAAGTTACAATCTCAAACGTTACAATAGAATCTGTGTTGCATGATGAGCATGACAGACTCGCACAGCGTTCCAACTTTATTTTCAATACAAATTTCGCCGGATTGTCGTAGGGTTTAGGGCTCCGGCACTTGTCATGCGCACTCCTATGAGACTTGGCTAGATCATGCAATCTTGCATCACAGATTTCCATGCTCTACTGTGACGCTTGAGATTGTAACACCTGAGCGGGTTATATCCCGTTTTCGTTCTTCACGACAACGTATTCCGGCAGGAGGAGTTATGGAAGTTCAAAAAGCCAGTCCGAAAGAACACCGAGACTTGTATTGCTTCACGTAGAAAAAGTAGGACTTTCTCCGATATTCTTCATACATTCATGGGCTTTACTCTTTTCTCCACTTATTAATGATAGGCTCTCTGACAACACAAATTCAGCTGTCTTTTTGAGTGATGTATTCTATTCATACACGATAGGCATTGATGAAATCGTCGGTCAGTAATGGGGTATGGAAACGAAAAACTCGATCGGTAGAACTACCTCAGTCCGCGATGGGAAGAACTTGGCCTGACGAAGATGAGCATGAGAGTTTTAGTGTGTTTGAGTTAACAAATAGTGTTTCTTCATGCAGACAAAGACAACTTCAAATCTTTTGATACAGAGACACACCAGCAAAGGCCTCAAGGTCATCATGCGCAGCACGACAATGTAAGCAGTTTCGAATGATTATCGTTCGAATCCATGCACAAACACACGACGTGTCACGAACTACATTATGGTGCACCGATGGCATTTTTTGCTTCCATAGGGAGATCCTTCCGCACAATGCACCAACTATGAAATTGAAAACGGATTTATTTGCTAGTTGGAGAAGTGAAGGAGTGTTTTTGTCTTGGAAGATCACAAAGAGCAGGACAGGCATGAATATTCTGCACTGAAAAGTGTTTATTTGAATGACAAAAGCGGACGATCCCGCATCGCACCAGCTGGCAAATAATTGCTTTCAATTTCATAACTTGAGCCGGGCCTTCAGGGTCTTTTCATCGGGTAGGATGCGGTCCATGTACTGTATATAATTTTTTTGGAATCAATCCGAGAGGAGAAGTTTTTGCATCATCAACGAGCTCCAAATCGAATCATGCGTGGCAAGTCTTTTTTTTTTCATTTTCGGGGAAAACTACTTTCAGCCGCGTTAATGTTATACCAGGCTCGTCAGCGCCTCTTTCATCTGCTGCATTTCGGCTTTTGAAACTGTGTAAGGACGCAGATTGACCTATCCAAGGGAAGAGCAGATAGCAATAGCAGCTTGTCGTTAGCACCGAGGTAATAAACTACGCAAAGCATGACTTCGCATATCAGAAACCGAAAGACAAAGCTGGCGTGCCACAAAAAAAAACGCGACGACTCTTACTCTTAGTCTCGGGATCATTTTAACATCACAAATCCCTATCCCATCGCCATGTCGCGCACAAGAAAGAACAAGAAGCTACACACCGCTAATATCTTCCCCTGGGTAAATCATCGGAGTAAAACGTAAGTCCCTCGCGGTGGCCGGGCGATCTGGAGGATGACGGGGAGTTGTGGTGGTTGTACGGCTATCCTGTGCAAAAGCATCGTATTCGTATTGCAATCATGCATTACAAATCTTTTTGTCAAGAAGTCCAATCCGCATTACAAATTTTGTTTCTCATGCTGAGGAGATTTGTAATGCATTTATACCAGTACGATACTACTTTTGCAATCCATAACGGCGAGAGCGCGGGAGAGCGCTGGTACCCGTACGGGGATTTGTTCATCTGTTGAATGGTTTATGTAGAGTCTTGGGTATGTACTTAGTTCATTCTGCATGACAAACTGCACTTACCATGCGATTTTTACCATGACAAATCGAAAGAGTCAACATTTAGATAGAATTCTATACCACCTGGACGTTGTAGCCGTACATCTTGTGCGGGGAACAGCCTTGTTGCCTGATATGCAACACAAATTTTCAACAGTCCTGGAAAGAGATAGAGACCATGCAAAATAAACAGAAAAGCGAACGACACCTATTTTTTTTTACTTACGACCAGACACCATGACCATGATCGCTCACCAGCAGGCATGAAATAGAAATATTTGCATGCTCGCAATACATCGCACTACCGGCTTCATCTCTAGAAGGACTGCGATCGATCTTCATTTCCCCCGCGGATACTTCGGATGAGAACGGAAGATGGACAAATGAGTCGGAAACGACGGAAAATGATTTCTCTTTCAGAAATGATAATGAATTATACACGTAGGACTGGTTTTAGATGATCAAAAGAACAAATACAGATTGATTTACGTTTACTATTTATCCTGATACAAAAACTATGTTCAGCCGCGATTTATTTTGCGACCACGCACCACTCCCTTTGTTCTTCTTGTTCTTCTTGTCATGCCAAAAATATACTGATTGCCCTATTTAGCGCATCCAAAGAATAGTTGTCTCGTCTTTTACCAACTCGTGCAAACGGAGTTGTTAGTACCCCTCTTCAACAGGCAATCCAGACGCAAAGCGAAAGCGGATTTCGCCTTACTATTGAGTTCGAAAGCACGCCATGAGAGGTGCGGCAAAGAATTTTTGCGCAGGTCGCAAAAAACAACGTGGCTGCACACATGTATTTCCGTGGATAGAATGAAGTTTTCGCTTATTTTCCTTTTCGTGACCCACGGGGGTGTCGACGATATAATTTTTTGTTTCTCTATCACTCAACTATTATTTCTAAAATTTTTTCAGAAGAAGGGTGAAGACGGAAGAAACTCACGACTGAAAAAGTCGGCTTACGTGGTAACCGTAACCGTAAGTACGAAAACCAGGAAGAAGAATGAAGGTGGATGCCTAAGAAACCCGACACTGTAGATAGTGTATTTCCAGCACACAATGTGCCTCAAGCCGCGGCTTGGAAAAAAAATTCTTCAGGCAGCGTACTAGCAAGCTCAGTGCTGTGCATATTTACTGCGGATCCTCCGTGATTCTGCTGTATTAAGATTTTTCATTTTTACTAGGGATCTTTCTGTTTCTTTCTTCAGCAAGGAAAAAAAGAACCGACTGCTTTTTGTGTTCCTTCTTCAGAGGTCAACACAGAGGAAAATCTGTGATACCAATAGAACTGAAATGACAAGCGCGTTTTCTTCCTAAGCACGGCGGAACACTGGGTGAAAACCACAATATTTTGATCCCAAAAATGCGTTTGCGCGTGTACTTGTATCATTCGCAAATTTCTTTCATCCTGTTTTCTCAAATTCATATCATACCATTGGCAATTAGGATTAGTAGTGTTTTCATTTCGTTCTTCACACGATTGAAATCCATCTAAATCAGTAAACATTTTCTAAGCATTTTTTAAAAAGCGCATTACTGAACCTTTATCGCACACTAAAGGTGTTGCTGTCATTATAAATGCGATGTTTCTTTTCCGCGCTAATTCGGTCAGTTTGAAAAACTTCTCAAAACCAGAAATCTATTTCTTGAAACTTGTGCTTGCTATGACCGATAAATTGTGAATCAAAAAAAGCAAGAGGTCTACTTCTACCAAAAAAAAATGACTCGCGGTTTTAAAGTCCATTCATACTCCTCTATACCAGAAGTAGCATCGCAAATTCCTTCCGCTCACAACTCCTGAAACCGCAGCGCAAAGGCGTCCGTCGTTGATCCTTGGTTGCCAACCCAACCGCCGACGACGTACATCGTGTCACGGACCGCAACCGCTGCGCCAGACATGACGCATTCTAGTGTTTTTTCCGGTTTTATCACATCATTCTCCTTTGAATTATTTTTATTGCTGGTCCCGCTAGTCGACGAGAATGCTGTGCTGTTATCCACGAGCAGGGGCTTCTTCCAGGTCAAGCTGTCCAAGTTATGGATTGCAAAAATGTCTGGGTCTGGAAGATTGCGAGGTTTGCCATGCAGGTTTTCCATAACCCATGAGGTCTGGTATGCAGGACATAGCATGACAGATTCTGCGAAACCTTTCCAATGCCTATCCTGCATGAGAAACTGCCTCTCGATTAGGTCAACAGTGCACAATCTGTGGCAATCATGCAACACAGTTTTTTGCCTGATTCAGATTTAGCATGACAAGTTGCATTCTTCCAGACCCAGACACTTTTACATTTGATACAAGTTGAAGCACAACAACTCGTTCGCCGCCCGCCTGCCACCTATCCTGTGCAAAAGTATCGCACTCGTACTAATCGCAGTCATGCAAGACAGATTTCTTTTTCAAGCTAAATCAGCATGACAAATTCCATTTCTCATGCTGAGCTAATTTGTATTGCAATACTACGAGTATGATACTTTTGCAGTTCATACCACCTCCGAAAAACACAATTGTCGGGCCGATCTGGCACGCCATGTGGCACCGGCCGAGCAGGATTTGGTCGGGTCTGCAAGAAAAAAACTGTGTAAGTGTAAGTCTGTGATGCAGACAATGCAAAACAGTTACACTTGTCATGCTGGACATGCATCAGAGGCTCTTTCCGTACGTGTTTTCACGTACTAGCCGCGCATGACAGACTCTCTCTGTCATGCAGAGCAAACTTGTGATGCTATTCCTCCAAGAAAGTTACACTAACACAGTTTTTTCCTTGGATATCGGGCTGGTTTTGCTGTAGTGGGGGAGCAGGATTGGTAGGAGAAGTGGAAATTCCTGCTGCGCCAAGAGTACCACCACGACTTGCAGTTGCACCCGAATTCACCATTCCGCCATTACTCGTGTCTGCGACGGCTGGTAAGGCAGATGAACTGGACGTCGCTTGTTGTTGTTGACCAGCACTACGTGCAGCTCCTGCAGTAGATCTAGATGCTAACATGGTATTTCTCGCATCATCCAGTAGGGCTGACAATGGCACCACCGACGTGACGCTTGTTGCCGACTGTTGCAACGCTGAGACTTGTCCCCGCTCTCCGCTTCTGGCTGCAGCTGCACCACTCTGCACAACTACAGGCTGAGATGTAATTGTTTCCTGTCGTGCCGCAGTTGATGTTCCTATCGTCCGTCGCCGCTCCTGGTTCTCCTGTGGTCCCGCGCTAGAGAGAGCCTATGAGAGTGCACAAACCCCCCTCCGCCTCATTTGTCATGCAAAGCGCCAAATCCAGTCGCTGTTTTCGGTGGCATTGTTTGCATGACAAGAAATTCCGGAAGCCCAAACAGTACTCCATGAGGTGCGCAAATTTGTCATGCGTAGGCCCCACGTGTGTTGGTGTTTCCATTGCTGTCCATGCTATACAAATGAGGAGGAGGGGGTGTTGTACACTGTCATAAAGCCTGTTCCAGTTCCATCAATGCCCGTTCGTGCGCTTCCACCCGCCGCTCCCGCTCATCCAGTTCCGCTTCCCACTCGTCTAGCTCTTGTTCCTATGCATCGCAAATATGTCTGGGTCCTCTGGAAGAATGATTTGTCATGCAGATCGTACATAACCCGCGATGTCTGTGATGTATTCCCTACCATCACAAATGCCTATCCCGCATGAGGAATGTCCCGTCCGCACAAGAACCAAAACTAGACATTTCTTGCTGCTCGACAGGCAATACAGATTTTTTTGGAATCCAGAAGCAGCATCACAAGTTCATCCACCTTTCCAGACCCAGACATCTTAGCAGTTGATAGTTCTGTGGGCTCGCGGTCGTCTCGCCGGTTCGCCAGAAACGGGCCAAGGAACGGTCTGGTAGAGGAGACAACAGCAGTAGTTCCAGTTGCAGCACGACCAGAACCGCCAACTTGTCTTGCAGAACGCCCATTATTCAGTGTTGTACCGCCCACCAGCAGTTGCCCCCCTCCCCGCGGCCCATCCGACCGGTCTTCCGCGTCTTCGTCAGAGTCAGAGGAGGAAAACCCGATCATATTGTCACTTTCTTCCTGACTGTCCCCCTGAGTTTCAAACAACGCGCGAATCCTAGCGGAGCTGTCTCGGCTCGCGGGACGGGGGCCAGCGTTGCTAGAGGAGGAGGCGGAAGAAGAAGAGGCTGCTCCGTTGGCGTTTGGCTCAATTCTAGCGGAGAGTTCGTTCCTCCTCGGCGTGATCGTCATATTCTCTGGGTACTCAATGTCTGGGTATTCGAAATCATCTTCATCGTCTTCCTGAAAAGGGTAGGAGCTGTTGACAGCAGGTTGTGGCTCATCATCCCGAACTATCTCATACGTGAAAGACGGCCTTCTATCGAGGTTGTTTACAGGACCGATCATAACTACCGGTCTTGCGCTGTCCTCCGGCGGTGTTTGCGGCGGGGAATGATTCGGGACATCAGCTTCAATATCCACGACGGACACGGCGGTGTCGTCGATAATTTGCTGTTCAACTTGTACTGCTGGATCGTGTCCTTGCGGACTAATACCACTATCAGCTTCGTCTTCTCTTCGAGGTGTCATACTAACATCGTTGTCTTCCTCTAGCAAGTCTCGGCCTTCCGCCCTCGGCGTACGCCCGATGTTCACCGTGTTCAATACACCAGTACCTTGATCAGCAGCTGTTTCACCGACTGAAGGTGCATCACCAGCGACCACCGCGGGCGGCGGCGGTGGCGGACTTCCGGCCGGGGGTTGTCTCGTCACTTGTACGTGTACCGCAGCAGAACTACTAGAACTACTGCTCGTTGGTGGAGCAACAGGAGGACCAACAGCGGTTCCATCCGCTTGCGCGAACTGCTGCGGCGGCGAGCTGGAACTGCCCGTGCTCGCAGGAGCTTCTTGTTGTTGTCCACCATTTCCACTTCTTCCCGAGTTAGCACTAGCAGCCACCAAGTCGTTGCTATCCGTCTCTCGGCGCAAACTGAGTCTGCTCAACACTGTCCCTGGCGTTGTACTGTTGTTCCTGTTCGCTGTGCTGGAACTACCCCCGCCGCCGCCGCGACTTTCCCGGCTCGGCATGCGCATCATGACATGGCTCATGGCGCCGATGAGTTGGGAAAACGGTCCTTGTCTCCTGTTCATGATCTCCTGCGTTTCCGGGTTTACCGGTGGCGGAATTTGTGTTGATGCACCACCGCCCACACGCGAGGACGACGTCCCAGCTTGTCCTTCCTGCAAGTTCACATGCCCGGGGGGTAACGACGATTGTTGCTGCCCGTGCACTACCCCAGTCGCAGACACCGCGGTGACTGGCGGTGTCGGCCGCGGGTAGGAGTGCCTTGTCCAGAAGTACGCGGGGGTTAGATTCCTTGCATTTGTGTTCAAATTCAACAAGCACAAGGGGCGCAAGTGGAATTCCCAAACCACGCGTCCAAACGGGTCGTCGCCAGACCGCAGTAAGTCCCGACCAGTCCCGCCGCCGAAGAGGAACAGTGAGCACCGTTTTGTATCGAAAAACATCGTGTGGCCAAACCGCGCCGGCGGCCAAAGCGACCACCGCTGCAACTGCTCCTGGGAGGGGATAACTGCATGTTGAGAAGAAGTGCCAGGACCAACACCTGGTGCGCCAGCCCCAGCTGCACCACCAGCTATAATTTCGCTAGAGTTCCGCGCAGCGCCAACGTGGACGACAGAGCCCTGAATTAACGCGCGGGTCTCGTTGCTGATAGTGACCTGTCGCGGGCGGTTTGATGTCGTCGTACCAGTACCGCTTGTAATTGTCAGCCCACTTGCAGCAGCAGCTGCTCCAGTATGCGGAAACAAATGGCTGCGCACGTTGTGCCGCACACCGGTCGTAGTGGTACCAGTAGTACCGGTCGTGCCATTTGCTCTGTCCCTATGCCTGTTCCTGCGACCATGCTGCTGTACAACTCTTCGTGGCGGCGGTAACACCCTCGTTGGGCGCACTTGCTGAGCGCTATTTTGTCCTTGTGCTGTCTGAACGTTATTTGCAGTTCCTCTGGCACCTGGTCCACCCGCCCTAGCTGCACTTGATGTTGCACCAGCAGCAGAAACATTATCCGTAATCACCCTAACCCGACTGGCCGTGCGATTTCTCGGGGCGGGACCTAAAACCAACGCTGAGTTCTGGGAGGAGGAGGACGGCGCTTGATGTAGTAGTGGTCCTCCTGTCGTCCTGCCAGCTGCAGTACCGCTCCTGGAAGCAGCTCTTGCCGCTGCATTCGAAGATGTAATCCCTCTTTCGTGCGCTTCGCGCTGCGACTGCCGCAGCAACAAAGGTGCGTCGATGAACTCGCGAGACGTGGTCCTGCTCTGCAGAATATCGTTCTCCAATTTCATCTTCGAGTTTCTCACACCGAGTGGTGACTCGAGTTCCGCCATTGGTAGAATCTGTTTCGGTAGTTTCCATTCCCGGATCTGCTTCCCGATTTCGTTTTCCTCCTCTTCCTCCCCAGCGGAGGAAATCGAGCTGGTTTCGGAGAAATTGTTGTCGACAATCCCCCGTCCGTTGTCCAGGAGGAATTGCCTGGTGTGCCGCAAATTACTATGCTCGGACCCTTTCAACTTCTTCTTGTGCTTGAACCGTTTTTGCGACACCGCGAGAATCTTCGTGGCATTCTGCTCGCCGGAAGTACCAGTTGCAGAAGTAGCGCCACTTTTGTTGTTCTTCCCTTTACTTATGTAATTCCTGCTGTTTGATATTCCCTGCTTTCGGTATTCCTCCCGAAACGTGACCGAGTCAGTCAATTGTGTCATCAAGGAGTATGACAGTGTACTACTCCCGCTCACCCTCATTTGTATAGCATGAACGGCAATCAAGTGTCAGCAACTTGCTGACATAGCATGGACGTGCAAACTTGTGATGCAAAACCTGCATTCTTGCCAAGAATGCAGGTTTTGCATCACAAATTTGCACAGGAGTGTAGTGCTATTTGGGCTGCCAGAACTTGTCATGCAAAAAGTGCCAAGAGGCAAAGGGTGGATTTGGTATTTTGCATTACAAATGAGGGGGAGGGGGAGTTGTGCACTCTCATAAGGAGTCATCAGCGTTCACTAACTGCCCGTGCAGGATGTGGCTTTCGTCTTGTTGGGGTCCTCTCAACTCGTTGTCGTTGGCGTTATTGTTCATCTTGTCGTCGCGGTCCTCTGAAGAAACTTCGCTGATCGAGTTGTCGTCCCCATCTTCATCCGACGAAGATTCGGATGAACTACTCGAGCTGCTCGACTCGCTGCTAGAAGTATCCAACATACCGTCTGAAGAAAACGAGATGTCGTCATCGTCCGCCTGATCCGGTAGAATTTCTATTTCGGAATCCTCCAAGTCCATCACAATCTCGTTGAAATTCCGCTGGGTTGGCGCCCGACCCGTAAAGCCAAATTGGAAACGGGCACCAGTTGGGTTATTGGCGCCTGGTTCATCGTTGTTCATCATTCCAGAGAATCTCGTCATTCCGGACAGCAAATTTTGCGTCGAATAAAACAGCTGCGTCAAAACCGCCGTGTTAATCGGCGCCCATTTCCAAGTTTCCGTGCACAGGAAACACAACTCCGATGAATTTCCCCCATCTGTAATCCCTCCGAAAAAAACGACCAGGGGGCGCTTGGATGCTACAATAGGACCAGGACCACCGGATGCGGCCGCTCCTGCCGAAGAACCGGTAGCTGACGAGGTAGCAGCAGCTCCAATCGCGCCATTGCTAGAAGGTGGGTTCAAAATTCGGGCAGCGATTGATGGGCTTTGCGGGGCCATTCCACCACCACTGCTTCTCGTACCAGCAGCGCTTGTGCCACTATTTGCAGTTCCAGTATTTGATGTTCCCTCAAGGACATTCCGGAACAGCCTGGGTCTCAACTGGTTCGACACACTAATGGGCAACACCGTGCAGGAATGGTACGACCTTCCCACCGGTGTGTTGTTATTTTGCGCCAGCGCTTTCTGCTCCCACCGCACCCGGTACTGCTTGGAATAGGCCTGATGTTGTTGTTCTTGCTGTGAAAATAGCTTGTTGGATGACGCAGCCGCGCCGCTTGAAGAAGTAGCAGCTCCTTGTGCAGCAGCTCCACCCGCAGGAGCGCCCTTCGGGCTGCTTTTTGTTTTGGCGCTGTTTGTCCCACCACCTTCTTTCGGCACCAGAAATTCCCCGACCGTGAGTAGAAACACGTCCATGCTGGCGTTGCAATACCCGCCGGATAAAAACCCGCCATAGACGAGAATCTCGCACTTGCGGTGGAGAAAAATTCCCTTCTCCTGCTGCAACCCGTTGATTCCGTAGAAAGCGTTCACGTGGAACGCGTTAATCTCGTGCGGAATTTTCACGCCAAAGTTGTGTTGCTGGCCAGCACCAGCAGTAGGCGTGGAAGCAGTTTGTGTTTGTGTTAGGTTCTCTGCATCACAAGAGCCTGTCGATGAAATCGTCTTCTGATGTGCGCCGTAACTGCCGAAGTTCTCCTCCACAAGTGTGACCATCGAATGACCGTAATGCATCCTGGGTGGGTAATTGAGCACGTTTTTGTCGTTCTCATTGGCCGTGCGGTTCAGTGTCAATTCCACTTCCATATTGACTTTCTCCAACGTTTCTTTCCCGTGTTGCAAAAACAAATGCAAAATCTGCTCCGACCGGTTCAAAATCGGCACGCGTTTCCACTTCAAATGCTTGACTTTCGGCTGTCCATTGAGTTTTTCCACCTGAAACGGCGGATCGGCAATCATCAGCTCCGCCGCGGGGGTAAAGCCCGACCAGGCGAACAGCTTCCGCCCGTCAAAACCCTGGCACAGCGCGTGGCCCTCTCGCGGGTGAAAATTCTGGTTTTTTTCGATCTTGAAAAACTCCATCTTGTTGCCGTTGATGATAGATTTGTTGTGCCGGTAAATCTCGTGGATCTGCGGCGGGGATAAAGTGATTGGTTTATTTTCGACCGGCTTGCTTGCCGATGGTCCCTCTACAACAACCGGAGGCTCCACGAAGTCAAGCTTCCTCCTTTTCGCGGCGTTGGAATTAGATTTCACGCAGTCCTCAATGTCCAAATCGTCCAGAGTGGTAGTGCCAACATCCCCCGTCCCGGCGGTGGTTTGGAGATCCACTAAGATCTGGTCAATAATCTCCTCGGGCTCCTGTGCAGCAGCGGCGGCGGCCAGGGAGTCGTCGCTTGCGCTGTTGTTGCCGATTGTTAAGTTTGAGCGTTCACGCGGAAGTAGAGTGGGCTGAGCAGTGGACAATGGCATTCCAGCATTGGAACTGCTGCTGCTGGAAGATGAAGCCGCTGGTTGCCCCCGTTGCTGCGGTTGTAGTGCAGCTCTAGCACCAGATGATCCTCCTGTAGTGGCCCCTGAAAAAAGACCTGCTGAAGTACTCGTAGTTGCCCCCTGTTCCATATCGTGACTCGCGGCCAGATACTGCGCCGCCGCCAAATACTGCGACAAAGCCGCATCGCCACTGGCGGTGTCATGATCGTGGTTTGAGGAGGATTCTTGCAACTGCGAAGGGTTACTATTTGTAGGACCACGTACTACTGCTGCTTCCGGGCCGCGCATCGGAGCAGCTTCTTCTTCCCCTACTTCTTCCGAAGGCTGTTCCGGCCGCATGTTGAGAGCATCAGTAGCGCCTGTTCGTGTTCCTTCATCCGCTATGTCTTCTCGTGCAGCCAACGAAGCTGTTGACGGCAAGGGCGCGCTGGCGTTGATGCTGGGCATTTGTTGTTCCAGAGTTTGCTCCAACATCCTGACCCAGTTCGACGCGGGAGTATTGAACAAGCCTGAACGGAAGGTGTTATTTCCAGGCGGCCGAATGTTGACTACAGTGGACGTAGTAGATTCGTTAATATTTTGATCATCATTATTCCCATTCGACTCGTCGCTCGCTGGCGGTCGCGCTTGCCGGTTTACAACAGTGGAACTAGATCCACCGGTGCTACCCGTTGGAGCAGGAGCTTCTTGCTGTGCGAGATGATTATCATTATCTGCAGAAGTAGTAGATGCATTAGGAGCATTGGGACCCGCAGCAGGAGCACCTCCCACTTGACCCGCAGCCGCCATACCCGCCACAGGAGCATAGTGAGCAGCAGAAGTACCACCTCCCGCAGGTGCCCTCTGCAGCACAAAATTCCCCCCGCCACCGCGGATCAGCAACAATCGCTGGACCTGCTGGCGAAACCGGTTTAAAGATCCGTCCTGATCATCATCGTCGTCGTCGTCGTCCACCATCATATTATCGGAGTCATCGTCACTATCGTCCCCATAGACGACCCGGTTATTGCTATTCCGTCGACCACCGCTACTCGCACCATCGTTCCGGCTGTTGGAATCTGAGTCATCAGAGTCTGACTCCTCCTCCGGTGTTTTCGGGGAAATTTCGGCTACTACGTGTTTCTTATGCAATACAAATTTCCCGCACACTTACAAAACGCATGACAAATTTCGGCACAACTCAAAGCATGCCACTTGTCATGCTGACTAGGATCGAAGGCAAGTCTTGTCATGCAGGAACCGCATTTGTGTGTGATTATGTACGTGCACGTGTAATTGCATGGGAAAAATGACTGTACTGTGGATACTTTCGCGGCAAGTAATAGAGGTAGTCGTGGTCCCCGCAATCGCGCTTCAGTAATTCGCATCAAATGCAAAAATGTCTGGGTCTGGAAGAGTCATGCTGTTTTTGCATGACGCAGAAGGTCTGGCCTGGAAGCTCTAGCATCACAGGTTTCGAAAAGCGTTCGCAATGCCGAATCCGCATGACAAATCCCTGATTTTGGTAACAAAAAGTGGGCAACTTTTGCTGCCTATGCATGAGAGATTCTTCTGTGTTCTGAAATGCGCATCACAAGTTTGTATTCCTCCCGACCCAGACATTTTTGCACTTGATAATTCGGTCCAGAGGTACTTGGAAAAAATGTCGTCATTGTTGAAGATCCGCTGCATCTGCAGCTGCATAGGAAGATGTTGAGTCGATGACGTTTGCTGTTCACCACCTCCATCATGAAGATAAAAACCCCCAGTACTACCAGCTCCTGTTTTACAACTACTCCTGTCCGCGATCGTCAGTCTGCCAATGTCCTTCACGGTGAGAAATTTGCAAAGCTGAAGTAACAGCTGATCGTTCTCCAGAATCGCTTCCTGTAAGACAGATTTTCGTCTTTTGACGAAAACTTGTTCCCCGGAGACGTTGAAGAGAAGGTCCTCGTCTTCCAAAAACTCCGTACCATCCAATGGCATCGTACTGCGGATGCTCGTTCCGGTGAATACGGAAGAGGACCCCGCGCGGGTGGAAACTTCGGAAAAACCGCGATTGTCTTTATCAAGCAGGAGCGACGATCCGGTGGTTCCGTACTGCTTGTCGCCTAGTCCAGCGGGCTTCGCATTTCCACCGGCCAAAGCGCCGTTAATATCCACGAAGTCTAGCTTGCAGGCAACGGTCCGCCGTCTCTTCCCAAACGGGGCGCGCTCCTCTAGCCCTAGGGGGGTTTCAAGATCGTGTTCTTCGGAGGCGAAAATCTCATTCTCTAGCAATAGACTGCCTTCGCCAGCAGTCGCACTCTGCCTGCGCTTCTTGTGGACGAGCAGCTTCTTGCCGTCACGGATGAACTTTTTCAGATCCGGCGCACTCATCTTGTTGAGCGCGAGAAAAATTACGGCTGCGGAAATGAGAGCGAGGTAGAACGCGAAAGTTATGTCAAGTCTTTGTCTTGCGTCTTCTACTGGTTGATAGTACAACCTTACAGTTTCTTTTCCTGAGAAAAAGGAAGAAAAAATGGAAGAAACGGACAGCTCTGGTTCCTCTTTTGCAAAAAAATAGTCAAAATTGTCAAGAAACTGTTCGAAGAAGCTTTTTGGCTTTTCTTCGGGTAGGAAAAGGCTCAACATTTGGGAAAAAAAATGGTGGAAGGAACATCAAGAAACGTAGAGGCGGGCGAAGTACTTACACTGTTGAGAGAACGCAAATAAATGAAGCTTCTTGGCGGGTAACTAATCTGATCTCTTCCTTAGGCTTCTTGGTGCAGCGGCCCATAGAAGATAGAATACTCTAATCTCAAGAACTCTAGGAAAAACTACTATGTGAAGGCAGGTACTAGGCGTGAATATCTATGAATGTTGTAGTATGGATACACGACAATGCTGTTGGTGAGCGAAGCGCAAGTGGCACTTGTGCGCCGATTATAATCTTATATTTTTCTTCGCACACTACAGTACCGCATCCTGCTATCGAAGAAAAAAAGTTCGTCACGATCACTCATGCGCATTCTTGCAATACAAAATAAAAATTGTTTGTCATGCGTAAAAATGCATCACAGCCAAACTTTATTAGGGATTTCCCTAGTGTTTCTGCAATACAAGGAAAGTTTGTGATGCTGAGAAAATTTGTAATGCAAAACCTGCAAGTTAGTGACTGTGACAAACTTTTTTCTCTCCATACCTGCGGTAAGAACTGTACTAGGTGCTTATAGGTGCTGTCCCAAGTAGTCCATGCTCCTGGCACCCGCCTGGCTCCGTCGTGCACCAGGAAGTTGTAATGCTAATGCCGGACAAGCAAATAAAACTAGGGGGTCTACAAAGAACTACCTCTCGCCTATGCTACATCATCCGCGGTCAATAGCAAGGGTCACTGCGAGGAAGAAGATTTTTACGGTGCATATTATGCTATGGTATATGATCGAAGCCACGGCATTGGCGCCGAGCTGACGTCCACGTTGCAAAGTGCTTTTTTTTTCGGTGTAGTACTAGTTCCGACTCATGAGAGCGAGAAAAACTAGACATATATCCTGTCACTACTTGCGATGACCGTCTTCATCACGTCCTCCGACTCATAGCATCCTTGAAGTTACACTGATCAGTACGCACCGCTTCCGCTCTACTAGGGAGTTGTTGCGCTAGCCGCGTAGTAGTTGCGTGCGTAAAAAAATCGACCGACTTGAAGATTGAGAAACAGCCATAGCTGTATCGAGAATGAAAAAAACGTGACCGAAATTCGTTTGATTCTTATGGCGTCGGTCTTGTAGCTCTGTGTCGCCTTCAATAAAGCAGAAGCAGTTCGTTTTTGTGGTCTTCGTCTTTCGGGTGGTCATCTCCACTGTGATGCAAATTTCATACTTTTTGCTGTCATATCAATTTAAGTACTTGCCACCGGTTCCGGTAGGAACGTTAGTGCCAGAAAGGAACAACGACAACAGTAAATCTTCACCACTGCGGCCTCATAGTTGTAGCCCATCTCTCATTCTTGTCGAAGCAGAGAGTCACCATCTTTATCTTTTTTTTCGTTTTTAGTTTGGAAGAAATTTCATAATCCTTCCTGTGTGGCCGATTTCTTGGCGGGTAGTGCTGTGTACTCTTTTTTTGGGGCATCTCCTACTTCAAGCACGTCTTAGCTGTGCCAGCAGGTCTTACTAAGGAGAGAATCTCGTGCGGTAGCACGAGCAGCGCACCTGTTCATGTTCATCTCACCATTGATACAAAAGCAAAACATTTTCCGGTTTTTTTGCAAGCACGGCTTTTGAATATGACCTGTTGTTCACCATCATTTTGCCCATACCTCTGCTAGTATATTAGTGGTTTTGATGAAGTTCTTCTGCCATGTTTTTTTCATCTCACAGCAAACTAGAAGACCCTATTCTCCTCTGTAGCTTGTAAACTGAATTTTTTTCCAAAAATTCGGCATCTTCAAGGTCTTCTCAAGCTGTGAAGTTGTGCTTCGGGTCGTTCTATGGCTGGATTATCGGCGGCGTGTCCGATGAAGAAAGTAGACCACTCGTTCTCGCAGGTCGTGATACTACTAGCGTGTTGTAGTTCACCAAGCCCGTCAAAACAAGCATCAGACTGCGAGGTCGCGGAGGTGGAGGTGGTCTACTCTACTTACTCTTCATTCTGCATGATCCCTAAAACTAGAACTAAAAATATAGCCGCCGGGGCGGAGGTAGTGAGGTCGGTGGCGTTTTCTTGCCGACCGTTGCCTTGGCCACGGCTTTGCTTTTTCTGGGCCCGCCATGCCGCCGTGGGTAAGGTTATGCCGCACGGCATGGCGGCCGGTTGAAAAACATGGCAGATATTTGGCAAATTTTCGAAATTCCTGTCCGGAAGCCAGCCCCGACGCTATGGAGCCGATCCGGGCGCCACGGGGGGCGCCCAAAAACCGAAGAAAAATCGGGCCCATAGCATGCGGATTGGCTTCTCGCGTCTCGCGCGCTTTTTCTTTTTTGCGTTTTTATTTTTCGCGCCGGCGCTTTTTGCAAAGCTTCTCCCGCTTAGAAACCGGCGAAAAGGCGGCCGCTTTCGCGGCTGCCCAAAATGCTTCGAAATCGCGGCCGTGCCATGCGGTTTCGCTGTTCTGATTTTTGGCGCGTTTTTTTCGGGCGCCCTTTTGGGCACCCCAAATCGCCAGAAGCTAAGGCGGTGGGCGCCTCAGAAGGGCACCCCTTTTACCGGCGCCCCTGCGTCGTTTTATCAAGCGGCGACCGATAGTTTCCGCAGGCGATTCGTTGAAGACAAAGCCAAACAGGCTTGTACGCTGCGAGCTTTTTCATGCAAAAAAACTCTCTGTAGGCTTGAAAACTGCCGGTCGTTTTCTTAGGCTTGAAAACTCTCTGCAGGTCGTGGAGGTGGAGGTGGTCTACTCTACTTACTCTTCATTCTGCATGATCCCTAAAACTAGAACTACAAAACGAGGTCGAGCTACGAAATAACTTTTTGTTGATCAGCTGCTCCTGCACCATCTTACGATTTTTCAACGCGGAGTTCTATGCGGTAACAGAAAAATAAATAAATGCGATAGTACAGCTGCAAAGCTATTTATCGTTGTTTTCGAAGAAGAGAGGGAGTTGTGAGAGAGTTTAGCAAGGGAAATATACTTCTAAGTGCCAAACCCAAACTTTGACGTGCACAAATGCGATAATTACTTATGTCTGTTAAATATAGCTTGTTCTCAAAACAAAATCCCGATTGCTTCAGCACTTCAATTTTTTCAAAAAGGGTCCTCGTGGTCCTAGAGATGTTATGTTTTTTTCACCCAAACATCACATTCCTCGAACTTTTATCTTCTGCCACTTGTTCTCATATTTTTCCCGTACCGCAACTGGTGTTCTTCCCGGTGTTGTTCTGGCACAAGGATGTAGCTGTTGCGCGACCGCGGGCTCTCAATGTCCTCGTCCTCATCAGTGATGTAGTACGTCCTGCCACTCCGCACGCCTTCCGATCCGCCCGCGCCGATTCGCATCAGCACCGAATCACGGCGATGCGCGCAGGGCCAGTAGGCCCAGAGCCACGGGACGCAGCCGAGGACGAAAAACGTCGCCCCGGGGAGCAAGGTGCACACGTGGTGGAGCATCTGCCGCCGCGTGGCTTCGTCCTTCGGGTCTACACGTAGATACACGTCGAAGATCTGCAGAATGGCGTCGGCAAAGTAGAAAACGCAGCCGATTGTGAACAGCACCGCCGTCCAAAAATCCGCCGACCACTGCGTGGGCCCCGGCATCGACATGGGTGTTTTGGTTCCACTTGTTCTTCTGGAGTCTACTTTCCAATTTCAATGGCTCCTGGTCCTGCTACAGATACAATTTCTTTTTGTTTTTCTGGCCCAAGTACTAGGGACGGCGCCCCTGCGGTCGTGAGAGTGTTGCTCGGGGTCGGAGGTTTTATTCCTGCAAAACCTTGCCATTCAGTTCGATACTACCGTTTGGGTAAAAACAAACTTGTGGTGGGAAGATCCTGCAGGTACAGGAAACGGAAGGATATGATCAATCGATGCGATTTATACGAATTCTTAAAGGATGTAGGTGAATTGTGAATGTGAAGATGGTAAAAGTTTTTAAGAGTAGTTGTGTTGCTGTAAGAGTGATTTCGACATGAGCATGACGGAGTGGAGTATCATGAGAAGTACAAGGAAAATGAAATGCCCATGACGGGGCGCATTTAAGATTTTCATTTTTCGAAACAAACAGCTACAGCCCGTGTAGTGCGTGCTGGCTGCGTGATAAACATTTTGATTTCATTACCGACTTACCGACAGATGAAAAGGATCTCATGAGAGGACCGACAGAGCAGAGATCGATGAAACAGAAGGTGTTTGGATCTTTCTTGCGAAGCATGACAACATGTTGGTGATTTACAAACCCTCTTTTACTACTACACCGATGAAATTACTATACTTGTTTCCAAAACCGACAGTTTTAATATGATCCGAGCCCGACATTGAATATATTTTCGGGTCCATATCCATGGAGCAGAACTTTCTGTTACTGTTTCATCATGATCATAGGTTTTCGCAAGTGTTTGCAGAACTTGTTGCTGTTTCAGGAGGACCAGCAACGCGATTGATGCATCGGAAACTCCCCAAAAGAGTCGCTTACGACCTTTTTCAGAGCTGGGTAGTAGTACACCAAGCAACATTCATCGCCCGAGATGCTACGTTCCTCAAAGTAGAAGATAAAAAACAAAAAAGTCGCTGTTTTAGTTTCTCTTTCTGCAGAATGGAAAACTTCAACTCATTCACTTTTATCGTCCTTGCCAGATTTATTTTCCAACAAGCAAGAGTTCCCATCTCCTTCTGCACACTAGTTTCCAGGAACCTTGAAGATTCCTTGTTGTCGCGGCAAGAATGCTTGTTCTGTCTATAGAATCCGCTTGTATTTTTCGCGGCTCAACAAGATGAAATCATCTCATTCTTCAAAAACCTCTGCCAGATCTTGTTTTGCCCGGTGGAGACCAAAAACTTGGGCAGTTCCTCGACCGTCTTCCACTCGAAGTTGCGCTCGCAGCACTCTACGGATTTCGTATTCTCATCCACCTCCCTGGCGTAAATATGGTAGTAGTGGACCTGCGAGCTGAAGACGTGCTTCACGGGTTCTTTATCCTCGGTGATCTTCAGAAATAAAGAACTACCGCTTTTAACAGTACTACTGCTCTGCTTCTTCGATGAAGTAGAAACACAATCCCCTCCTTTTGATGATCCCGTTGCTGTGGATGAAAATCGCAGGTGCGGAAATCTGTATTGCCCCAGGAGCAGCGTGCCCTCGGATTCTCGTATTACGGCGATCTTGTTCATCTTCGTGCGATTTTCCTTTTGATGCTGACCCGATGCCAATTTGCTCGCCGATTGTTCTCTTGAGAAGAGGATCACGACATCAAAATTTTTTTCCGGGACCTGCTTCTTCTTCTCCTTCCGCCCGATCAAAGAGATGGCCTCGATGTCGGGGTTTGAATTTAGTGTCCCCGCCGGTTTTTTGCCACTTCTCCCATGCGTAGAAAACGCCCTGCAGTGGCTCTGGACCGGGCAGTTTTTACAGTCTGGGTTGTCTGGAGTGCAAACCGTGGCGCCGAGCTCCATCACCGCCTGGTTCACAGCGCCGGGAATGTTTTTGATGACAGTACTGCAGCCGGCGCCCTTTGTCATGCTGGAAGAGGAAGAGGAGAAGGACGCAGCTGCTGAGGAAGATAAGGACGCCGCCGCCGTCAAATTGTCCATTACCTCCCACAACCAGTCCCCGTTCGGCAAAGGAGCCTTGGTCTTCTTGGTCGACGCACGCGGCGCACCACTTAGATGAGCAGCTTTCGTCGAGAGGAAGTTCCCTGGTTTGCCCAGGTTACTGGGCATAGGGCCGGTGATGTGGAAAAGTCGGTGCAATATCGCGTGCGAATATGTCCGGGTCTGGAGGAGTGCAGCCGTTTGTTTCATGCAGTTTCCGCATCTGAGAGACGGTCTGGCATGCGCGTAAAGCATGACAAATTCTGCGGAGGTCTCTCCATGCCTAGTTTGCATGAGACATGCTCTGTCTTGGGCACCAGAATGAATCTGGCGTCTTTTTCTGACTACGCAACACAGACTTTTCCCTGTTCGGGAATCTGCATCACAAGTTGCAACCTGCTTCCAGACCCACACATATTTATATATTGCAATCCATATGCAAAACCCGGGCGACATTCCCGTCCACCACGCCGACTTTTTCGCCGTTCGCTATCGACGCCACGGCAGACGCGGTGTAGGGGCCGATACCGGGGAGGAGCTGCAGTTCCGCGCGAGTTTTGGGGAGCTTATCCTGTGCGAAAGTATCGTACTCGTACCGTAGTAATTGCATTCGTGCATTACAATTTTTTTTTCTCAAGGTAAATCCGCATGACAAATTTTATTTCTCATGCTGGGGAAATTTGTAATACATTCAGACGAGTACGATACTTTTGCACAGGATAGAGCTGGATTCTCGTAGATGCTTGTCCTACTTTCGCGCCACCTGCTGCCTGTAGTTGTAACACGGTTTCCGCGACTTTCTTCAGGTTTCTCGCCCGATTGTAGTATCCGAGGCCCGCCCAGTGTTCTTATGACAGTGCACAATTTCCCCTCCCCCTCATTTGTCATGCAAATATACCTAATGCACGCCTCGGCTCTTGGCACAGTTTGCATGACAAGACGTTCTGGCAGCCCAAATTATAGCACTAAACTCCTGTCCAATTTTGTCATGCAAAACCTGTACTCTTGCTGACGCTTGTGTTGCTGTTCATGCGATACAAACGACGGGGAAGCAAAGTTGTGCACTTTCATAGCTCTAGCACTCGGTCCATGTTTTTCTCCTCCGCCAGGTCCTGTAAACTCGGCCAGGTCGTGCACCACTTTTCCCAGTAGGGGATCACGGCGGTAACCCGGGTCTGCTGCAGCATGTATGAGCGTGCACAACCCCTCCTCGTTCTCATAAATTTCTCATGCAAAACACCAACTCCAGACTGTCCCTCCTGTCACCATTATGCATGACAAGTTCTGGTAGGAGCCCAAATAGCATGACTACACTTCATTGTAGCTTTGTCATGCAAAACCGGCATTCGTGCTGATGCTTGTATTGCTGTTCATGCTATACAAATGAGGGGGAGAGTTGTGCACTGTCATAGCATGATTTCCGACACCAGAATCTTGTACGACGGGTCGTTTTTTATCTTCTCCCAGTCCTATCAACTGTAAAAATGTCTGGGTCTGGAAGACTGCAACTTGTCATGCTGATTTTGAATTCTAAAAAAATCTGTATTGCATGGGCAGCAAAGAGCGTCCAAGTTTTGCTACACGGAAAGAGCATTTCTCATGCGGTATAGGCATCAGGAGGCCCTCACAAAATCTGTGATGCTAGGGCATGCATCACAGACATCAGAAGTTATGCAAAGTGTGCATGACAAACCCGGAAATCTTCCAGACCCAGACATTTTTACATTTGATAAGTCCCGCCACGGCAGGGCCCGTTTGTGTTTCTCATACCACGTGACTAATTGCTGCTGAAGCGCGGGGTAGTTGATGTTGATAATGTTGGTGGTGGAAGAACCTACTGTAGTCGTGGTTGCCGCACTTCTAGAGGAGAAGTCGATTTTCGAAAGTTGGGCGAAGTAATTCTTTGCGTGTTGGTCCTCTTCGGTACTGCTGGAACTCCCGGTCATCTTCCCGGTTTTCTCGTCAATCAGGCTGTTTTCTCTTCCGGCATGTGTTTTCTTCCCCGCTTCTTTACCGTGGTTTTCTCCTGCAGATGACCCTGCTGCTGTTGTTCCTGCTGCTTTGCTGCTGGTTTTGATGTTTTTCGCCGGCCTTATTTTGTCATTCGCCTTCTTCACCCGGGGCTCTTTGCTTGACGGGGCGCCGCCGCTGAATTTTGGTGCCAGAGCAGACTTTCCATTGGACGCATTTGCTTTGCCCGACGGTCGTGCAGATGAAGCAGCTTTACTGCCGGAAAGTCTCGACGTCGACGTCTTAGTAGTCATTTTCCGGGTCGCTCCCGCCGCGGCAGAACTTTTGTTAGTACGACTACCTCCTGCCACGGCCTTTGCAGTCTTTGCTGCTGCCGTGACCGCCGCCCCACCGGTTTTGCTTTTGTCCGCCGTTTTCTTCATCGCGATCTTTTTACTTGTATTCGCCTCCTCGACGTCCTCTTCTGGTGCTGGGGCGACACGTTTCATGTTCTTCGTAGTTCCCAGCATAGAAGGAGGCGGAGCGGAAAAAGTATTGGTAGTCGGCGGGATGCGAGAGGGCATGATGTTGTTGGACGTCTGGTGCGTCGTTCTCAAGGAGTCGAGTACACCAAGGGGATTTGTCGAAAGACTGGTCGTAGCTTTTCGTTACTAGCGTTTCTGATTTCTACTGTCGCTTTTTCACGATGTTTTCTGTAGCCGACTCCTGAATCAAGGTGCAACAACAATCATATATATCGATAACATTCAATCAGGTTTCTGCGACGGGCAGTAAATACGAAAATGTCTCTGTCTCGACGTAGAAAGAAGTTTAGTACCTCTCGACAGAAGTCTTTCTCGGCAGAATTCTTTCTCACGTGATCGCAAGCTGTAACTTCTGTTGCCACCAAGCTACAACGAGCTGGAGGCACAATGCAACAATAGTACTTTCGTCTACCTAGTACACGAAGTAGACAACACATCGCCCACATAGAAAGATTTTTGAGGCTCCCTAGGAAGAGATGAACGCGGTCGCCGACGCCGTTGAATTGCGATTATATTCGTCGTGTAATTATGCAGCACCATCTTCACAACGGTGATAGAGCCTTGAACATTTGATGCCATGCCCAGGCATGGAAAGAAAGAAAGTACAAGTACTTGATGTTCTTTCAATTTAATCAATTTCCCGTTCCCCCCTCCAAGGGATCATGAATTATGCCAAACAGTAGACGCAGTTCAATGCGTCTTGCCATTCGCGTACTTACGTACTTATCCGTGCTTCGACGACAAGGAGACTTCCTCCTTGCGCCGTGCTCCTGTTGGTTCTTCGCGGCTATGCATGATAATTGATTCAGGTCAAAAAACAAAATGTAACTTTTGCATCTACTTCCGAAAAAGTTGTATATGAAGAAGAAGGAAAATAGCATCACATACAACCTTGCAGCTAGTACTTTGCCGCGAAGATCGGGAAGATCGCCCAGGACGAGCGAAACAACATGATCGGCGAAGTAGACGCGCAAGACAAAAATGTGAAAATGAAAGATGGAGTTGGAAATAATAGAAATGCCGACATTAGCATTACGTTGGTGGGCGAAGTAAAAAATTATAAACTGTTGCGTTGTAGATGTAGTTGTTAATAGTGAAGAAAAATGTTCAAAAAACGCAAAAGAAATACTGTGCACGCAACCCCGCATGTTGGCTGTACATGCGTCGTGCGATGATCTGTAAAATTAATCATTACCAAAATCGGGAATTATAGCAATAGTGTATGAAAATAGTACCGTGTCAACATTCTATATGAAATCTCAAATCTGTACAGAACAACAACTCGGCGATAAAATACTTAGAATAGACAACGATAAAATGGGAAAAAGTATAAAAGAACAACATGCAATCAAAAGCTATGTAGAACTAGAAGCAGAGCCGTACAATTTTCAAATGAGTTCCTCCACAAGGTGCTGCTGAAATGCCAGTGGAACGTGTGTGGTGTCTTCAAACAAAAGGTTCTCACGTCGTCGGTTCTGGTCTTCTAAAAGTAAGTACTCAAATACCGCACAGTTTTTGCAGTAAACACTAGGTTGCAATCTTAAAAAAAGCCTCCCGCTCCTAGCAGCAGGCACAGCAGCCCCTCTTGCTTTTCTCTTCGGTGCGGCGTTTTTTCTTCTCCGATTCGGTCTCCGTGTCGATAATGGAGTCCTATGCATTGCAAACATGTCTGAGTCTGGAATAAATGTTGAACCTGTATTGCGTGTTTCGCATTTGCATTCCTGAATAAAGAACTGTATTGCATAAGCACTAGAAGCGCCATACTTTCGTCATGTGCAAAGTTGCAGTTTGATGTACTGCGCACTACGCTTGAGAAAATGTTTTAATGTTCAGCATTACAGATTGAATCTTCCAGACCCAGGCATATTAAATGCAATGCATAAATCCTTCAACTTTACAAAATCCTTGGTATTCAGCTGGTTGTCCAGGTCCCCCACGAATTGATGCTGGTCATTCTCCTGAAGCCGTTTCCTATCCCAGCAAACAACTGTTTCACTGTGCCTGTGGTGACTTTGCAAAATCTGCATAACAAGTCTGTTACTTACACCTGACACTGAAAATTTGTCATGCGCGCATTTCCCAGAGGGGAAAACACGGCTGAAACTCCAATGCTCTATGCAGGAGTAGCAAGAGACAAGTGGTTTTGCGTTCCATTTTCTGCATCACAAGTTCACAGTGCAACTACAGTTTTTTCTTGCGATATTTCCGCCGCTCCTCTGCTTCCAGGTCTTCGCGTCGCTGGCGCTCCTGTTCGGCCAGCCGGTCCTTCTCCTGCTCCAGCAGGACCAAGGACTGCCTCGCCGCGTATCCTATGTAAAAACGTCCCCACCCTATAGTCAAGATGGGGAATCGGCTAGACAAGTCCACAAGTTTTGGCTGTTTTGCATGACAAATTTGGACTCGCAGTGTAGTACTGTTTGAGGTAGTTCAGCAGCATCACAGATCCAGTATGAGATGCTGATTGGCGCATTACAAATTCCAAAACACGACCAGAAAATGTTGCTCATGGGGCTCGTCCGCATGACAAACATTTTGAGCATGCAGATTTGCATGACAGGTCTGGATTGGGGACGTTTTTACACAGGATACCGCGTTCTCGTTGATCACAAAGTGCATCATGCAGCCGTGGTGCATATCAAATGCAAAAATCCCTGGATGTCTGGAAGAAGGCAACTTGCAATGCGTATTTCAGAACACAGAAATAAAGTCTCTCATGCACACGTAGCAAAAGCTCCCACTTTTTGTCAGCAAAATAGGGGACTTGTCATGCGGATTCGGCATTGCGGAAGGTTCTCGAAACCTGTGATGCCAGAGCTTCCATGCCAGACCTTCTGTGTCATGCAAAAACAGTACGACTCTTCCAGACCCAGACATTTTTACATTTGATAGTGCATCGCAGTGAGCGAATCATCGTAGAAGGTCTGGTATCAAAAGTAAAAATGTCTGGGTCTGGAAGAATGCAACTTGTGATGCTGAATTTGGATTCCAAAAAAAACTGTATTGCATGAGCAGCAAAGGGAATGCAATTTTTGCTACGCGGAGAGGGAATTTGTCATGCGGAATAGGCATCAAGAAGCTCTCAAAAAATCTGTGACGCTAGGGCATGCATCACAGACATCAGGGCTCATGCAAAACGTGCATGACAAGTGTCAGAATCTTCCAGACCCAGACATTTTTACATTTGATATCTGGCTGGACTTGTGATGCGCCGCTGCGCGGGAAGCGTTAAGGGAAAACCGGCTATCAGCCAGCGGTTTGATCAACGTGTTAAAGTTCTGCTCGAATTCCATGCGGCTCCCCCGGTCGCTAGAGGGGTACCGCGACTCGAGCTTCAGTTGGTACTCGGTCGCCAGGGAATGCATGGCCTCCGTCATGGTCGCCTGCTGCGAAATCAAGTTCTCTTCCTCGATCCGGCTTGCCGGGGCGGAGTGGTAGCTCGAGGGCGTGGTGCCAAAAGAAGACGCGCTATTACAATGAAAAATGCCCCCTCCCCATATCAAAACGGAAATCTGTGATGCAGATTTGTGGTCACAAATCAGCTTTGTGATGCTAGAAGGCAAAAGATGCGGACTGTAGTGCTGCCTAGCGTGAGAAAGCCTTGCAGCTCCAGGATGACAGGAGGCAGCTGGAAGTGGGAAACAGCATGACAGACTGCCTGCAATTTAGGCCGCAGCTTCGTCTCTTGGCCTTCTAGCAATACAAGTCGATTTGTGTACTCAAATACAGCATGATCACAAATTCGCGCATCTTCCGTTTCCGATATGGGGTGGGGGCTTTTTTCACTTTGATACGCGCCCCCCGCTCTCGTCCCTGCGACACCACCAGGAGACGTCGTGTAGTCGCTCACTTCGGTTTCGTTATCGCCCAACGCCTATGCATTGCAAATATGTCTGGGTCTGGAAGAAGGCATGACCAGTCATGCTTGTCTGGCATGACTGTTAACTCTGTGATGCTTAGGCGCGAAAAGATCCTCTTGCCTGTCATGCAAAAATGGAGCCTGCCATGCAGAATAAGTACGCAACACACTGGGGGTCAAAAACTTGTCATGCTTGCTCTCTTACTGCAGTGCGCTCACTATTCACGGACTTGCATCACAAGCTTCCAGATCCAGACATATTTGCAATCCATAACGCACCGGTGTGCGTTGTGGCGGCGGAAGAAGACACAGAATTCCTCCGCGTCGTGCCGGAATTCAGGATGCTGAAGCCGGAATTCGCTGCGGCAGAGGGTCTTCGGTTTTTGTCGTCAACTTCGTCGCCAAAATCCGTGGCGTCACTCTGGCGGAAGGTGGAAATCGGCTCGCCCAGGGACTCTTTCTCGTACACCACCGCTGCTTTTTCGACAGAAACGAGTATGGCGCTCTCAACTGTCACACTCTCAACTGTGTGATGCAAGAATGGCAAAACTGAAAGGGGGAAGATTGCGCCTTTTGCATGACAGAATTGGCACAGATTCTTCTCCTGTTTGTCCCTTCGGGAATTTGTCATGCGAAGCAGCTTGGTCGCGTCGATTCTGATTGGAATTTTGCATGGCAAATCATGTGAAAATGTAACATTTGAGAGCGCCATAACGAGGGTCTTGAACATGGGGAACAGACGGATTTCGAGGTGAATTTTCTCGAAATGGTGGAACACCACCATGCCCATTTCCGCGGAGATTTTGATCCACCGGTCTGGATGTTTGTGTAGTCCGAGTTTCCTGTATGCAAGAAAAAAACTGTGTAAGTCTGTGACGCAGGAAATGCTATAACTGTTACACTTCTCATGCTAGAGGTGCGTCATAGGTTTAGGGGGCTTTTTTCATAGGTGTTTCCACGTACCAGCTGCACAAGCACGTGACAGGTTATTTTCCCTGTAAAAATGCAAAACGAATGTGTGAATGTGATGCTGATCTTCCTACAAAGTTACACTTACACAGTTTTATTTTTCCTGGATATCATGATGCCGTCTTTCAGTCTGTGATACTTCGCCTCTTCGGCTGGATAAACCGGCGGTTTTTTCTGCAACAGGCTCAGCCGCTTCGCCTCTCGCACGATCCACTCTTGTTCGTCCAGGCGCCTTAGCCGGTCTTTCAACTTCTCCAAGAGGGCCTTGTCTTTAAGGACATTTTCTACCTCTTTGATGTATGCCCGGAGCTTTTCCGCGTCGGTGGTCAGGAGCATGTCCGCTGCGTTTTCACCCAGCTTCTCGATGAGCTCGATTTCTTATGAGAGTGCACAGGACCACCCCTCTGTACTCATTTGTCATGCACACTACCGAGTGGTCCACCTCTTGCATTCAAGGCAGCTGCGCATGACAAGTGTTGGACACCCAAACTACAGGAGGACTACACACCATGTCCGGCGGATTTGTCATGCAAAAGCTACATTTGTGGCATTGCCTCTGTTGCTGCTCATGCAGTTGTACAAATGAGGGGGAGGGGGAGTTGTGCACTCTCATACTTCTTCTTCGAGTCGCTTTTTGATCTTCTCTAGTTCGTCGATGTAGAACTGTTTGCGTTTTGCCGCTTATCAAATGCAAATATGTCTGGGTCTGGAAGCTTCTGAGACTTGTCACGCAGTTTTTCCAAGCTCCGCCAGGTCTGGAATGCAGGGCCTAGCATCACAGGTAGCGACGCGCCTTGGTAGTGCCTTTTCTGCATGAGAAATTATACCCTCTCAGCATGGCCGGAAGTGGGTAGCTTTTGCAAGTCACGCAACACAGATTTTTGTATGATTCGCAACACGCATGACAAGCTCGCATCCTTCCCGACCCAGAGGACATAATTGCACTTGATACCGCTTCCTCCTTGCTGATACCCACCAACTCGCCGAACTTCGCCCGTGCGTTTCGGATCATATGCACTGCAAAAGCATCGCACTCGTATTGCGATCATGCATTACAAATCTTTTTCTTAAGGTAGATCAGCATTACAAATTTTGTTTCTCATGCTGACATACGAGTACGATACTTTTGCTCTGAATAGATCAGCTCCGCGAGCAAATCCCGCTCTGCTTTCATCACGTCCAGCAAGTTGATGCTAACGCCTCGGTTCTGAAAGTCGATTATCTTCTTATAGTAGTCCCGAAACTATCAAATGTAAAAATGTCTGGGTCTGGAAGATTGCCAGGTTTGTCATGCACATTTTGCATGACTCCTGATGTCTGTGATGCATGCCGTAGCATCACAGATTTTGTGCGGGCTTCCTGATGCCTATACCGCATGACAAATGCTCTTTCCGTGTAGCAAAACTTGGACTCTCTTTGCTGCTCATGCAATACAGATTTTTTTAGAATGCACAACCAGCATGACAAGTTGCATTCTTCCAGACCCAGACATTTTTACATTTGATAGAAACTTGAAGTCTTTCGCCCGCATCTCATCGGCGGTCAGCTTGAACTCCGAGTATATTTTTGACTTGATCGGCTGCAGCGCCGCGAGAAAGGCCTTGTACTTCCTCTTGACCAAGCACATGCGCCACCAGGACTGGATCCGGAGAATCTTCATGGCGTAATCCAACAACTGCTCCAGGATGAAAACGCCTTCGTTTCGAACAAACAATTTCGTCTTCCCGTACTGGAAGTTGGCCTCCAGAAATTCCTCTCCCTTTTTGTTGTTTTTGTTCGAACGTGTAAACGCGCAGGAATAGGTCGAAAACGGGTTTACTTTCGACCCGCCGATGAAAATTTCGCGCAGCAGCTGCTTCACCACGGCTTGCACCGTCTCCGGAATCTTGGACCCGAGCATCTGCGCCGCTTCGGCTTGCGCGGCCGAGTGTCTCGCCTGCTCCAACGCGGTTTTTGGCTTCATCGCCGCGGCCTGTTTGTCGTTCGGAACAGCCGCCAGTGCTTGCTTTCGCGCCTGCCGCATCCACTTGTCCAGCTGCTTTCGCAGTTTCGAATACTTGCTGCACAGGATGGACTTGTACTTCGCGTAGAAGGCAACGTAGTCAAAGCGGTTGGGGTATCGAAATGAAAAATCCCCCCTCCCCATATCAAAATGGCAATCTGTGTTGCGGGATTTGTGTACACAAATCAGCGCTGTCTTGCAGTAGAGGACTGCAGGCAGATCAAGAGCCTGGAAGGGTCTGGCTAGAGGTGGGCGCTCAGCATGGCAGACGTCTGCCCCGTTGGCGCAGCAGCATTGCAAATCGTCTGCGTATTAAAGCGGCGCAAGCTCTGGCCTTGCTCTCTTGCAAGACAGACCTGATTTGTAACCACAAATCAGCATAACAAATTTTCAAAAGGATGCCTTCTCGATATGGTGAGGGAGAATTTTTCCTTACGATATCGGGTACCCGAGTTGGCGAATCTTGATACACTCAATGTATCGCAAGAAAAAACTGTTTCACTGTGAACTTGTGATGCAGAAAATGCATCACTGAAGTGTTTGTCTTGCTACACATGCAAGACAAGTGATTTTTAGCGGTGTTTTCCCTTGGGATCCTTGCATGGCAAGGTTTCTTTGTAATGTGTAGCGAACTTGTAATGCAAAACTTGCAACATACTTACAGTGAAACAGTTTTTTCTTATGATACAATGACCCCGGTGTTCAATAATTGTTCGAAGACCAGCCGCGAGTTGAACAGATTCGGCTTCTTCAAATCATTGGGCTTGATGCACCGGATGAAGTGCGGGTTGTGCTTGCATATCTTTGTGTTCAGCAGGTGCTGTAACTCCTCGACGAACTTCTTCGCGACCGGCTTTAACACGATTTTGCGTGCAGCCTTGTTGGACAAATCCGCAGAGTTGTTGTCTCCTGTGCCCGTCGTGCGGTCCTGTTCCGTCTTTGCGTACAAAGCTGGACACAGCTTTTTTTTCAACAAATCCAGCCCCGTATCAAATGTAAAAATGTCTGGGTCTGGAAACTTGTGATGCTGGGTGGCGTATCATGAGGAAGCCATAAGTGCTGGCTCAACATGACAAGTTTCTGAGCTTCTAGGTGTTGCCTATTCTGCATGACAAACTGCGTTTTTGCATGACAGGAAATTGGGGCTCTTGGGTAACCTGCATGACAGGTTTAAGAGTCATGCCAGAGAAGCATGACAAATCGCGCATTCTTCCAGACCCAGACATTTTTACACTTGATACCCCGATTGCTCAACCAACAGCGCGGCCTCCTTCGGGTATGTATCCACATTCTTTTCCATCCAGCCCGTCGCATCATACGTGATGACCCCGGCGTAATGGAGGATCGAAAACCGGAATTGCTTCGCCCCAAACCGGTCCTTCAAATATTTCGGGTGCACTAAGCGGCTCATGTTTTTTCCCTCCGCAAAATAATCCCCCATCACATTGACGTAGTGTGCGGTCGCCGGTCTCGGGACTAACGTCTCCTCGTTTAGAAAGCCCAGAACGGAGTACTGCGGCGCCCAAAGGAGTTGCAGGACGTCCGCGTTGTCGATCTTTTTCCACGACTGCGTCATTTCCTCGGTGGCTTTTATTCCCTGTTGCCTGTAGTCATCCAGTTCCAGTTTGAAAATGATGAAACTGATATCAAATGCAAATATCCCTGGAAGTCTGGAAGGATGCAAGGTTTGTCGTGCACATTTTGCATGACTCCTGATCGATCTGTGACGCATGCCCTAGCATCACAGATTTTGTGTGGGATTCCTGATGCCTATACCGTATGAGAAATGTTGCCCTCTCGCCGTGGCAAAAACTGGATGTCTTTTGGTTTTGCTGTTCATGCAATACAGATTTTTGCAGAATGCAGATGCAGCATCACAAGTTGCATTCTTCCAGAGGACCCAGACGTATTTG
Organism: Amoebophrya sp. A120; assembly: GCA_905178155.1. Taxonomy (NCBI): domain Eukaryota; class Dinophyceae; order Syndiniales; family Amoebophryaceae; genus Amoebophrya; species Amoebophrya sp. A120. The sequence continues at coordinate 8,854,726 of CAJINV010000005.1, forward strand.
CATTTGATAACTGAAATGCTGCTGCAGCGCCTCGTTGGACAGGTTGAAAAGCAACTGCTATTGTGAGGAAAAATTCCCCCTCCCCATATTGGAAGCGCATCTCTCTAAAGATCTGTCATGCAGATTTGTGGCCACAAATCCTGTCTGTCTTGCGAGAAAGCACATTGAGAGAGTCCAACGCAGTATTGAGGCGGTTTGTGATGCTGTTGGGCCTACACCGTCGACATTTTTTATGCCGGGGGCCGACGCCAAAACCTCTCGGCTCAGGCTTGGCATATGCCTGCAGTGGTCCTCTACTGCAAGACAAATCTGATTTATTGTGTACTGAAATCCAGCATCAGACACTTCGTTTCGATATGGGGAGGCAAGATTTTTCCTTTTGATAACTGCTCCAGCCCGTTTTGGTCAAAGGACTCAAACCCCGCAATATCCAGGATGCCGATCTTGTTTGATTTCGGATCACCTTTTACTGGAGAAGTTGTGCTATCACCATCCACCTGCATGTTGTCGCTCATTAACTGCACCAGAAACCGAAACAGCTCCTTGTACCAAACCCGCACCAGCGCGTCCCGGCTTTGCCTCGCTTTTTCCGCGGTGAACGGTATGGTAGTCTCGTTATTCCGCACGTAGATCCTCCGGCTGGTCAAAGCTCTTTCGAACAACTCATTATTCGCCACGTTGAGCAGCTTCAACACCTCCTCGAAACAGCCGCGCTTCGACTTCACCGACAGTTTACACCCCGACTGCTGGCTCGGGCTCGGCGGAGCCAAGGTGGTGGACTTTTTCTTCTTTTGCTGCCCAGCGTGGTCCGTCGTGCTGTTTCTATTTTCCTGCTCTAGCGAGACGAAGTTCACGTATCCAAGAAAAAAATTGTGATAGTGTAGGTGTCTTTGGGTGATAGCATGAGAAATTTGTTCTGCATAAATCCTGTCATGCACAGTTAGCAAGTGAAAACATGTATGAAAGAGGGCATTATGGGCGGCCAGCATGACAAGTCTAACTGTAGTATGGCATGCTTTGCATTACAGACTTACACTTACACAGTTTTTTTCTTGCATATCACGTTGGACAATTGCAGTAAGGCGAAAGTGAAGTCGAATATTTCCTTTTGCAGCTTCTTCGACACGTTCAGCTTCTCAAAAGCCTGTTTCAAAACCTGGTGTTCCTTCACGTCGTCGCGAAAACTCTGGCTCGCGTTGCTTGCTGCGTTGTTTTATCAAATGCAAAAATGTCTGGGTCTGGAAGATTCTGAGACTTGTCATGCACGGTTTGCATGAGCCATGATGTCCGTGATGCATACCCTAGCAATACAGAACTTTTGAGGGCTTCTTGATGCCTATTCCGCATGACAAATGCCTTCTCAGCGTAGCAAAAATTGCATTCCCTTTGCTACTCATGCAATACAGATTTTTTTGGAATCCAAATGCAGCATCACAAGCTGCATTCTTCCAGACCCAGTAGACACTTTTGCAATCCATATGTTTTGAAAAGTCGCCTGCCTTGTCTGCAGCCCGATACCCTGTAAGATTTTGTTCGTGTTGCTATCCCGACTGCTGGCCGCGCTGCTTGCGGTCAGTAAATCAAACGAACTAACGTCCTCTCCCCGCACGCGGCACAGCTGTATGGATTGCAAATGTGTCTGGGTCTGGAAAAGGAAAACAGTGAACTTGTCATGCGTGTTGGGGTTCAAACTAAAATCAGTGTTGCATGACTTGCAAAAGATGTGGCCCACTTACTGCCCTTCTGCTCTGGGGGAGAAGAGTTTCTCATGCAGAATAACCATCACCAAGGCGCTCCAGAGGCCTTGTGATGCCAGGCCCCGCATTCCCGACCTTGTGCAGCTTGGAGAAACTGCATGACAAATCTCGCTATCATCCAGACCCAGACATACTTGCACTTGATAAGCTCGTAAAAGACATGAAACGACCGCTCGTTCGCCGGCGGGCCCTCGGAGCTTAATCTGGTTGTTTCGAGTAAATACTCCTGGATCGTCGCAGAATGCAACCGCTTCTCGAAAAACTGCGCGGCGCGGATGCTGTTGGAGCCCGCGATGATCGCCTGGTTGACAAAACTCAGCTCGATCCACTTGCCGAACCGCGAGCTGTTGTTGTTCCTCACCGTTTTGCAGTTTCCGAAAGCTTCCAAAATCGGGTTGGAAGATAAGATCTTTTCCTCAATATCAATACTGCTGTTTTGCAGCTCTATTTGGTCCGCCCGCGCTTTGCTGAACGAAGCGAACGGGGCCTGCTGGCTGGTTAAGGAGGATAAGGATGACTGCGACTTCAAAACCACGTCGCAGGACACGGTGGCAAAATATTTCAACACGAGTTTGGTGCATTCGGTTTTCCCCGCGCCAGATTCGCCGGAAATGAGGAGTGCTTGTATGGAAGCGTCAGGATCGAAATCGGCATCAAAGTCGAAATAATCTGTCATGCAGAAAATGCGACACAAGAAGTGACTCTATTGCAGAGGACGCAAGGGAAGCAGATTGTAGTCCTGCTAAGGATCAAGAATTATTGGGCTGGTCACTAGCATGACAAAGGAGAGCTCTTTTGCCCTAAACCGCATGACAGATTCGCTTCCAGAACAAGGGATGAAATTTGTCATGCGCCGACTACAAATTGTGGGTCTAACTGGCATCGATTTTGTGCATCACAAATTTTTCGACTTTGTCGATTTCGATCCTGACACTCCCATAGCTTGGTTTTTGTTCGTATACAACCCCATGTACGCGTCGCGTGCGGACTTGTAGCAGTGCGGCAGTATCAAATGCAAATGTCTGGATCTGGAAGAGTCCGAACTTGTGATGCGTGTTTCGGATCCTACAAGAATCTGTGATGCATAAACGTGCAAAAGGTGCCCACTTCTGGCCATGCTGAGAGGGCATTTCTCATGCTGAATACGCATCACCAAGGAGCTGCAGAAGCTGTGATGCTAGGCCCTGCCCTCCAGACGTGGGAGAGCTTGGAAAAAGTGCATGACAAATCTCGGAGTCTCCCAGACCGAGACATTTTTGCACAGGATAGGCAGCATCGGGAGTTTCTTGTTCTGCTTCGTGTTTGAAATTTCTGTGGCTCCGCCTTGCTGCTCGTTGTCTTTCGTACCTTCCAACGCCGTCGGCGGGTACTCACGCCAGATTACGTCTTCCCCGTACAAGCTACCGGAAGGAGCAGCGGATGTTGATTTCCTCTTTTCCAACTCCGATTTCCCCAGTTCATTGCTATTCGCGTTCTCCAAGAGCATTGCTTTATACGGGTTCATGGAGATCAGCACATTGTCCCCCGCCTGTGTGTAAATCTTGTACATATCGCTTGTTTTCGGGGAGAAATTGAAGGAGTAAAATCTTGCCCGGACCGTTTCCAACACCGCTGCCTCACTTACCGTCGCTAGTTTGGAAACGTCCTTTACTTCGGCCAGTTGGTCCTCGAGTACAACAGGTTGGAGCTTTGCGACCTCTCGATCGGGAATGTCGACCAATTCCCTGCTACTGCCCGCATCTTTCAGCGCAGAAGATGAATCCTGGTCTACTACTGCACCCGTTTTATTGTTGTTTCCCGAAGCATATCAAATGCAAATATATCTGGGTGGTCTGGAAACTTGTCAGGCTGGTTGGCGAAGCAAGAGAACGCCAGAAATGACCACTCAGCATGACAGGTTTTTAAGTCGATAGGTGTTGCCTATTCTGCATGAGAAACTAGGTTTTTGAATGACACAAAAGTGGCGGCTTTGGGTACCTTGCATGACAGACTTGACAGTCATGCTAGCAGAGCATGACAAACCTGACATTTTTCCAGACCCAGACATATTTGCAATGCATAAAGCACCAGCCACTTCCACCCCCAGCGCGACGAACTGCGTGAAGCCAGTTTTCGGACCTTCGTGAAGTGCGCCGACGGTCAACTGGTCCGTCGGGCTGGTTATCATTTGCAAAAACGTCCCCGCCCCAGCGTTGTCATGCAAATCTGCATGCTGAAAATGTTTCTCATGCGGAGCCCAAAGAGAAGCATTGTCTAGTCGTGTTTTGGAATTTGTCATGCTCTAATCACAATCAGCACGATGCACTAGCTCTGCGATGCTGCTGAACTACCTCAAACAGTATATACAGTACGAGTTCAAATTTGTCATGCGAAACAGCCAAAACTTGTGGATTTGTCTAGCCGATTCCCCATCTTGACTCTGGGGTGGGGACGTTTTTACTCAGAATACTGGTTAAGAAGTCATCGAACTGCGGCTCGTTGCTTTGCACGGACCCGGTGGAGGCTCTGTACCCCACCGTGTAGACCAGGTCTTTATGCGGGACCCACACGTATTTCCGGTTCTTCTTGATTGCCTTGTAGCCGGTTGAAATACCAAAACGATTCGTGCTCTGTGGCTGGTCTCCGTTAATGGATTTCCGTTTTTTTCTCGTGTCTGGCTTCGGCTTTGGATTATTGGTGTTTTCAGCTTCAGGACCAGGAGCTGCAGTAGAACCACCAGTGAGGACAACAACAGGAGTCTGCGCCCCCTGCTGCTGCTGCTGCTGTTGCTGCTGCTCTAGTACTCCCCGTGGCCGGCGGTTTTGCCTCGTGGGAATATTAGAAGTAGCAGCTTGGTTTGCATTTGCATTTGCATTTGCATTTGCATTTGCAACTGCAGCAGCACTCCGTCTACTTCCTTCCTGCACCACAGGCTGGTTAGAAGTTCCTCCTGCCGCTTCACCTTCGGGTGCCTGCAGTGGGACAAAAGAAGTGCTGTAGTAGTTACTCATGTTGGTACTAGAGTCATTCCGCTTTCCTTTCTTCCCCTTGCCCTTGCCCCCACCTGATGTTGTTCCTTTGCTATTGTAGTCGATTCCAGCAGCTTTGTAGCCCTCAAATTTTTCGATTTTTTCCTGCACGGAAAGCAGGTGCTGATTCCCCGACACCCGGCTTCTCCTCACTTCTTCCACCATGTGGCTCCGCGGGTCGACAAAACCACCGCGATCTTGATGTTGCGCATTATACACGACGGCCCCGTAGTTCATCTTGCCGTCCGTGGAGACGCCCGAAGTGGCTCGGCTAGGAACCTGGCTCGTTCGCTTTGACTGGGTCCGACCGGCCTCTAGTTGCGCGAAGGAGGGATTTTTCTGGACGGAGGGTGTTGAGAATGGGACGAGTGATGCAGTTTCTTCTTCATCGATCATCTCTGGAACTGTGACCGGGTGCTCATCATCCTGAGACATTTGGTGTAAAAACAATGCTTCTGCCGGATTGCTGCTCCTCCTTTGCGCCCCGTTGGAGCTTGTTGAGTATCCTGTGTAAAAACGTGGTCCCAGACTTGTCATGCTAAGCAGAAATGCGACACACTTTGCCCACCCTGTCCAAACGGCCCGAGACGACTTTTTGTCATGCAAAGCTGCAAGCCTAAAATGTTTCTCACGCGTAGAAGTAGCCCCAACACCATGAGGGCCATCTTCTCTATGCTGTCTGGCAGTTTGTTATGCTGTGCTGAAAAAACCAGTATAAGATGCTCGATCTGCGATGCGGTTTCACAAGGCTAATAAACATGATTTTTACACTACGAAACCGAGCTTATCATGCGCAAAAAGCGCATCTACAGACAAAACTTGCTAAATAAATTGTCCAGCCAATAAATTCCCCTCTTGACTCTGGGGTCTTTCTACGTACTGGGGAGGACGTCATTTTATTCACACGGGATACAGCAATTGACCCACCCCCTCGATTCGACGCCTTTGACGTTTTTCGGCTGGGGTTAGTGGACTCAGCCGGGCTACTAGAAAGAGGCGAATACGCCAGCGATGTGGCTTTCGTTGCTCGGTGGCTGTAATCGTTTGTTGATACCCTATCACCATTGTCGTACCCACTGGGATACCGCTGGGCGAGGAGTTGCAGCGCTAAAGATCCGTCCTCGTGGTCCTCTTCAAACTGCTGCACTGTGTTCGCGTGCTTCTGCAGGTAGTGCTGTTTCGCTTCCTTCTCGATCAAAATCTGCACAGCGAGGGGAATAGAAGAGTCGTCGTCGTCGTCTTCGTCTTTCATATTATGAGTGTACTTGTTCATGTGGACGAGGTTATCGCTGCTAGTACCGTTACTATGCTGCGGTGCCCCGATGCTAGATCGGGAGGTAGATCGTGGCATCGTCCTCGTTGAATGTGCTATAACAAATTCAGCAAAAATCTAAAGGTGTTTCAACTTTAGGAAAAGGAAAATAAACCAGGCTCCTGTGAGCGGAGAAGAGAACTTTGCTGCAGCAAAGCAGGATGTTCTTTGGAGGATTGTAACTGTCTCTAGTGTCTAAAGAAATCAATCATGAATTCAGTCTAGCAACTTGGTGATATCAAATTAGAAGTCATTTTCAAGTGAGAGTAGCCTCGATGAGGGGCCAAAACACTGCCAAGATGAAAAAGAAAATTATACGCATCGGATTTACAAGATTCGAAAAAAGTCTAAATAGAAATGGTGCAAGCAATATCGTAAAAAGCCAGCAAACCCTAATTCGCTTTCGCCATTGCACCGACGTCAAATTTTTGGCACCACCAGACACCGCATCGACGGCACCATGTTTGCTTTGTCCAGCATACTCAAACCGAATGGTGCGGATAGAGAGGAAGACATGCGTTTTGGTGTTCGCAACCGATCATGTTGATGGAGGACAACCCCTCTTTGAGTTTGTCTTGACATGACAGCATGCATGCTGGATCTTGGAAAATGTCTCTATTACCGAATGAGCCAGCGATTATGGAAGTTTTGGTTTTCTACTTAAACAGCCAAAGAAATATACTCGAAAAAGACAGATGCGCTGGGAGGAGGTTTTTCAACCGAACAAGAGAAGGAACTTCACTGAAATCAATGCACCGTCACCGAAACCTCCAGGTACTACAGTGTATGAGGATAAAGTGCTCGATTCTTGCTACGGATAGAGCCGATCTGCTTGTTAGGATACTTTGAACAACAAAGCACGCCGCACATGCAACGTCCAGTATCGTGCCCGCGGGCAACGTGATCGGCCATCCTTCCTGGTGGCGTTCTTACTTTTCTTACCTGTGACAGCGTAGTGCCCACTTCTTAAACAACATACTGCTGATTCATTCTGGCGAAGAATTCAAAATCGAAAAAATCTCAAGAAACATAATATACAAGAAACAAAGGCGTGATGTATTTTGTAGTACTGCAGCGAAAGTTCTTCTATGCGAAAAAAAAAGTCCTAAATTAATGTACACGCGATCCAATCCTCCTCCTCGTCCATACTCTAATTAAACCCGAGCCAAAAACCACTCCCGCCACATATCGTTTGAAAAGTACATGAACAAAACGTCCGGAAAAATATTTTCAAACCTGGAAAGAAAATATTGCGCCCCGGGCACAATCCCGAACGCGTCCGGGATCAAGTCCGGAAGGCACCCACCCACGAAGAACTGCAGCGGGCTGCAGGAAACTTGTCGGTAAATCAACGGGTTCTTGCAGGTTGGATAGAGAAGATCTTCTTCGTCTTCTCCTGACGAGGTAGTTGCTCCACTTGGTGTTCTCGCTGAAAAGGCCGCGTTATAATTCGGTGCAGTCAACTCCGTCATGGTAGCGGTGCTGTAGTCTCCAAACATGAATCGTTGCACCTCTAGCTGCTTCGCGATTTCGTAGTCCTCGGGGTTGATAAACTCCAGGCTGTAAAACGGGTTTTTAGTGTAGTCGTAGAATTCCTCCTGGTAGTCGAATAATGCATCGCTACTTCCATCTCGTCCTTCCGGTGCTTGTGAACTAGCGGCCCCACCTGTTGTGCTATCGTACATCGCGTGTCGCATCTGCATCCGCCGGGCTCGGTTTAGGAGCAGACTGGTGGATTCGTAGTTACTGTTGAATGAAAAACTGCTATTATCCGACACATCCTTCCTCCCGGTTATTAAACTCCAAAACCGGTTCGCGACCCGTTGCGTCCTCCCCCTTTGCGCCGCCGTTTTCACTTCGTTTTTCCTCTTTATCATCAGCACATTTTTCCGCATCTCTATGAAAGTGCACAGCTCCCCCTCCCCCTCATTTGTATTGCATGAACAGCAATACAAGCGTCAGCATGAATACACGTTTTGCACGACAAATTTGAAAAGGAATGTAGTACTATTTGGGCCGCTTCCAGAACTTGTCATGCAAACAATGCCAAGAGCCGAGGTGTTGTAAATTAGATATTTTGCATGACAAATGAGGGCGAAGGCAAGTTGTGCACTGTCATAGTCTCTTTCGCCCGTTTACTTGCGGCGGCGGTGCTGTAGTCTCGGAAGAGGAGGCATCAAATGCGAAAGTGTCTGGGTCTGGAAGATTGCTAGGTTTGTCATGCAGGTTTTCCATGACCCACGCGGTCTGGCATGCACGGCCTAGCATGACAGGTTCTGTGAGATCTCTATCATGCCTTTTCTGCATGAGAAACTGCCTCTAAATTTGTGCAAAAGTGGACCTCTCTTGGTAATCATGCAACACAAATTTTTCCACGATCGAGATGTAGCATGACAAGTTACACTCTTCCAGACCCAGACGCTTTTGCAATCCATAGAAGGCCGGTGGAGGAGGAAAATCTACTCGATGCTGTTGATGGTGTGGAAATGAAGGAAAAAGTTTCCACCGCAAACAGTAAAAAGATCAACACCGAGAAGTAGAGGAAGACTTTGAAGAAGCTCGTCCAAGCCTGGAAACTCTGGTCGGATAACTGCCCAATTTCTTCCTCCGCGTCAAGGGTTGTACGGGTCATGTGAAGAGGACTTCCAACATGATCCTCGCGTTCTTTCAAATCCGCCGGCCGAAGCCTCTCGATCTTCGCTGCCTGCTCCTGCTCATCTACCGTTGGAGAATGTTGCTGTTCCTTGAAGCTGCGGTTTCTCGCTGTCAAACTGCCGCTTTGGCTGCCACTCTCTTTATTTTGCGCATCGTTCGCCGGAGCAGCATTGGCTGAGTTTCGAAGATCTACATCTTCCTCCTCCCCGATAGAATCCACATCTTCCCGGGTAGTAGTAGAAGTTGCCTCCCGATGTAAATTATCGTGCAACTCTTTCAGCGCTTGCAGCTTTTGAGTCGTGCCTCGTGGCCGTTTATTTCCGCCAACAGCAGCATTTCCTGCTCCCGAAGAGGACTGCCTGATTTCGGGCAAAACCAACAGCATATTCTCCTCGTACCCGTCTCCCTGTGCAGCCGAAAATAAATTGCTTGATCTCCTCGACGACAATCTCGTGTAGCTGTCCTTCTGCATCGCCTCATGCAGTAATTTCAGCGCCGCAATGTTCTGCGACGTTCCCTTCGCGCGGTAGGACATGTCATTTTCTGTCTCTGTTAATCGCACCACCAAATCCGGAACTCCGTTGTTCGGAGACTTTTTAAAAGTAGCCGGATCGTCGAAAACGGAGGCGAAAAGTTCTCTTGAGTGCTGGAGCTTCTCTTTGTATTTTTGCTGAAACGGCTGTAGGGCAGAAGCAGAAGGGGCAGAATGTTGAGCAGCTGGCGCAACAACTCCACCAGACGGCCCCACTGGAGCTCGTCCACTCTGTCGTGTAGCTGCTGCGGCTGTAGTCGTTCGATCCTGCTGTAACAGAGGTTGTCCTTCCTGGCTGTTCCTATCTTCTAGATAAGTTGAATACAGCCTACTTCCACGACTGCTCTCCTCGTTGTTCTCGATTGTGAACTCCGGGACAATTCGGTAGTAGTGACCATTCTTGCCACCTGCTCCGGGTGAAGTGACAGTAGCGACCCCATTTATCCCTGTCGTCCTTGTCGGCCAGTCCAAAACAGAGCTCCCCCGATTGGTTTTCACCGATCTACCAGCACCCACGACTGTAGAAGAAGCAGGAACAGGACCACCGCGTTCTTTATTTCTTCCCTCCTTCACCGTCGGACTTCTGCCCCGCAAGTGGAGAAAGTTTTCGTACTCCAACCCTTCATCATCATCCTGAAACAAGGGTAACAACGAATTCTGCTGGTTCAACATCGGAGGAGCGGTAGTTGTTGTACCTGCTCCAGTTCCATTATACGCAAATAGTAAATCATTGTCTCCTCGCTTTCTGTCGATCGAAAATCGTTCGTCCCGTGCTAAGGATTTCTGCAATTGCCTGTTGTAATACCGGCTGTCTAGTCCTCGGTTGTAATTGATGTTCAAATGGTCATCTTCACCCTGTTGGTCCGCCATCGCTAAAAAATTCCGCTGGGTCTGCTCGTTCTCGAACTCCAGCAACCGCGCGGAATTTATCTGTTGGTTCACCGCGTCGTCGACACAGTAATTTGAAGATTGATCATGTTCCTGCATCTCGTACGTGTTTCCCATGTCTTCACTCGGCATCCCGCGCTCCAAATCTAGGTAGGAAAACCCCCTTTCCAAATCAAACACGAACGTATCATACAGCCGATTCGCAATCCCCCGGACAAAGATGTCGCTCCTGCCGCCGCCGGTGGTAGTCGCGGCGTCTTCCAAAGCAAGCTTCACCGATTTGGTGACTAATTCGCCGATCGCGACAATGCGGAAATCTTGCTCCGGGCTGTTCGAAGTCCGACCGGTTGGAACTGTAGCATTTGTCATGCCGGTGATGCCTGTACCCAAGTTGCTGGAACTTTTCGCAGCTTGTTGGTACTTCAACAGCCATCCAGGTAGGGGAAGGGAAGCGGAATTCTTACCAGAACTAGGGGCTGTGGTTCTCGATGATACCAACTGTCTCGAGCTCAATTGCGAGCGCATAGACTCCAATTTCTTTGTGCGCGCTTTCATGGACATGGCGTGGGTTCGGTCAATGTTGTGTCCGTCGAAGATCTCTTCCAAATCCAAGTCAATCGCAAGTTTCGCTTTTTCCACCACCTCTGGACTGATAAAATCGTCCTGCTTTTGGGTTTGCTGCTCCGCCGGCTTTTGGTTCTGGGAGAACCTGCTTGTTTGTACCGTTGGAGACCCGGAGCGGGAATGCGGCTTCGTTCCAGCATTTCCATTTGACGTTTTCCTATGCCACGCCGTGAAAGCTTCCTCCGCCGCGTTTTGAATACAAAACCGGACGGATTCGCGAACTTGGGTCTCTACCTTCTGCCGCTCCTGATCGGTAAGGGATTTTCTGTTGTTCACAAAAGTGGACCTCCGGCCAAGGAAATCGTCGAGAAACATGGTGGATCTTTGTCTCACCGTAGCTGCGGGGCCCAGTATTAAAGAGTGAGAGGTGGAGGAAGAAGTTGTGGAAAATTTCTTGCTAGAGGCGTGTTTTCTACTGCTGCTCGTCTCGGTGTGTCTTTGATGTTCGGCGGAGTTGGTTGATGTACTTTTTGCAGATAATTCAACGTCGACGTCTTGTTGTTCAAGTCCCGATTGTTCTACCTCGGTAGTACTCGGTTTAATATTCGCAGATGTTCTTCTATCCTCCCCTTTCATGAACTTATCCAACTGCTTCAAAACGTGATCCACTTCTTCCAACTTCTTGTCCATTTTCGCAACAGCTTCTTGGGAAGAGTTTTTTTCCTGCTTTATTTCCTGCTGTTGGGCAAACGTCAGGTCCTTTTCAGCACTCTTCTCTGACGTCGTCGTCGTTTCCTGTTCATCCCGCATGACAGAGACATTTGATATCTCCGCAGGCGGGGGCGCCATTGATGACATTCTGTCCACCGCAACATCCGCGATTTTCAGTAATCGCTCCATGACCTGTGCCGCCATGTCGCTACTCGGCAGGTAATTTGCCAGCGTGCGGTGAATAACCCTTTCCAATTCCGCGGGGTTGGGACCGACGGCGATCTGCTGGATGAGTTGCTGGTTTTCCTGTCTTTGGGGGAGTGGCGTAGTTGGGGTTGCGCTTGTTTTTCCTACCTCTGCAAGAGCTTGTTGCTCGTCCGAACTCTTCGAACTCTCCGCAGGACCAGCCGCTGCTTGGTTCCCTTGTTTCCCACCCCCCGGCTGCGGAAGCGGCACGCCGGCAATCGCGGCGAAGTGCTGCAAGACCTTGTCTGCCTGCTCCGGCGACAAAATCGCTAAAACGATGTCCAGCTCGTCTTTCAAAGATTCCAAATCCATCCGTCCCTTATCAAATGCAAAAATGTCAGGGCCTGGAAACTTGTAATGCTAAAAGTGAATGATAGACGCGCCACAGTACGCAGCTACGTATGACAAACTTTGTGGCTGCCATGTCTTACGTATTCCGCATGGCAAACTGCCTTTTCGCGTGACAGTTAAGAGGGCTCTTTCGTGCCTATGCAACACAGATTCTCGAGTCATGCCAGACAAGCATGACAAACTTGCATCCTTCCAGACCCAGACATTTTTGCACTTGATATCCCTGGCCCGCAAGCGACAGTCGGTCTTGCGCTTTCGCGAACGCTTTGTCGACCTCGTCTAAAGCGGTGTCCGCGATGTCCTTGGGAACTTCGTGTAGCGTTGTCCGCAACACGTCGATAATTTGACTCACGTGCTCCTCCGGGGTTAACGGGTCGAAGAATGTTACATCGTCCTCTTGCGGTGGTTTGCTGTTTATTTCCGGTAGTTGTCCAGCATGACCACCCAGAGGTTTATTTTGTACGACCATATTCGTTCTCGACTCCTGCGCTGGCGAACTAGGGCCGCTTTTTGCGTCGACGAAGAGGGAAGGGAAGGAACTTGTATTGCTGGCGTTACTAGTATCCCCAACAAGAGGAATCGCTGCTCCCAAAGGTGTTTTTTCCTGTCGTCGCGGCGTGGACAGTAAGCTAGTCGTCTGCGCGTCGGTCGAAATACCGTCCGCATCGTAGTTGTCAACATCATCTTGGATTCGTTCTAAGAAGAGATTTTCCTCTTCTTCATTCTCCACCAGTTCCGACACCAGCTTTTCCATGCGTTCCGCGGACTGAATCAACCTCAATTGTGAAGGGCTGTCCACAATCTGTGCCGCGGACGCGGAGGACACGCTCGGACTGCTCGGGTTGGTGTTGTTCGCGAGATCGAACCCGCCAAATGCTTCCCGTGGCCGGCCGGATTCGGGCACGCCGGCTTTTGTCATCTCGGAATTCACGATCGATTTCCGCTTTTTCGTTGCGCCATTGAGCGACGTGCCACTCCCCTGTCCCCTTGATTCCCTGGCGAGTTTCGTCGCGCCCTCCAGCGCGATTAGACTGCCCATGCGGGATTTCAGCCGTTTCAGATGAAAAGCGGACGTGTGGGAGGCCTGCCTGCCCTCGGAGGTTGCGGCGGGGTCAGTTTCTTCAGGCACGATCGGAGCTTGTGGTTGGTGGGCGATGACGTTGGTCACCTCTTGTTGCTGGGAGGGAGTAGCGGATGATGAAGATCCACCAGCACCCCCGCCGATTGATGTTGCAACTGGCTTTTTACTTTGGTCCTGCACAGGCGGCATCGCTTTGTTTTCGCTTGACAAGGTGCTCTTGACCCCCCGGGGAACGGAGGAGGACTTCGGCTTGATACTACTCCCTTGAGCCGCCACCTGCCGCTTCGAAGCGGAGATGTTCGGGGAGGGCTGGCGGCTGTTGGTCAAGCTGGAAGTTGTAATGGGCTTCGCTTTCGAACGTATCACCGGCGAGGCTTGCCTACTACTCGTGCTCCTGCTGTTGACAGCGGCACTCGTACTGCGGGCCTTCTTCGAGGTAGAAGAGGAACTGCTTGCGGACCGGCTAAGTGGAGGAGAAATATTGCCAGTTGCTGCGCTGTTCATTCCACCGGGTTTATTTGCAGCTATTGACTTATTTACCACCCCATCCTTGTGAAATACCGAAGCCGGGGAAGTCGGCCTGGTATGCGGCGCGCTTGTCCGACTGTGAATGCTTTGCGCCGTCGTTCTGGTTGAACTAGGCGCAGTCATTGCGGTGTTGGGGAGCTGGACTAAATCCATCGAAGTTGTCCTTGCTGCAGCGGTATACTCCCCCTGCACTAAGGAGCTGCCACGGTCATTTGGTCGGTTCGGGTTCTGAAGGTTCGGCGCGGAACACTTACCCACTTGTGGTACAGCAACCACGCCAGCGGCTTTCTCGCGTGTAGTTCCCGCCGCGTTTATTCCAGGCGAGGACCGAGACCGCTGCTGCTCTTGCTTGAAAGTCTCTTCGTCTGCTTTTTGCTGCTTAATCGCATCCACGAGTTCCGTGCCGCGGCCGGGCAAATTTGACGCCATGTACTTTTCCACTTCCATTTTCGGTTCCGCCGTGTAGCCCTGCTGGATAAAAGTGTTGCGAACAAGGTCGTCGCTCTCGTAATCATCTGCATCTTGTCCACGACCAGCAGATGCCTCGCCCCCGGAAGAGCCGCGGAGTCCTGACTCCACATACCCCTCTATCGACATCCGCGGCATGCCCGAATACCCGTCCTGCACGACGGAATTATTCTTCGAATTAGTGGCGTTGGTCCCGATAGAAGAGCCTCGCTCTCGCAGTCCCGATTCCACATACCCTTCCACCGACATCCGCGGCATGCCACTGTACTCGTCCTGCACGATGGAGTTGCTGTTTGACCCCGATCGGGTTTTTTGCGACCTAGAATTCTCACCACTAGTCGTTCCTCTCCCACCCCTTGCCGCGGGCGAAAGTGATACATCGGGGGACGAATTTTCGAGACCATTTGTCATGCCGGAGGGGGACTGGATAAATTGTTTCTGTTGCGACTCCTGCGTTTTCACTGGCGTTGGCGGCACAGTAGGGTTAGCAGTTGGCTTGATGTTTCCCAACGCCGTTGAGACATTCGACGTCGTGCTGACCCCCGACCGCGCAAAGCCGTACACCATATTCTGCTGCTCCTTCTTCTTGCGCGGGACGGGAACAGTGATGGAAGTCACCGGTGCTGTCGTCGAAGAAACTTCAGCTCCTCCTGTGCTAGTCGGTGCTGGCACGGGCCCATCTTCTTCTTCTTGCTCAGCGGGACTGTACGTTTCCGCAGCCTTTGCCTTGTCCGGCACACCAGCTGGTGGAAGCGTAGGAGGTGCAGCCGCCGGAGCAGTCCTTTCAATCTCGACAAAAGCCTCGTAACTGGCGCTCGTGCGGGAAACTTTCGGTTTTACCATGTACTCCCCTTGCACCATTGTCGTGGGCATCTGCCTCGTCGCGGAAACAGAAGTAGGACCACCCCCAGGGCTTCTCGCAGTAGACGTGGCACCAGGCTGCATGCCACGCCCTCTAATCGCCACGGGCACTTTGGAGGAGGTGGTCACTGCTTTTGCTTTCGTTTTCGCCGGGGCGGTAGCGGACCGAGAAAAAGTAACCACACCCGGTCGAGTACTCGTCGTTGTACTTGGTGTAGCAGTTGTAGTTGTACTAGCCGCTGCTGTACTGGCACCACCTCCTCCACCCGGTGGCCGGGCGCTTTTCGGCGTGACGAAAGAAACCTTTCTCTGAGTAGACGAGGACGGGGCGTTGGGAGATGAAGCTGCTGCCGCACGCTGTTGCGGAGGAGGAGATGCCGGCTTTGGAACGACGGATTGCGAAGGTTTTTTGATGGCTGCTGGCGACCCAGTAGTTGCAGCATGGCTCGCCACATTGTCCTCTTCGTTCATCAAATTCTCATAAGAATCCGGAAACAACACGGGAATCTCTTCCACTGCTTCTACTTGCTCCACGTTGGGTGGTGCTGAAAACAATTTCTCCTCCACATTCTCCACCTTCCGTTGCGGCTTGCTCGGGTCCTTATGAAGGACCGCCCGTTTCAGTCTGGGTGGAACACTGCCAGCCTGCTTGTTCGCCATAACTCCCGGGTGAATTTTCAAGGGCTCGCGCGGCCGTCGTGCCGCGTCCGAATCGTGGTGGGCTCTGGGGCTTTGTGGCGGAGTCGAACCCGTTGCGCCGACGCCTTTCTTCCGCGGAGGTTGCGGGGCGCCGGAAACGAAAATGACGCCGCCAGGTGCGTTTTTCCCCTTTTCCTTTGGAATCAACGGCCCGAGGCCCACGTCTGACTGGAACCACGTCTTGGGTGGCATATTGGAGGCGGAAGACCCCGTCGGCTGCATGGCCTGCCCGATACCGCGGGAGGATAAAGAGCCCTGCTCTAGCGGGGTAAGGCGGTCCCTGTAAAGAAAGTTGTTGTTGTGCGGGGACGCAGTTTTATTGAGGTCTAGACGTCGAAGCCCAGGTGAAGATGCTGTTCCTCGGATGTCCAGGGTCGTGTCGCGATCGTCTTTGTGTAGTTGTGCTGTCAACTTCTGCGCAGCAGTAGTTCTTGCACCTCCGGTCTTCTGTGCCTCTTCTAGTACCTCGTCTTCCTGATTCAAGTTCAAGGAACTCGGGGGGAAATTATACAGAGCCTCTTCTTGCAAGACGATCTGTTGATCCTGCTCCTCGCCTTTTACCCCGATAATTGCCTCCGCAGCGCTGTCGCGTGCTGGTCTAATATCGTCGTCGTCCTCGTCCTCTTCCTCTCCAAGCTCCTTACTGGTGCAGCTCTTCCGGCTGCTTAGCCGCTTGAACCGGTTCACGGCCAAAAGCGCTTTGCTAGAAACGGAAATCCCAGGTGGTAAGCCTAAGCGGAACCGAATAGACTCACCGGCTTGGCGCAGCTGCTCCAACTGCTGACGAAGGATGTTCTTGTTGGAATTTGATGTTCGTCGTGTTTTCACTTCTAATCCTACTGGACTTTCTTCTCTTGGCCTTGTTTCTTGAAGATCGCCAGAAGTTGGGTTGCCGGTGTAGTAGTTGCTCGCTGCGAAATTCAACTGACTACGCTCTTCTAGTTCTCCTCTACTACCGCCGACGTAGTTATTTTGCTCGATTTGCGGCAAAATAGACGTCGACCCACTAGTCGACGTCATGGCGAGCGAAATTTGTCATGCGGAAACCACTACAGGAGAGGTGGCTTTGATGAGAAAAATCTTCGAGAAAACGGACCTCCACGCAGCCCGGTTGATGTCGTGGGGGCATGGTCAGAGTAGAGTTGAAAAATTTTTTGATTACTTATGGAGAATTTGCTATTTGCGGATAGTCTTGTAGGGGGAAGGAAGAGGGTTTAGTTAATGTCACAAACTTGCGAGAGGAAACTAGTTTATCATGCGCGGGGGTACTACGACGTTTTGTCATGTGATATCTTCTTTCAGACTTCTGGGGCGGGAGAGACATTCATAAGGAAGTAGCACTGTAGAGGAAATTTTGCAAAAACAAGAAAACTACTACGACCTCCTCGAGATTTGTTCCAAAAATCTTTGCAACACGACAAAATACTTATCCAGAGAACGAGTTTTGGACGACGGTCGTGTGGTATTGGCATTCCACAATCTTGACGTCGAAGGACGAAATCAAAGCTATATGCACGATGTTGAAAGTACTTCTGTGTCAGACCGAAAACGTTTACTTCTTATACGCACGCAAACCGACACAACATGATGTTCTGATTTTGTGATGCTGCGTGAGACGCCATATCAGCATCTTCATACCGACCAAGTCTAGTCATCTCCTAGCCTGCTGGCTCTACAGAATCAATTCTACAGCACCGATGAAGTCAGTAAGAGGTCTTCACAACAAGGACGAAAGGAATCAAAATCAAAATGATGTACGAAGCACGGCATTTTTTCGTTCTTTCCTGCCGTAGTGGATATGGACGATTCAGATAAAAGACGTGACATTAGTACTTTAGGTATTTCATCCGTAGTACAAAGCTGCATCTACTACTGCTCCTACCATGATTCCACAAGTACAATACCACTGTTCTTTAGAAGATCATTTCAGTACATCAACGCCGTAGGTACTTTCACGAAAAACTTTCTGACAGGACCAAGGGGCAGAAAAATGATCTGGAAGTATTAAAAACGCCGTCTTGATCTTGAGGGGACGAATACTTCTGTAGTGTTAATTAATTATCAATGTGCTCCCCCGGAATGGTTGGATCATTTTTTCTTCTAGCTGGACAGCTGGAGGCCTACGCCTACGTGAATGGAGCTACAAATTCAACCCACACGTATTTTCTTACCCTCCACTGCAGCCTCGACGAAACAAATCATTCCGCCCGCACGTCCCGTGCTGCCTCGACAATCTATGCTGTGCAAAAGTATCGTACTAGTAGTACTTGCATTACAAATTACCTCAGCGTGACAAGTGGAATTTGTCATGCTGTTTTACCTTGGGATGGAGATTTGTAATGCATGTTCGCAATTACTACGAGTACGGTACTTTTGCACAGGATACGATCTCCAGTGTTTCGATGATCATCTCTGTCTGCAGTATGGAGTTCTTCCCAAGCGTTTTATTCTCAACTCTTGCATGATTTTTGCAATGCAGAGTTGCCATCAGTCTACTCCACACGAGGATGAAGCTGGCACGCATGGAAAATTCTGGAAGGGGTAAATAGCATGGATATTATCTGTTCCCAATTTGTAATGCAAGAGGCGCAAAATGTCCCCGGCAAATTTTGATGGTCTTGCACTACAAACCCATGCAAGAACCGTTGAGAACGCAACGCTTGAGAGCGCCATATGCAGTTGCTGCCACTTGTGTTTCTTCATGCTCCCTTCGATTTCTGCCGCCAGAATGCATTGCAAATATGTCTGTGTCTGGAAACCGAAACTTGTGATGCTAATTTACGAATTGTGAGGGCAGCACTCCAATAGGCAGCCACGCATGACAAGTTTCTGGGCTCCTTTGTGGTTGTTTCGCTTTATTCCGCATGACGAGCTACATTTTAGGCGTCGAGAGACTCTTTTCCTGCTCCCGCATGACAGGTTCAAGAGTCATGTGAGACAAGCATGACAAACTTGCAATCTTCCAGAGGACCCAGACATATTCGCATTTGATAGCCAGAATGGTCTCGCCAAACAGACAGGGTTTGCTGCGCTCCACGAGATGCTTCACGCTTACTATGGATGGGAGAAAGGATTTTTATTTTTGTATCACGATGGGTTTTTTGATTTTGTCGCAACAAGCTCTTTCGCGTGACAAATTCCATTCTGCAGGAGGACACGAAAGAACGGTTTCTTGTCCTGCTCCTGATTTATCAATCATAATCTTCACGCGTGGCCATTATGAAGACAAAATGAAAATCATTCCCCTTCTCCCTTCCATACTCAAGTCCATCTATCAAATGTAAAAATGTCTGGGTCTGGAAGAATCCAACTTGTAATGCTGATTTTGGATTCTAAAAAAATCTGTATTGCATGAGCAACAAAGAGGGTCCAAGTTTTGCTACACGGAAAGAGCATTTGTCATGCGGTATAGGCATCAGGAAGCCCTCACAAAATCTGTGACGCTAGGGCATGCAGCACAGACATCAGGAGTCATGCAAAATGTGCATGACAAACCTGGCAATCTTCCAGACCCAGACATTTTTACATTTGATACCATCTTTCTGCTGACCATCTCTGGAGTTTCTATTCCCGCCCACTTCTTCAGGTAGATCGCACAGTATGGAGTTCTCAAACGTTCCACTCTCAACTGTTACATGAATCTGTAATGCAAGAATAGAGAAAAGAAAAGCGGAAATGGGAAGCTACTTGCGCGCTATGCATTACAGGTTTTTCACAGATTCGAATGCCGTGTAGCGCTTTGAGAACTTGTCATGCGAAGCGGCCTGATCATGTAAATCTTGATGGCAATTTTGCATGACAAACTGAAGGCATGTAAAAGTTGAGAATGCAATTCTCGAGAACCCCATACGCAGGCCCGGGCACTGGTAAAGGCGATCACCTCGTTCTCGGGGCACACGTGCGCCCGTATGTCCGCGTATTTTTCCACGGCCTCGTTTGCGATGCCGGTGGGCTATGAAAGTGCACAACTCGTCCCCATCCCCCTCATTTGTGATGTTGCATGAACAGCAATACAAGCATCAGCAAGAATACAATTTTTGCATGACAAATTTAGACAGGACTGTGGTCAGGAAGCCCGAACTTGTCATGCAAACAGTGCAAAGAGCCAAGGCGTAAATTAGGTACTTTGCATGACAAATGTGGGGGAGGGGGACGAGTTGCGCACTCTCATATGGGCACGTAGTGAACGACAAAGAGTGGCGTGACGGCTACCGAGCCGCCCGGGCGCTTGGTAAACTGGTTGTAGCAGGTGGTTATGCATTGCAAATACATGTCTGGGTTCTACTCTGGATTTGTGATGCAAGATGTGAAGGACGCCATAAGATCTGTGATGCGGGAATTCTATGCATCGCCAGTTCTTATTTTGTCGTGCTGCTGGAAGCCAGTTTGTCATGCGTCTTGAGGAATGCATCTACTGCAAGCCTGAAAACTTTCTGATGCTGTTATGCCGTACAAGCGGCTACGCTGTGATGCGGGTATCAGCAACACAAATTTCTATTTCTACACGCAGACTACAACATATTTGCAATGCATAGTGATCACACCGGATCGCTCATAATTGTAGCTCCACGACCACCCGCTCCTTTCGCCGATCCGGGCCACCACGCACCAGGGCCGCAAATCCCGGCGGATCTCCCTGCCAACAAATTGCTGTACCACATCGGTTATGAACTGCAAAAGTATCGCACTCGAACTCGTATATTTGCATATACAAATTCCCTCAGGCAGCATTAGGCATAAAATTTGTAATGCTGATTTACCCTAAAAAAACGATTTGTGATGCATGATAGCTTGCAATACGAGTACGAAGATACTTTTGCAATGCATATCGGTGATCAAATGTACGTGGGACCCCGGCGGTTCCCGCCCGAGCACCTTGGCCGGGGATGTGTGCCGTGGGGTTTCGATCACACCGTCCTCGTCCGTGAGTGATGGTGTTGAGGTGGACATGACGATCTACTATATGTGTTGGAGCTTTTGGTACGGTGCTCTACTGCCGCACTGGATGAACTCTTTCGTTTGATAGTTGTACGAGCGGGCCCACAACAGGGGAAAAAAGTTGGAGAATGTTAGGCACAGGGTAAAAATTGTATTATATTCTATGTACTGCGGAGAATGAAAGAAGAGTCGTATGAAAATGATCCAAGTTCGCGCCATTGATCGTAGCAGTGTGGAACAGTTTGATACGCTTCTGCGCGGGCCAGAATAGATTCTAGGTCGACTCGAACCGATCCAACCAATGTGAGGAAGAGCCAAAAGGGTATAGAAACCGAGGTATGATGGCGAAGCCCTGAAATTCGTATAGAAGACCGAACGGCTACTGCTTTTTGCGACATAAACCGACAAGAACGAGTTTGCGAAGTGGGCGTGGCCGCGCAAAAGCTAGCCAAGCTATAGAAAGTCGACTTCCTTGGTTGATGTGGTACTTTCCTGTAGTTTGAAAACCAATGATGAAGCGGGTTCTACGCCGCGGAGCCGCGCATAAGCAGTGCTCTGATCTGTGTGGCCGTATGGGCACTGCATCCCACACGACACAAGTGCAGATCCTGCGCGACGAACACTCTATACGCAATGAGAATGAATATGAAACGGACAAAGCTACGCTTCATGAGCAACCGAGACTGCTGCGCGGGTGGCGCACAGATAACCACAGCACTGCTTACCCGACGCTCATATTTGAGATGCGACTATTTGAGCCCGAAGCCGACGCGAAACAATATTTGTAATTTTATAGTCCTTGTTCATCACAACTGGCTTTATTCATTCTCGTCGTGCTAATGATGGTCAGTCCTGACCATGGCATTCAGCCTTCTAGCGAAGTAGCTCAAAACAGATGATTGTTCGTACATTGCGGTCATCTGGAGGCAGGACAACGACAAATAAACATCTTACAAACATTATTTTGTACCCAAAACTCTTCAATAATTTTGCAGCACAAGAAAAAGCACGATAAACGGAAATAGACACTTTCTGCAGCCCGATCCACCCGGTTTTTACCGTTCTGCTTTCCTACAACGGTTTTCTAAAACTTGTAATCGCCGACTTCATCAATTCTTCTGATCCGCTGGTACGATTGCGGATTCCACCGCCGTGCTCACGCTTCCGTCGTTTGCCAATGAGATGATACGTCTTGTTGAGAAGTCCGCCTGCTTGTCTCTCGGTGTTCTCGTCGCCCTAGAATCGCGGTGG
Source organism: Amoebophrya sp. A120 (assembly GCA_905178155.1). Lineage (NCBI taxonomy): Eukaryota > Dinophyceae > Syndiniales > Amoebophryaceae > Amoebophrya > Amoebophrya sp. A120. Next base: position 8,876,576 of record CAJINV010000005.1, read on the forward strand.
TTCAAATAAAAAGCCGCCGCGGACAAACGGGGTGAAATCCGCGTCGCCCGGTCGCGCGTTGGCAAAGCCCGCAAACACCATGAGAGCCGCCAAAACGATGGCCCTGGTTTGGTTGTTTTGGATAGACATGTCACTACAACTACAATTTTCATTCTACTAGCATATCTTCTTTACTACACGTGGAATCCATTGCAGCACAATGTGATACTCGGCAAAGAAATAAAGGTCGATGTACGTTATCGCGATGCACAGAGCAGCCTTGAGGTAACCAGCCCAGCCGCAGAGTTTGCTGAGCAGATCTGTCCCGAAATGCTGCAGACCCGTCAGAGTGGCCTCAAACATTTTCCCTACTGGTGTAGCTCCGACGAGGCTTCTTGAGCACAACACTTCTTCCAGTTTCCTAGTGTACTCACCGACTGATTTGTAGGTTACATCCGCCTCGAGAAACAGATTCACCTGTTGCTCCAACGTTTCTACCTCCTTCACCCGCGCCAGCAGCGTCGCGACCGCACGGTCACTCCACTTTTTCGCCTGCAGAGCTTCATGCTGGTCGAAGTCGTCCTTCTCCTCCTGTAGGATGTAGTCCAGTACGGCATCTAACTTCCACCACAGAGAAAACTTCTCTGCACAGTAGCTCCGAAACACGTAGTTGCAAAAAAGGTCCAACATCGCCTCTTCAATCGGAGTAAACACCAGAATATCCTTCTCTGCACCGCGCGCGGGCGTCCTGCTTCGAAGTTCGTCCTGGAGGTTCGAGCGGTACCTCATGATGTAGCGTCTAGCCTCGATCATCTTCGCGCCCGCCGCTTCTGCTTTCGTCACTATCTCGTCCCACGTCGGATACGGGGCGATCTGCAATTGCTGGGTTTGCTCGGGCGGTCGCAATTTGAAGTTTATCAGGGTGATGACCTCTCTCACAGAGCTGAGGGTGCTGCAACACATCGTGTCGACAAGGAACATCACGCGCGGGTCTATTTCGACAACATCGCCCGGCCGCACCCCTGCCGCTGGTGCGGCATGCTGTGCCGGCTGTTCTTGCGACATATTTGCGGAACCAGCAGCTGCTGCGGCCATGAGGTGGTTTTCCAGCTATTCCAGCGACATAGTCGAATTTTTTTTCGTTTTCCCTGCTTCCATTACATCTAGAAACTGAAAGTCCACTACTTAAGATCTCACGGTCTAAGTATACCCAGCGATGTTGAAGCGAAAATCGGAAAGAGGAGTTGCAGACGCTGCTTTTTCGTAATTGCTCTCAACCTGAATGTGCAGTACAAGCTCGACACTGCTCTCCTCCTACGAGGGCAACGACAGATACACCACTGAGGGACGACGAAACCATACTGGGGGGAAGAGTGCGAAACATTCAACGACTTATCGCAAAGAAGCTTCTTGGTGACGACTTGCGTCGCAGTGATGCAAATGGCGCTCTCACGACAGTTTCTCTCAACCAGGGGTTTTCTTTGCTGTGGTTTTGTTACAATCAGCTCTCAATATGGACAACAGCACGAGTCCTACATTGCCGAACAATAGCCGATTGATGTGCTACTTCCACATCCCGCTGACATTTTTGAAGCGTCTCCTGAGTGGCTTCGGCTAGGCCAACTTTTATTGAGTACTCGTATATGAAGATGTTGATCTTGATCATTATCACTATAAAAGAACGTCTTCTTACTCCACGACCGTTTCTCCTTGCTGTGTTTGAAGACCGCTCAAAATCTGCCGTATTTCTGGTATGGATCGCAAGAGCTCAGTGTGTCCGTACGAACCTGAGTTCACGTGTGAACGGCTTCGTCGTAGTAGGGTCCACAATTCCATGGCCGACCTACTACGAGCTGCTTCACTTGCCAAAAAACAAGGGAAGTCCACATCTTACTGCGTAAGCATATTTATTGATATTGGATCGATGTTTATGTTTTTCTTTCCTATTGCTCTTCAGCTATGCAAAGAAGGTAACACTGACATTACTTCTCATCGGTTTGATAAGAGCTCGGATCAACTTGCCCGAAACCTCCGCGAGGTCGGCGGCTGGCTCCGTTCTTGTCGTGGCACTGCTGGTGCTAGAGCTAGTGCTGCTGGCACTAACCGGACTGCAATTCGACTCTTCACCGCTCCAAACCAAACGATACAGGATCAATATTGCATGAAAACCGTTCTACCAAGCAAAAACATAAACAATGCATGTTGCAGTTCACCTGACATTATAGATACCTCAAGATGTTTATTCTCCATGGGCTTGGGGTGCATTCACACCTACATATAAAAATTGCTTAAGTAATTTCATGCTGAAGTTTCCTTTGCTGGGGCGAGCGGGTTGCTCAACTGTCGTAATAAATGCGTTCAACACCAACTTATCCAAGCGGATTCTACCTAATCCAGATTGAACATGTCTAGTCCGCATCAGACCAAGGCTCTTGCATGCTGTCTGTACTTCGTAAACCCTTTGAACTTGTCAAGTTGCCAGGTTCCCCCCAGGGGCCAAAATGCTTGCACTGGGCGAAGGAGGCAAATCTGGCCCATTGAAGTGGCAACCAGGCCAATTTGCTTTTGCAGGGCGCCCGAGGTGCAGGAGATACCTCGAGCACGCCTCACAAACAATGCCCCCGACCTAGGACAGGTCAAACCTCAGAAACAATGCCCCGGATATGATTGTCCCCATTCCGACGGAGTAATAAAGTGTGGCAGCATTGCGAGGATTTCCCAACCCTCGTGCAAAGAAAGACGTACAGAAAAAGGCAAAAAAAAAAGGGGGTTCCTCCAAGACAGGACGGTGTAGTGGTGTCTGAGAGGTTTTTCCCTCGGTTTTTCCGCGGAAACCCTCCGCAGAACAAGGAACAAATAAAAAATGAGGCTCCCCAGGGGAAGACATGACACGGCAACCGCAACGGCATCGGCTCCATCATGCATTACATACAAGGCAATACTGCCCCAGTCTCACCACTTTTGATAAGCCTGTGCGAAAACTGAAAACCCCAGCAGAATAAAGAGCCAGCGTTTGTTTTTCACGCACCACGGGACAAGGTGCGCCAGCAGCTGTTCAGCAAAGGTTGTAAAATTGTATGCAGGTGAAAAAATTGAAGCGCCGGCTCTTTCAAATACTCTTCGAGACCTAGACCAGTCAGCAACACGTCTCGCTGGCTGTGGACCAGCTACCAGCGCAGGAGCCCACTTCCTGTTCTTCACGAGAGGAAATGCAAGTGGTCAACTAGTACGCTCTTTGGCTGTTTCGCTGACGTCCACTTTCATGAGAACATGCACGAAGCGGGATTGCATCAGATCAATCTACTTACTACCCTGCACAGCAAGTGGAATAGCCAAGAAGATGTTCTACAAAAACTAAGAGTCATGAAAGACCACTTCATTGTGAAAAGATTAGGGTTCATTCCCAAAGCTCGTCGGTGCCGGGTTTCCGCAACGAGGACACCGCATCATCCGCCTTCTTCGCCGCATCGTGGGCTTTCGACGAAGCTGCTCCTGCTTTCGCAGCGGCGTCTTCAGCTTCCGTTGCTGCCCGCGAAGCTGTTTCTGCCTTTCCGGCTGCCGTCTCGCCGGCCGTCTTTATTGGAGTATGGCTCGTTCACGCAATGAAACAACAACAATCTGTCTCGTCATTATGAATTGCAAAAGTATCGCACTCGTATAAACGCATTACAAATTTCCTCAGCATGAGAAATAAAAATTGTAATGCAGATTTGCCTTGGGAAAGATTTGTAATGCAAGACTTGCATTTTTTATATATACGAGTACGATACTTTTGCACAGGATAGTCATGTGGTGGCAACAATACAATATCTTTGAGATCTTGCGATCTGAAAACTGTCCGATAAATTTTCTTGTGGGTGTTTGAGAATGAGTTGTAGTAACTTTGTAAGTTGTAACAGTAAGTAAGAGATTTTACTACTTTCTTATATGGCTCGGTGAATTCCGTTTATTCCGATTCCTCTTTCACCTCCAGAATTGTTTTTCCATGTTCCACAAAGCAACAAGTACGAGTCCTCGCATCCTTCTTTCTCTTTCGCATGATGCTACCCATTACTTTGGTTTACACTACTGAAAAGTTCAAGATTGTGGCTGCACGTGCGCGCGCCATATGAATCAACTGCAGCCTTCGCCTCGCAATGTGTCCTGCGGAAAATTGCCTTTCTCCCCAACGAAACAGACACTCAAGTCCGAAGAAAAAAATTTTTACATGAAGAGCCAAGGCAAGTGGCGTTGGATTGGTCTAAAATCCATCGGAATACATCTGCTCTTATCATTCTTCTCCAGACAGACATAAACCTAAACGCATGAGCATGACAAACAACAAAACGAAAATAAGTTTTTCTGTGAAGACGGTGGTGGAGAGAAAGGAAACAGTGCCGTACCAGCCAAGGCCAACGCAGATCCGGCTTGTCGCTCCGCGTCCCGACTCCGCTTCTTTGCGCCTTCCGCGTCTTCTTATCACCGAAAAAAATCCCTCTCCCGTTCATATAGATAAGTACGCAAAATCTAGTACCACTACCAGCCAGGTATCGTTGTATGTATTTGAGACGATGCCTATTCGGCTACACGACCCGTTTCGTTCTGTAAGTAGGATCGGACAGTGCCTATTCTCCGCACGGCCTGGGTTGGGCAGTGGTGCTGTTGCCCCTTTGCATCTATCGCGTATACGCGCGGGCAGCTGTTGCTTCCGTTATTTTTCGCCTGACATAATGCATTTCTACCCAAAAATGAAAATCAGTGATGTTGATTCAGCATGACAGACTTTGCTTGGATCTGCGAATTATATAGAAAGACGAGGAGAATTTTTTCATTCTGAGACCCCCACCGCTGCGTTCACGCGTTTTGAGACTTCGTCGAGCGTGTCTCGGGTTTCATCGAAGTTATTTCGACTGAGCTGCAGTGCGTCATGAAGACGTATCCCGTGCAAAACGCGATCCTTCCCCCTAAATCCCAGGTGGTGACGACACCTGCAGTGCCCTTTGTATGTTCAATGACCTTTTCTATGGGGCGTTTGAGCTCTACAACTTGCTCAAGGATTTCAGTTTTTCAGCCTAAAAAAGCTTCTTTCCACCCTGAGTATACGCCCTTTCAATTTAATGAACGACCTCTGTATGTATGATATCGCCATCGCTTGTTTTCGAACGGCTGAAGAAAAAGCCCGGATCGGATATGGAGGTGCACAAGCCTCCCCCCGCTCTTTTGCATGGCATGGACAATCAGTGCGTCTTGCGCATCACAAATCAAAGAAATCTAAATGTTGATCAAAGTGAAGCTTCGCGGTCAACCGAAAACTGTCATGCACAGAGTGCCAGAAGAAGACACATGGAGTGGAAGTGGATTTCAAATTTTGCATGACAAATGAGGACGGGGAGGAGACATGGCGCAGTCTCATAAAACAAAAACCGGGTGATGAATTTGCAAAAAAACGCATGCGGAGGCACCGTGGATCATGCGGTCGTAGGGATCGTTCTTATCAACTGTAAAAATGTCTGGCTCTGGAAGAATCCAACTTGTCATGCTGATTTTGGATTCTAAAAAAATCTGTATTGCATGAGCAGCAAAGAGAGTCCAAATTTTGCAGTACGGAAAGAGCATTTGTCATGCGGAATAGGCATCAGGAAGCCCTCTAAAAATCTGTGATGCTAGGGCATGCATCACAGACTTGCGGAGTCATGCAAAATGTGCATGACAAAGCCGGCAATCTTCCAGACCCAGACATTTTTACATTTGATAGCTCTACACAAGCTACCATCCCCTACCGTCCTCTCCACCGCAGCCAGGCGATCCGCATCCCTCGCTGGTGCCAGTTGCATCTCCCAGGACGTTGCTGAAACGACAAGAGCAGACGAAAGAGACACTGTTCAGAAACAGACAAGCAAAATACGACACATGAAAGCGGCCAGGCGACGGATTGACAAACAAATGATCAAATAGACGGAGAATCAATCACGAAATGTATCGATGGACAGGGATCGGCCTTCACACTTGCCCGAAAATCAAAATTTACAGAGTCTAGGTGTTTTCGAAGGTTATTACACTTACAGTGCTAATTACATGGAAAGTAAATCGACGACTTTTGAACAGAAAGAAAGAGTCTAACAGGGACGAACAACTGCAATTTACATACTCGCAAGAACTGAGCCGAACATAGAAAAAACAGGCACGGAGGATTACTAGAACACAACATCACATCCATCAAATAAGTGCCGTTGGAAGGTGATCAGGAAATAACTTCTTTCCGCTTCAAGGCTCTCTCGCATTTTCTCTTCCAACAAATAGAAATGTTTTTTTCTTCCATCGAATAGAAGGCTCTTTACATCTTGTGAGTATGTTAGTGCTTTGCTCCAGTAGATGAGGAGAAAAAATCAAGTTGGATCTTCTCTATGACGACTGCATTTGCATATCAAAAAATTAAGGCGCAGCTCCCGTCTCGTGCCTCGAGATTCGAATTGCAAACAAGTTGTTCAAAACTATCTAGATTCGGGGTCGACGGCGTTGAGCATAAAAAAGAAGGAGACTCATTCTTGTCTGCTCTTACCCCTAAACCACCTAATCCTCTGTTCTGTATTTTGCAATGAATTTCGAACCTGCAACTCGAGCTGTGCGAGCTATTTCTGTCATAGTGAACTCTGACCAGAAAACGCAAGCACCGCGAGAAGCGACCTAAACATTGAAGGAAATGGCTTCTGCTCCGGTTTCTTAACCCTACGCGCCGGTAAATTCCTAGTACGTAATCGAGGGCAAGTGACAGAGGCAGCTTGTGCTATTAGCGACCTCGTGAGGAGAGCAAAAGCACACTATCGAGTCAGTCGGTTGCGTGTGTCATGGTACCTCTTTAATACACCGATACGTGCTAAATAGTAAACCTAAAACCTGCTGTTGTGAAGCTTTTAATAACCCTGTTGTAAAGCTAACCACCTACAATACGTCTCTAAGCCACCTCGTTAATAAACCTGTTGCAAAGCTAGATACCCTCACGAAAAATTGATGCTGGTTGTTTTGTTTTCCTTCACGAAAATTGATACTTTTTACCGTTGCCGTTGTTATTGAGAAGTTAAAAGTTGGCGCGTTGATGTGCCAAGCGGACGATAAGGGGCTCTCCGCTGCTCGTGGCACGTCTACTCGTTTCTTTTCGAAACTCACTCCGTCGTCGCTCCGCCACTCTCCGCACCAGTCAACCTATGGAAGCTGAGTCTTGACTCAACTGAGCGCATTTTTCTTGAATGAGTAGGGGTCCTGCCTGCTTCATTCTCGTACGTCAGAAAAGGAACGACGCCACCTAAGTAATGCACTTGCCCGCGGATGCATACATCTTTCGGGCGTGTGACTTACCAAGAAACACTCTCGCAACGCCACCTAGATCTACAAACATCGCAATATAGAATGCACAGTAAGGCACTGACGTGCCAGCTGCAATCGAGTCCAGGACTTTCTTGCGGATAGGACAACGCGCCCTCTTCCATGCGTGGGTTTCCCCACGTCTTGCTCGGCGGATTCTCCTCCGCTAATTTTTGTTGTATTGGTTTCTTAATAATTTTGAGCGCTTCAATGATTTTTTCAACCGACTCTTCTATCAAGGTAATTGCATTCTTCTACTTAGTTCGCATGACAAGTGGCAAAAGTGTCAAGAAACGCTGCACCTTTTGCCAGGTTCGCCTTCAACCGATAGTCCCGCTTCGCGTTGCGGTTCTTATCAAAATGAAAAACGCCCTGCCCCCAGAAGATGCAAATGCTTGCGTTACAAAGTTTTCCAAAGGAACCCTTTTATGTGTTCTCACATGAAAGGACAAAACGCAGCCACGTTAGTCCATTTCCGTTCGTTAGAAAAGCAGCCCCCGCATGACAGGCAGTGCTCTTGCTGAGACATTGTTTCGATTGCAGCACGAATCTGCCCAATCCTGCATCGAAAGTTTCCGCTTCTTGCTGCGCAGCAAGATGGGCAGAGTCTCCACTTGGGCATAGCATTGCAACGCAAACATTTCCAAATTCTGTGCGCAGGAACGTCTCTCAATGTGATAGATTTTCACGAATATTTCCGTGAAGCTCGCACAGTAGTCCTTGATGGTATGCGTGGCAAATATGTCTAGGCCTGGGGAAGACTCACTGGAACTTGTATGTAATGCTGGCCTTCATTTTCTGTGAAATCTGTATTGCATGACCACCAAAGCCCGCAGCCTCTTTTGTCAATCAAAAACGCAGTTTCTCATACGGGGTATGCGTGAGAAACCGTTCTGAAAAGTTGTCATGCTTGGCTGCATTCGGACATGTTTCCATCATCGACACTGTAGCATCACAAGTTTCCAAGCCCAGACATACTTGCATTTGATATTTCGTCGTCTTCGTCAGCTCGTTCAACTTCTCGTATGAAACGAAACCTCAGGACCTCCAAATGCAGATCTCCGCCACAGGTAGACGAGTAGCTACTACAGTCCCCTCGCCCCCCATGAGACTGCACAACCCCTCCTGACCCTCATTGTTTGTCAGACAAAGTGCGTAATTCTATCTGAGCCCTGTGGCTGTGCCTGCATGACCAGTTGCATAAGCCCCTACAGAACTATTATCTGGATGTGGATTTGTCATGCAAAAATAGCATCACTCTTCAGGTAGTTTGCGGTGTGAGAATAACTACTATTCAAATGAGGGGGGAAGGGAGTTGTGCAATCTCATGCCCGGCCGCCAAAGGCGTGAAACTCTCTCCACCATGACCTGCTCGTCTTTATTCATAAATTGTTCTAGCGCTTCATAATATGCATTGCAAAAATGTCTGAATCTCGAAGGATGCCAACTTGTTATGCGGACTTGAACAGAAAAAATCTATGGTGCATAACCAGCAAAAGCTGTCCGATTGTTTTCTCGAGGGCGGTGAATTTCTCAAGCAGACTAGGCAAGAAGAGCCTCCTACAGAATTGGTCCTGCTCTGCGTGCATTCTCCACCACCCTGTTGCAAAGAAATGCAAAAACAAAAACTGCATGACAAATACAAGACTCCGCCCTCTTGCAGATCCAGATATATTTGCATTTGATACATGGCCGCGGGGTGCAAAAATGTCTAAACCGAAAGAAAAACTATAAGGCTAGGCACGACGTAGGTGCAACAGGAGGACCCGGGTTGCAGGCGATACAGCACTGACGTTCGGATCGTATTTCTCGTTCTCCAACCACGCGTACGCCGCCTCGAGGGCTGTTCATTTATTTTTGTTGGGCATTGTTTCCGAGAGAAGAGCCACACATGAAACACGAGAAAAAAAGAAAAAGTGGCATTACCAAAACCGCGCCACGCAGACAAGCTCCCAAGCTAACGAAAAAACGAAAACAATGTATCTATAGCTCCCAACCAGCGACTTCAGTAGAAAAAACTAAAACAGTGTATTGTAATACTAAATTGGTTGGCGTCCCATGCCGCCACTTCCGTGGCGGTGAAGCCGCGCAACGTGTCGCCGCGAATGTTTCTGATCTATCAAATGCAAATCATGTGTCTGGGTCTGGAAGAGTGCAGATTTTTGCCAATGCCATGCTGTTTTTGCATGACACGGAAGGTCTGTCATGGAAGCCCTAGCATCACAGATTTCGAGAAGCTTCCGCATTGGCATTCTTGTTTAAACCGCACGACAAATCCCCCACTTTCGTGAAAGAAATAGAAAATGGACATCTTTTTCTTTCTCTTTGACTGCCTATGCATGACAGATTTGTCTGTGTTGTGAAATCCGCGTCACAAGTTCGCATCCTTTCAGACCCAGACATCTTTGCATTTCATATGATTTCGCGGGCGGTGATCAGGTGGAATGCCGATGCGATTTTTTCCTTCGCCTTCCTCTATCAAACGCACGGCGTGTCCTAAAAGCTCGAACACTAAACTTTTTTGCAGTTGCACTGCAAAAAAGATGATGCTGAAGGCAGCGACTGCAGCAAAGTGTTGTTTGACTGCAGAAAAGATGGAACGGACTGCAGGAAAGTGTTGTTTTCAAAGAGTAACGGATAACGGATCGAAGAAAGAGCAACGGTTAACGGATTTAACAAAGAGTAACGGCTAACGGCCTGCCCACCACGCCCCCATAGTGCCCCTTTCGCGTCTTTTTTGCAGTGGAGCCAATCTTTTTTGCAGTGGAGGCCAATCTTTTTTGCAGTGGAGGCAATCTTTTTTGCAGTGGAGGCCATCTTTTTTGCAGTGAGTGCCATCTTTTCTGCAGTCGAGGACATCTGTTTGGCAGTGGAAGCTGCCAGCTCTGCAATACAGACCCGCCGCCCTCGCCTTCTGCGAAGCCGCAGGCGGGCCTGCCATGTGCCCCCCTGCAGTCACGTCTTGATGCAAGGCCGCCTGCAGTCGCCTCTTGCCGAAGGACCGGCTGCAGTGGAGTGCCCCTTCGAAGAAGGCGTGCAACAATGAATCCCACCCGCAGGTAGGCCAACGATGGCCCCACCATAGCCGCCCCCCCTTGAGGAAGCCGAGATGCTCCATCTTGGGCTTCTTCCCTCTCGAAACGGGGGCGAGCGGAGCCCTCCTTGAAAAAGGCGGGATCCCTACCTGGAAAAGGGAGGGCCCCTCAATGATCCGGTCCTGGAGAACCCTGGAGATGCATGGGAGGAGCTCCTCGGCTCTCCTGCACGCAGTTGAAGATCTTCTTGTAGTTCATGATCAGGCCTGCCAGCCTCCTCATTCCCGACGCCCACATCCCCGCAACCTCGTCGCTTCCCGATCCCCCAACCTGCGTCGCTACCCCCTTCCCTAGTCTCCTTCCCGCCCTTTTCTGTGTGCCCCATAGATTCCGCGGGTTCCCAGAATCTATTCCCCATGCGAAACGCAAAAACCAACGCGGGCGAGATAGGGGCCCGAGCTACTGACGCAACGACCCTCCTCTCAGAACAAAACGGCCAGCAGGCACAGACCTACTTTCTTAGCCCCTTCTACTAACTTGGGCGAGCCTGCGGCAACTCGCACAAAAACAAGCGGGCCACTTGCTGTGACAGTTGCTGAAGTGCTTGTCGTCGTCCCCACACTTGTCGACAAGCGGATCATCTGCGGCCGCGCGCGGTCTGAGGTGCGCCCGCGCGCAGCGCGCAGCAGCCTGCGCACGCAGGCGCCTACGTTCGGCGCCAGGTGCCTCCAGGCCTCCGACATCCGGGCGCGACGCAGAAAATTTTTTCCCGCTCCAAGGCCAAGGCGCCTGCGCGCACGCAACGCGCGATCGCTTTTTCCTCGGCCAGCCCGCGACACCTGGAAGCGAAAAAAAATTGCGTCGCGCCCCCACCAGGTTCGGGGGCCTGCGCGCGCGGCGCGCGAATAGATTTTCCCGGCGGCAAGACCCCGACGAGCGGGCGCGTAAAAAAAAATCTGTCGCACCCCCACCAGGTCAGGGCGCCTGCGCGCGCAACGAGCGCGCGAATAATTTTTTTTTCGGCCAGCCACCGACTGCTGGACACAAAACAAAACTATGGACGTCGCGCCCCGATCAGGTCAGGGCACGCGCGCGCGCAGGGTGGTGAATTTTTTTTCGGCCAGCCCCGATTGGTGGGCACGTAAGAATTTTTTTGGGCCAGCCCTCGATTGCTGGACGCGCAAAAAAAACACACGAATGTCGCGCCCTCACCAGGTCAGGGCGCCTGCGCGCGCAGGGCGCTAAAATCTTTTCTCTGCCAGGTCCTGACTGCTGGGACGACGCGACAAAAAAATTGGCGGAGTCACCAGGTCAGGGCGCCTGTGCGCGCAGCGCGCGAAAATTTTTTCGCTTCGGCCAGTCCCTGATCGGTGGACGCGAAAAAAAATTCAGCCGCGCCCTCACCAGGCCAGGGCGCCTGCGCGCGCAGCGCGCGAAAATTTTTTTTCGGCCAGCCCCCGACTGCTGGGCGCCAAAAAAAATTATGAATGTTGCGCCCGAACCAGGCCAGAGCCCCTGCGCGCGCAAGGCGCTACAAATTTTCTCGGCCAGCCCTCGGTTGGTGGGCGCGTAAAAAAAAATCAGTCGCGCCCTCACGAGGTCAGGGCACCTGCGCGCGCAGCAAGCGACAAACTTTTTTCGGCATCCCCCCGACTGCTGGATGCGAAGAAAAAAAAGAATGTCGCGCCCTCGCCAGGTCAGAGCGCCTGCGCGCGCAGGGCGCTCAGTTTGTTTTTTTTTTTCGGGCAGGCCACGATTGTCGGACGCGACAAAAAAATTACCGGCCTCACCAGGTCAGGGAGCCTGCGCGCGCAACGCGGGAAAAATTTTTTTCCTTCGGCCAGCCCCTGGTTGGTGGGCGCGTAAAAAAAACTCAGCCGCGCCCCCACCAGGTCAGGGCGCTTGCGCGCGCAGCGCGCGATAGTTTTTTTTTCGACCAGCCCCCGATTGCTGGGCGCCAAAAAAAATTGTAAACGTTGCGCCCAAACCGGGCCAGAGCGCCTGCGCGCGCAGGTCGCTAAAAATTTTCTCGGCCAGCCCCCGAATGGTGGACGCGTGAAGCAAATTCCGTCGCGCCCTCACGGGGTCAGGGCACCTGCGCGCGCAGCAAGCGACAAATTTTTTTCGGCCAGCCCCCGATCGCTGGACGCGAAAAAAAAACTAAATGTCGCGCCCTCAACAGGTCCGGGCGCCTGCGCGCGCAGGGCGCACGCTAAAAATTGCATTTTTCGGCCAGTCCCGATTGGTGGACGTGAAAAAAAAACTCTATCGCGCCCGTACCAGGTCAGGGCGCCTGCGCGCGCAGCGCGCGAACTAATTTGCTCGGCCAGGCCCCGACTGCTGGACGCGAAAAAAAGACTATGAACGTGGCGCCCACACTAGGTCATGGAGCCTGCGCGCGCAGCGCGCGAAAAAAGTTTTTCGCTCCGGCCCGCAGCTACCGAAGCAGATCAGGGCGTCTGCGGGCGCGCAGCGCGCAACATTTTTTTTTCGGCCCGCCGCGGCCCTCGATTGCCGAACGCGACAAGGACATCGCAGGCAAGTACCAAAACAACGGCGCCTGTGCGGGCGCAACACGCCGACTTTTTTTCCCGCTCTTAAACGACAAAACACCACACACACACCATCACCACTACCAACGACGGAGCCGAAATAGGTGCGCGCGGTAGGCAAAAGGCTTTTCCCGGCTCCGAGCGCAGGCAGAACACGAGAAGACGCTCGCGCCCTTCCGAAGTAAAAAGCCAAAGCGCGTGCTGCGTGCGACAACCATTTTCGTGGCTGACCCCCGGTCGCCCGGCTCGAAAAGCGCTGCGCATCTTCCCAAAGTGTTTGCGCAAATGGCAAAAAGTAAATCGCCCCACTTACGACAGTTCCGCCGCATTCTGCCCACGGGGGCCAGGAAACGAATGCAAGTTTTTCAGCAGAGGCACATGCGCAACTGCAGAAAAGAACGGCAACTGCAGTAAAGTTATGTGTTCATTTTTTTAGATTTCCGAACGGAATATTTCTGGGTCTTGAACACTTCAACTTGTCATTCTCACTCTGAATTATGCAGAAATCTGTTGTGCATGCTTAGCAAAAGCTGTCTACTTCCGACCAAGTTCAGACGGAAGTTCTCATGAAGGATAGGCATGATATTCGAGACCTCACAGAACGACCTGTCACGCTAGGACCTGAACTCTAGACATCAGGGATCATGGAAAACCTGCATGACAAGTCTTGTAATCTTCCAGACCCAGACAAATTTGCATTGGATATGATCTTTTCTTCCTCGGCTTTTTTCTGGATCTCCTCCGCTTTCGCGGCCTGCGCAGCAGCCTCGGTTTCCTCCTATGCATTGAAAATATGTCTGGGCCTGGAAGGATGGAGCTTGTTATGCGAAGTCTTGGTCACAGAAGAAATTTGCGTTGCACGGCTGCCAAAAGTTGCCCACATCTCACTAGGCACAAAACTGAGTTCTCATCGAGGACAGGCCTGGGAAAGGTCTGGCAAGATCTGTGATACTTCTGCGTGCATTCAAAGCCACGTGGTGAGTGTGGTAGCGGTCCGTGGGATGCATGACAACTCGTTCATTTTTTCAACAGCCCAATACATACATATTGCATTTGATACGTCCTCGCGCTTTTTCATCTCCGCCTCCAATAACTGACGTATGCATTGGAAAAGTGTGCGGGTCCCTGTTTGTGATGACATGATATATGACTTTCCTTGTGGCAACATGACCTGTGAGCAACGCATGAAGAGCGGTGCTGGGCGGTCTTGCTGCCATGCTGCAAGCCGTTGAATCATGCGAACTACGCGGGCGAATCAATCTGCAATGAACCTCGTATGCTGTCTGCCTGTATGCCGCACGGGAGTAAGAAGACCGGAGTGCGGCCGATGTTGTCGACGGGACCAGCCTGCCAAACTTTTGCGGGACTGCGCACGTTTGTAGTGGATACGCCGCTGCGCCGCCACTTGGGCGTCCGTGTACTCGGTCGCCGTCTGGACGGCTGAGGCCGCGCTCTGATCGGCGTACGTGGTCATCTCGGCCACGTTGGTGTGCAGCTCCTGTCGCATCGCCATCCTCAGCAAAAACGCCCCCGCCCCACAGTCAGGCTGGGAACAAGTCTGCTATATCCAGTGCAAAAGTATCGCACTCGTACTAACTGCAAATGCAATCTTGGTCTTGCCTGACAAACCTGCCTTCTTACCTAAATTAGCATTACAAATTACATTTTTCTTTCTGATAAAATTGGTAATGCAATTTATGCTAGAAGTACGATACTTTTGCAATGCATATGCTAGACAGGTCAACAGCTTTTCCGCTTCCCCTTTGGCTATGCGCATGACAAATTCGGGATCGTAGTGTAATTATGCTTAGGTAAGCAGTGCAACAGCATCACAGATGCGCCAGCTTACGGTGATTCAAGCATAACAAATTCCAAAACATCAGCAACGCGCGCCCCCAGTCGGGCTGCGCAACATGAAGGGCAGTTTACTTACACCGACAGGCTTCACTTGCGTCGCAGCCATGGGACGGAGACGTTTTCCAATGAGTAAGCGCCTCCGTGTTGGCGTCCGCCGCGGCCAGCCCGGTGCGCAGATCGGCCCGCAACTCTGCGGCTTCTTGCTGGATTTCTTCCCGGTTTAACTGCAATCCCGCATGGAGCTGTTGGGACAACTCCGCCTATCGAATGCAAAAGTGTCTGGGTCTGGATAAGTGCACATATTTGTAATGCTGTTTTTGCATGCCAGAAAGTCTGCCATGCAAGCCCTAGCATCACAGGTTTTGAGAAGGTCCTTCAAATTCAATGCCTAATCCGCATGACAGATCCCGTCTTTCCGTGGCGAGATGTGGGCGCTTTTTGCTCTCCACGCATGACAGATTCTTGTGTGCACTGTGATACGCATCACAAGTTTGCATCTTTCCAGACCCAGACAAATTTGCAATGCATATCGTCATCCCATCGGCCATCTTATTCATCCCATCTGCAAGTTCTTCTTGTCCAGAGGAATATTATGTCAAAAAGAGTCCCCACCCCTGAACAAATACGTACCTACGAAACAGCTAGGGTCTCTAATGGTTGCTGGACAAAATTTCCTCTGTGTTGCGCATGCTCGTAAAACAACAACAAGGTGTTCATGTACATTATCACTCAATTTGGGTTATTTCTGTTTCTTTTTAGTAGCCAAACAGTTACTTACCTACTCATCAAAATCGTAAATCGGCCTTTCTATCGTGCAAAACAAATAACAAGTCGCAAAAATTGAGAAAGACTATGACCTGTGGTGAAAATGAATAAAAGGCTGAGGGGCAATGATATCAAATAGAAAGGCCTATCAATAGGACACAACAAAACTCCGGCTGTTCATGGGAGCGATACGTTGCAGTTACAAGGTGGGGACTCTTTTCAATTTGATAAATTAAGACCGCCGATCTGCTCCTCCACCCCCTTGATATCCTTCCAAAAATGGCCTGCACTCCATACCCACTGCCCGAGCTGTGTATCTGCATGTAGTTTCTGTCGTAATGCCAGAACGACAGAGATTGTACTGAATGCCAGATGCAGATCCAATTTAGATAATCAGGGAGGGCCAGAACCGATTGCAAAAAAAACATTTCCAATTCCTATGCATGTGGTCTTGGTCATATATATATTGCATGACAGGTATGACTTTGCAAAGATCGAAGTGAGTGTGGAGTGGCATGAGATGTTCGTGCGATAGGACACGCGGCGGTCCATCGCCGCCTTTTCGTCGGCCTCCTTCTTCTTCGTGGATTCGTTCTTGAAGATCTGTTTTTTTTTTTTCAAGAATTGTTGGATCTCTCTTTGAAATTTGAAAGAAGAATAACAAAACTATCCAGAAGATGCAGTAAAGATCATCTCATGCAGAACAACTACTGTGCAGAGGCAGATTAGCAGATTTAAATACCGGCATTTCCCCCTGTTTGTGCGGCGGTAGAACGAATTGAGGATGCCAAGGTCCAAGAAGCAGTCCGAACGCGGTGCGAAGTTCCGTACGATTCTCAGTTTTCCTTTTCTTGTTGAATTCTTAATAAAGGAAACTTGATGCCTCCTTGTTGTAGTAATCTCAAACTTCTTTCGAACTTCTACTTCAACTTCAACTTGTACTAATCTCAAAGTAAGCTTCTACTTCAACTCCTTTCTTATTGTTATTGGTGGCTTTCCATCAAAATTTTGCGTCGTCCTGTGTTGATGATTGACTTCGAAGTGGAATGTCGGTGAATTCAGTGGTAATCGGTCCCTAAGCATCAGCTATCGCGCTCAAATCAAGAAAAAAAAACGGAGATGGAGATACAACTACTTAATTAGTGCGTCAATATTTACACCGTCCATGATTTCATCTTTGTCTGGTTCTGTGACTGTATTGCTGCTTCTCCTTCCATCACAAGCAGATCTTCCGGCACCAGAAAAAACAAACAGATGGAGGATTATATGGGTAGGCTCAGGAAAGATCCCCCTAAACATCATAATTCCTCGCTTTTGCAGAACTGCCGTCTTCACACGGAGATCTTCCGGCACAAGAAAAAACACACAGATGGAGGGCCATATGGCGAAAATTAGGCTCGAGAGTACGAGTAGAGATCCCCTTAAATAAACATCATAACTCCTCGCTTTTGCAGAACTGGGACTGGCGTTTTTGCAACCCCTTTACTTCTAAGTATGCAGACAATTCAGAGTGTTTCCTGGCTCTCAAAGCTAATACATAGCCTCTTCTTTGATCATCAGGGCAATTTACCTCTACTTGCGCGTTCTTTGTTTCATCACAGCGTTTTTTTTTCTCTTCATCGAAGGAACAAACTCTTACGACTGGGACTGTCGCATTGGTCGCCTGCCCTATAAGCGCACCAAGAAAAAAGGGCAGAAAACCACGGCCGCGGCGAGTCACCGGGCAAGCTTTGGTGCTGCCGGTTCGATATACAGCTGAGTGTTTACGTTTTATTCAACAAGGTTTTGACCAGTGGCTCTTATCTTTGGGCGGATTCTTTGCTCTTTCTTGTCACTGTAAAGTTCCAGGAGACATCATAGATGTTTACTTAGTCTCGTTTCAGGTATGCTCGTCCTCGAAGCGTTCCTACTTGGGGACAAGATATTCTTTCGTGAACAAGTTTCATCGCCGAGCTGCCTCCAGCGCTACTTGCGGCAGAAGTAGACCGACTGTTCCTCTCAAGACCACACTATCCTGTTTGAATCTGTTGATTCTTTCCAACACCATCTCCGTTGTTCCGGTCGTCGACTAGAGCCAGCGCCTTCTGCAGCTGGGCGTTGAACAGCTCCTGAACCCGCTTGTCAATTAGTTTGTTGATGAGGGAGGTCGCGGCACCGTTTCGCAGCTCCTCCGCCAGGTATCTCCCGATGAGGTCCTGGAAGTGCGTCTGGCGGCTTTGTTCTATTTCCTGGATGGCATCATTGAATTTCTGCTTCAGCTCTTCGACGTCGAGCTGCTGCTGTGCAACCCGGTTGGTTAAATCGGCCGCATGGCTGAGGTCTTTCGCCGCTTGTTCACCGAGCCCTTCCTTTGTCATTCGCACCACCTGGCTGTAAAGTGCACTAGTCCAGTTTCCGAGCTTCACAACCGTCGCGTTTAGTGTGTGAAGCTTTTGCTTGTTGTCGGCGTGCCTTCTCTCCCACTTCTCTTCCTCGGTCTCCTATGCATTACAAATGTCTCTGGGTCTGGAAAAATGCTGCTGGAACTTGTCATGCTAAGTCTGGACCGTACGAAGACCTGTGCTGCATAATTACCACTAAAAGTCGGTTTTTGACCACGGCCAGAGGAAGCTTCTCACGCACATGATAGGCATGATAGCGACCTCACAGAATCTGTAGCATCATGGGTCGGTCATGGAAAACCCGCATGGCAAACTTTTGATTCTTCCAGTCCCAGACATATTTGCACTTCATATTTCGTTTCTGCTCGGTCCCCGATTCCCCGTGTTCTCAGTTCCACTTTGCTCCACGTCTGACACATTCTCGTTCGCGGACGCGCCCTGAAGAGCAACTAGCTGTTCAGAAATCAAAGCCGCACGAAGCAAGTGTCGCAGCCCCATGTCTTGTACTCGTCACGGAAGATCCGCTAGCTACTAGTATTCCACGATCTGAAAAAAGGTGTGGCCCGAAGCGAGAACGAGAAGTTGAAGTACGAGGCTGAGGGCGTCGTCCTCGCCGTTCGGGGCGGTTCGTTTTCGTTCACTGCTTCTACGGTGCAGCTGCAGATGGATGGAGAAATTATTATCCAGGGATTGGCCTATCACATGGTATTCTTGCCTCCGGCTGATCGTACTGCACTATCATGAAGCCTGGACGACCTGCTCCTCAAGGTGCCGTGCGCGTAGCGGTGCGCACGCACGGTGAATCCACTCCCACAAGAAGCTTGTGCGACGCTGCTCTCCGCAGCCGCGGCCATGCAGGATCAAGCGCGGGTGGATCCTCCAGTCGGACGAACGAAAGACACTGTTCTCTTTTTGACAGATATTATTTGCAAGAACGAGTTGTACCGCTTAGGGCAACACAAATGATTGAATTGACATAATTTAACCTTTTTATGTGAAAGAACATGAAATACGAGCCGCACCCGCACGGCGGATCCTGGGATCAAACAATAAGCCTGCTTATCTATCACTAACCGGACGCATTTTTCCTGCGGTGTGTGCGCAGGCACTACGTTTTGATTGATGTACTCCAACTGCAGGCTTTTATGCAGCCGCGAAGCAGCCTCGCCTCTGTTTGGTGCAGATCATCTGGAGGTTGTACCAGAACGATTAATTGGAGACGTTCCAGTTGCGAACAACCATCACAAAAGACTGTTCTTTCGAAGCACCAAGTTCCGTCCCACATTGCGCAGCTGGGAACGATTTTCTTTATTCTTTTCGGTCGATCATCAATGTGAAGTGTATCCCTTCTACTGCTCAAAAAAAATATGTTGATTGTACAAGGCAATAAATCATGTTCAGTTGTTCATCTTCTTCATGTATACAAACTCTGCAATGTAATATGTGAAGTCGCTGTGAAGATGTCTAAGTATATGAAATGAAGTAAATTGTATTCGAAACCGAAACGTCGTGTCATTATATTTTTTTGTTATCTCCTTTTTCACGAGTATCATGCCAACCAAACTTATTTCTCTAGGTGGCGAAATATCATCAGATTTCGAAACTCAGCATTGAAAGCGTCTTTTTCTAGTATCATACAGTACCTACAGCTATAATCGATTCTCTGTTTCAATAAATTATACATCGGCATGAAAGCCACAGCTACCACACGACCCGGCATCCGCTCGCGATCCCTACCGCCCGACATTCTACCACCTTGTGCTGTGTAGCAACGAAACACGAGACCGTTTCTTTTGGTAGTTGTGCTGTATAGCAACGGACTCGGACAACTTTCTATTTCAATTTCTTTCTACTTTCTTATAAATGCGCCAACGGTGCGATGCAATGAATCAACTACAGCATGCGGACATAAATTCATTTCACCAAGAAGTACGGAGTCAACGATCTTATTCGAGTTACGTTGCTCACGCTGCTCCGTTTGATACACCAGGCGCCGGGGAATTATCGTTCCGGCGAGTCCTCTATCAAATGCAAATATGTCTGCGTCTGGAAAAGTGGAACTTGTCATGCGTGTCTTGCAACCCGAGAAAATCTGTGTTGCGTCAACAGCAGAAGGGCAGCTTCCTTTGTCATGCTCATGCAACAAGAACGCAATGCTTAATGCGCAATAAACATCAAAAAGCTCGTGTTGCAATCTCACACAACAGCAAATCGGCATTACAAGTTTCCAGACCAAAACATTTGCACTGCATATCCTCTGGTGCGGTATGGAGTGCTATCACGTGGGAAAAAGAAGTACCCACCCCAGAGACGCAGACGCGCGGCTGCTGCAACTTCTGGCTCTTGCAGCAGACGTCGAGACCTACAAGACATTAGACAGCTCTGGGGCGGTTTCATATTTTTACCTAGGATAGGCGCAGAGCTGTCATCATCCTGGAGGTGTCTTCGTCCAATTCCTTATTCATTGTGAGGAAAAATCTCCCCTCCCCAGCAACACAAATTGTCTTTTGACTATGGGATGGGGGCTTTTTTCACTTTGATATTCCTATTTCCTCCACCTTCATCCGCGCAAAGCCACGGCTCTCTCACAAGAGTGTGGAGATCTTTCTGTAGCATAAAAAAATGCGTAGTTCAATTTCCACGTCGAAGATGACAAGATCAAGAAAACAGCTCCTCGCTTTTTTGAGTATGGAATGCAAGAAAAAAACCGTCCATGGTCAAGATTTGCAAATCATTTTAGTTCTCGAGGAAAAATTCCTTCAGCAGGTGCAGGGCGTATTTTTCTGTTCGAGGAATCGATGTGCGTCATGGAAATATAAGAACGGCGAGAATCATCATCAAGTCACAAACCCCCATGCATCACAACTGGCATTTTCGCAAACAGAAACACCCTTATCAAATGTAAAAATGTCTGGGTCTGGAAGAATGCGCGATTTGTCATGCAGCTTTTCCATGCATGAGGTCTGGTTCTGGAATGCAGGACCTAGCATGACAGATTGTGGGCGATCTCTCTCATGCCTTTCCTGCATGAGAAACTCCCTCGCGACTTGGTCAAAACTAGACGACTTTTGGCAATCATGCAACACAGATTTTTGCATGCTTCAGATTTAGCATGAGAAGTTCCATTCTTCCAGACCCAGACATTTTTACATTTGATAACCCTGGAGTTGGAGCAAAAGTAAGTACTTATAAAGTGCAAATGCGTCTGGGTCTGGAAAGCTGTTCTTGAGCTGTAGTGCGTTGTAACCCGGATGAGAGTTCGCGTATTTGCATGACAAATTCCCTACTCTGCATATACAGACTTCAGGAGTATGGTGCGCATTCAAGAATCCGAATGTTACAGTCTTCCAGATCTAGACATATTTGCAATACCTAAAGTTCAAACCTACTCGTTTGGGCCAAGGATGGGTCATTTTCTCAGATACTGCTTTCCGTAGTCGTAGGCGTCTTTCGCATCTCGCATTATTTGCAGTACGTCAATAGGTCCTGGTCCTGCGCAATATGGGCATGCAAACTCTTCTTGGTGTGAAAAAGTGGAAGCAAGCTTCTTTGTCATGTGCGGTGGGCGGTTGAATTTATTTGTGTAATAAATTTACAAAAGTACTCATAATCTCGGATATGTCATGCAAGCATAGCAAAGTGAGTAAGTAAAAAACACTACCTGCAAACGTACACTCCATGCATGCCCCACTGACCTTCCTCAAGAGCCTTTTGCATCACAATCCAACGAGAACGAGTAGCGCAACTGCATGAGTCGACTGTTGTCTGCATCCAAGAAATATCAAATGCGAATAAGCCTGGGTTTGGAAGATTGCAAGACTTGTCATGCAGGTTTTCCATGGCTCTGGTTCTGGAATGCGGTACCTAGCATAACAAACTGCTCAGTGAGATCCTTACTATGCCTATCGTGAATGAGAAGCTCCCTCTTAACTTGGTCAAAGCCGCAAACTGGACAGCTTTTGGTAATCATGCATCACAGATTTTGCTCTGCATAATCCAGACGAAGCATGACAAGTTGGAACACGTCCAGACCCAGACATATTTGCACTGGAAAAGAGAGTCGTGGCGTTGGAGTGTAGAGCTCTGCGCTCGATAGGGACTCGTGTTGACGCAGGAGCGTATCATGTTCATGTTGCAGAAAATGAAAAAGAAATATGCTTTGGCGTCCTCCTACTAGAAATCACAGGAAGCAAAATTTATCATGCCGTATCTTCACGAAAATTGTTTGGCGTCGTTCATCACACTCTGCGTGTACTTTCGCATTCTTACAGCCACGCTACAAAAAGAAAAACAAAAAGCGTTTTTGCATCACAGAAGAAAAAGCGAACGCCAAAGCTGGGCGACGGATAGGCGGTCGCGGTTCATCGTCCTACGCAGAAGCGAGCACCTTTCCGTACAGGAAAATCAGTATCCTGTATCAAAAAGCTTGAGTCAGTCACTTCGTACACCTCATGTCCACAAAAATGCACTAAACAAGGGCGGACGTTCCTACTCCTAGAAGATGTCTTTCGATACAAAATAAACGCAACACGACACGCCCCCTACTCAGAAATGCAAAACGTCCTTACCTCGAGCTTTTCTCAGGATACGGAAAACAAACGCGACGGAACCGAAGGCAATAAGCACTCTTCCTGGAATATCAAAAGAAAAAATCCCCCCTCCGCATGTTAAAGTGGAAACCCTTAATGCGGCATTAGTGTACACAAATTTGTCTTGCAGTAGGGGACTGCACGAAGCAGATACTAAGCCTAAGCTCGGGTCTTGTAGTGCAGGCCCTTAGCATGGCAGAAGTCCGCCCTGCAGGTCTTACAGCATTGCAAATCGCCCGCATACCGTGGCGGAGTCTACTCTGGATTTTCCTTCATGCAAGACAGACAGGATTTGTGGTCTTCCCACATCGACACTCATCTGATGATGATGATGTTGGCAGTGTGCCCCTTAAGCGGACTGCTGCTTGCTACTCCCTCCTCCAGCCCGAGAGCAGCTGAACGCCGATCTTCTATGACGAACAGTTGATCTATACCTTAGGGGCGCGGCTGTTATGAGGCTAGGTTTTTTCGGACTTGGGTGTGGGCCACACTCACTCACACGTCGTTCAGGGGGGACCAAACACGCACACACTGTAGCATTTCTGCATGGGTGTAGGGCGAATCTGATCAGCAACCGAGCCGGGGCTATGAGCCTTGTTTTTTAGGTCCGGCGCGGAGAGTACTTAAACTCCACAACGGCTCGGTCACTGTAGCTCGAGCACCGGACCCACTGCGTATGCCATGACGCAGCGCATACATGAACGACGTCCCACCGTCAGTGATTACTTCTAGACGAGCCTTGCCAGAAGAAGCACGCACCGACCTCCCAATCCGGCACATGGATCCTTTCCCTGCTAAGTTTTTGATTGTAAAGTGAGACCAGGGAACGCCCCCCGGGGACGGCGCGACTCACCTGCCTACCTGCGCACTAGCGCCTAGCGCTATCGAGCGGCCCCCAAATCGTCGCCATTCGCCATTCGAGCTAAAGCAAGAGGGGGGGCGGGTGCTCCATACAAAGATACATGTAAAAGGTTACGCTTTTGCCACGCACGCGCCCACGCCGTGGGATCGTGCTTCATGCAACATGTGGCAGCTTCGCTCACTCAAGGATACCCGTAAGCACGCGGAAGTAGCTGGTGACGGCGCAGACAAGGAGAAACCTGGCGGCAAGGTCCCCCCTTGCGCCAGGGAGGAAATTGAGACGAGTAGGGGAAACGGGCGCGCCATGTGCGACAGCGCGCATTTTTTTTTTTTTTTTTTCGCTCCTGGGCCTTGCCCTTTGGGTTTTTCTCCTTCCCTCGTTCTTGGCGAACAGTGAGAACAACAGCGCCCGGCTGTTCGTTGGTCCCTGCCTTGTAGCTCCAGCTCAGGCGTTCTTTTTCTCTTTGAGTTTTTTCGTGTGTCGCGTCCTTTTTTACAGGCGAAGAAGAAGTAGTGCTTTTTCGTAAGAAGAAGCAATCCTCTTGGTTGTTTCGGAAGAGACGTTTTTTCGAAGTGGAAGAAGTAGTTATTGAAGTAGCTTGCTCTAGAATAGCGACTTCCATGGTCCCCGTCTGAACTTCGACCCTGGTGAGTCGCGGAACATCGACCCTGGAATCCTTCTGGGACCCTCTTCCCGGCTCTCCTGCGTTTCTTGTGCTGCTTGCTGCTCCGGGGCTGGGTCGTTTCCTGGTGTTGCAGGCTCCGGGCTTCGGAGCTCACCCCAGTCCCCTGAGTTGCTCCGTGCTCGTTTGCGGCTTTTCCCAGTCCCTTTCGCACCTGGGGGCTGCGAGCTCGAGGACGATGAGCTGGATGCGCTAGGAGGATCCCCCTCTACTAGCCTGCTGAGGTATTTAGCGATCGCGTCCTCGTCGAGGCAGTCCCAGCCTAGTGGATGATATGCGTTCTTCATCGGCTGGTCTTTTCCGTTGGCCTGGTGCGCCTGCTCTTGCGCAGGGGGGCCCCCGCTTGCCTGTGCGCCGTGTGCGGCCGCTTCGCCCTGGTTTTGCGATTGTTCCTGCTCGCCTAGCAGTGCTGCCGTGAGGAATTCCGTTCGCTCGCGTCTGCTCATTTCCGGCCACTGTTGCACTGGTTCGAATTTGAAGGCATCCTCACCGTAGTCAAACACGGGCCAGTCAGCGTAACAGTCGTGGTCTGCTACATTCACTACTGTTAGCCCAGTGGAGATCGTGGGAGGCGCTTTGGCTGTCACCCACGATCTGTCTTCGTCCGCGTCATGCCTACACTGCTTGATTACCACGTGGCCGAGCTTTTGCAACGCTTCGACTCTTTCTACCAGTGCGAGGACTATTCCTAAGCCCCTGCGCAATGGACCGCGTGTCTTGATCCAGAGCTTGCGGTAGTCCTCTAGCCGGAAGCACACGCTGGCTGTTTGTGGCCAGGATGCTATAGCGTCCATAAGCACTATCGCATTGTTGCAATATGCCGCGAAGCGCTGCGCTTCTTCTCTTTCCTCTGTTCCTAGGTGCGCGTCGCTGGTCTTAGCCGCTAGAACCGGAATACCTTTACCCATTTTCTCCATTTCGCAAGCTACTGTCGTGCCTATGTCGGTGTGGGCGAAGATAGAGACTGTCTTCGTGGTGCGTGCTTTCGCTTTTGGGTCGACAAGCTCCGAACGGTCTGGAACTATACCGCATGCGCGTAAGTCGGAAGAGCTTGGCAGGCGCGTGCTCGCCCCGTCGACAAGTGCTGTGGCCAGCGCTAGGTCCGCCCGGCGTCGGTTTTCGATCGCTGTAGTGTCTGCGTCGTTGACTCCAGCGAGGCCTTCGCCCAAAATACGCACCGGGAAAGTCGCCCATCTAACCAGTCCATCCATATCCGTAAGGATGTTCTTTTGGGAGAGTCCTCTCAGGATCTTCATCTGCAAGGATGTATATAAATTAAATTTTCAGAAGGATGCACTTTCGATAGGGAGGGGGGGGAATTTTTCCATACGATACCCTAAACCTTCTGCTTCCACCACGTGGTCCGTCAGCACACTCAGGATCACCGTGAGGCATGAGAATGAACAAGTTCCCCTCCCCCGGATTGCAAGGCATTTACAGCAACAGTGAGACGAGCACGAAGCCCAGGCTTCTGGTCTAATCTGCATGACAAACTTCCACACGGAGGGAAGTCTCCACGGCTTTCCCCGATTCGTCATGCAACTACTGCAATGGACAAGAGAAAAAATACGAATCGCCGCGTTTTGTACTTTGCATCACAAACGGGGAAAGCGCCAGCTGTTCACGTTCATACAACGAGAACGAAGCACGAAACTGGGAAAAAGCTGATGTGTTCCAGGAGCGCGTTCAAATTCTCGAGGAAAGTCCCGGCACCGGTGCTACTCCACGACTGGTACAGTTCCAGGGCTTATGCACGTACACAAGCGTCCCGTCAGTATACATTGCATGATAGCAACCAGCTGGGTGATCACCAGGACAACCTCGAATTATCATGCAAGCTCAGTCGGCAAAGAAAGATCTGGCATGCAAGATTGCAATGTATACAGGAGTGCGAGACTTTTGCACAGGATACTGCTTCTGTTATGCATTGCAAACATGTCTGAAATTGGAAGAGTTCGACGAGTCTGTCATGCCAAATCTGAATCGTGCAAAAAATCTGTGTTGCATCAAACCGCCAAAGCTGCTCATTTCTTGCCACACATCAAAAGGCAAGTCTCTCATGCGGAAGAGAAATTATAGAAGCTTTTTCAAAATTTGTCTTGCTTACAGTCCACCTGTGTAATCCACGATATGCATGACAAACCTTGCAATCTTCGTCTTCCAGACCCAGAGATATGTGCATCCGATACCTATCAGGTGTACACAATTCCCCACTCTCCTTGTTCTTACAACTCCTGTGTTGCGGCCAGCAGCTCCCGAAGGTATTCGTGTTCTTGCCTTCGCTGATATGAATTTGAGCTTGATTGTGATTTAAATTTTTTCTTAAAAAAAAAAACGCAAATGCCTTCGCTGTGCTCTGATGAAGCTAAAGCCTTGCTTAGCTGCTATCTGGTTTTTATTGCACAAGGAAAGTGAGACGTTGTCACGCACGATATTCGTCACAGCGAGGTACACTGACACCGTACTGGTTTATCCTGCAGAAAATTACTAGCGGACGAAGATCATGCAAAAAGTATTCAACATCGCAGCATGGTCAAGACGTATTTTATTTCGCAGAATTTCTCCTGTCTATTTAGCGTCCATCTGCAACACAAATGGGGTACTATAGTCGGAAGTATTCAATATTTTTTCTGTAGGATAATGTTATAAGCGAGACCGACGCCATAAGGAGGAGCTGTGTGGTCTACCCTGTTTAAAAACGTCCCCACGCCGGAGTCAGGGTGCGACTTTCTGACGTTTTTCTACAGACCCTTACTTAATCTTTGACCGCTGCGCATGACAAGTTTGGGCTCGTAGCGTACTGAGGATTAGCTAGAAAAGCCGCATCACAAATCGATATATATCACGCTGATTCTAGCATCACAAAGTCGAACTTCCAGACAGCATTACAAAACGCTCCTCATGGAGCTCCTGCGCATGAGACGCATTTCTTTAGACTCACTTAGACATGCCATTTTGCATGACAACTCTTGGGTGGGGGCGTTTTTACACGGGATATGGTCAGAGGGTAGTTTCTCTCTAGCTGGTTATGCATTGCAAACACGTCTGGGTCTGGAAGATGGATTGCCAAATTTGTCATGCTTGTCTGACAAGACTCGAGATTCTGTGTCTGTTCTCGATGGGCGCAAATGACTGAGTGAAAAGATCCGGCTGCTTGTCATGCAAAAACGCAGCTTGCCATTCGTAGTCGAAACGCAAGACGAAGTAGCCCGGAAATTTGTAATGCGTGGCTGCGTATGGCTGCGCAGCGCACCTACCATTTGCATTCAGATTCACTTTCTAGCATTACAACTTTCCAGACGCTGACGTATTTTCAGTCGATACCACGACGCCATTTTGGTTTTCTCTTCCTCTTCGATTTTTATTATAGGGAAAGGCGTATCCCGAAAACCATATTCAGCATTACCTTGTTTGACAAACACGTAAGCACGTACAGGTTGTAAGAGATGGCGTCATAAATGCCAGAAAACCAAGGCTCGTCGTCACGAGCAAATTGCGAAAGCGGATTGGGATTTTTGTTTATCTTTATTCTTTCCTCTGTTAGAAACACACAGTCTTGCGAAAAATTTAATATGGCATGACAAACTGCACCTTTCCCTATGATAGTTGCACTGGTAGCGTCGGAGTGTTTGTTCGTCTTTTTCCGGTTCCGGGTAGAAGCTGCGACTTGTTCGTTCGGCCCGTCCTGCCCTCTCGGC
Source organism: Amoebophrya sp. A120 (assembly GCA_905178155.1). Lineage (NCBI taxonomy): Eukaryota > Dinophyceae > Syndiniales > Amoebophryaceae > Amoebophrya > Amoebophrya sp. A120. The sequence goes on from CAJINV010000005.1 coordinate 8,904,314, forward strand.
GTAAAAAACGGCGAGGCGGGGATGAGCTGCGTCTCGTTGTCGAGCTTGAGTTTGTACGTGTTATCTCCACTGGAATTCGCCATTGCGAATGCGTCCTCCATGATCTTCCACTGCTCGTCGTGGGCGTCCCTCGCTTCTTGCGTGTATGGTACTTATTGAGAGGAAAAATCCCCCCTCCCCATATTGAAAAGGTACGCTTCCAAAAATTTGCGTTGCGGATTTGCGGCCACAAATCACATCCGTCTTGCAAGAAGACAAGGGCAGAAGCTTCCGCCCCATTATGGAATCGATTTGTCATGCTGTTGGGCCTAAAGGGGGGCCGTTTGCCATGCTGAACTACTAGACCCATACGCCCCTACCAAACCTGGGGATCTGGCCGCAGTGCCTCTCTGCAATACAAAGCTGGTTTGTGGTCACAAATCAGCATCACAAATTTCCGTTTTGATATGGGGAGGGGGGATTTTTCATTTTGATAGTACTTTTTTGCTATTCTCCCAGGATTTTTTCTGGCCCCTCAGCTTCTGTTTCAAGTCCTTTAGCTCCTCGAGCGTGCCCTCGTTAGGGATTGTCACCAGCGAGTTCCTCGGGCGTCCGTTATTTTCAACTTCCTCCTTCTTCTCCTCTTCTTGTTCTTCCGATTCCGGTTCTTTATTTTTTTTCATTTTCGCCTTCATTTTGTTCGCGGCTGCGGACGAAGAAGTAGAAGAAGCAGCAGCGGCTGGCGCCGACTTTTTCGCAGTGCTTTTCATGCTCCTGCTGCTACCGCTGGAGGAGACGGCCAGCTTTTTCATGGCCTTGACCATTGATTTCATTTTTCCGTGAATGGGGCAACACGGCTCCACACGCTCACGCTCGTGCTCGTCCTCTAGGATGAAAGAACTAAAAACTTGCTATTTATTCCCCCTTCCAACGCACAACAGCTTTTTGGTGCAACACAATGGGAGCTGAATCCGTGTGCACAGTCAGGGTCGTGATCGTGTTGCTGTTGCCAACTCATACTTATTAATTATGGGTGGTAGTAAAATACTGCAATGTCTGGAAATTATCTTTCGGAGGTAAGAAGGGGCCGCGTCGTATATTTTCATGGTAATTAAGGCGTCAACATGTTTTTTTGGGGTGGGGCTAACCAAGAGTGTACTCAACAAAGCAAAGATGGCGACAGATAACGCAGACGCCACACAAATCTCTCCTCTTGCTTGCAATAAGGAAACTGTTTAATCCTTTTCATCTCCCCGCAAACACTAAAACAGAAAACGCTCATAAATGGCTCAAGCACTGACGTGTCAAAACAATAACAGTTAAGCCTCTCGCGCGTTTCCTGCCGTAAGTATCTATAGCACATGGATTCCCGCCCCTTGAGATATCATCTGTTGAACACTTGCATCTTCACCCGGAAAGGTTCTTTATCTTTTCCGCCCCCTTTTTGACCATATAAAAACAGCACAAGCTTCGAGGCGAGAAATTACTATGGTGTGGGCTGCTTAGTACAGAAGCGCGGGCGGGCGCCAGGAAGAAACCTTCACCAAGGGCACAGCAGTGGGGCCTATCCCCCCCGTGCGAAACAGGCCGGCGCGGTGGCCTTCCGAAATATATCCCCGGGGGCTCCGGGATATATAAACCGCCACCACGGGCACAACAGTCGGGCCCCTCCCCGCGCGAAACAGGCTGGGGCGGTGGCTTTCGTAGGTTTATCCCGGGCCGCCCTGGGATAAACTTCCACCACGGGCACAGCTGTGGGCTTTATCCCCGCCCAAAACAGGCTGGGCGGATGACTGTCGTAAGCTTAGCCCGAGCCGTCCTGGGATAAACCTCCACCACGGGCACAGGAGTGGGGTTTATCCCCGCGCGAAACAGGCTGGGGCGGTGGCTTTCGTAGGTTTATCCCCGGCCGCCCTGGGATAAACTTCCACCACGGGCACGGCAGTGGGCTTTATCCCCGCCCCAAACAGGCTGGGAGGATGACTGTCGTAGGTTTATCCCGAGCCGTCCTGGGATAAACCTCCACCACGGGCACA
>CAJINV010000005.1:8906428-8916727 GCA_905178155.1 Amoebophrya sp. A120
GGACATGGTCCGAATCACGCACCTAGAAATCACGCACCTAGAATCACGCACCCATCGCACGCACCCAAAAGGTGCGTGCTGTGGGTGCGCGCGCGCCAGGTGCGCCGAGGTGAGGCCAGGCGCGCTGCCCGGTGCGGTGCGTCGAGGTGTGGCGCGCGCGGACGACGCCGGGCGGGATTTCCAGCTTGCTAGGCCAGAGCAGACAGGCTAGGCCGCACGGCAGCGCGCCCGCGCGAGTGCGCTCGCCCCGCGCCCTTGAGGAACTTGACAGGGCCTCGGCCGGGCACGGCCTCGAGCGACCGGCGGGCCCCCCCTGGAGGAACTTGACGGGCGGAGGCTTCCGCGCGCTACCTTGCTGGCTCGAGCCCCGCCGGGCCCGGCCCATCGCCCCGGCAATCGCCTCCCGCGCGGCTGGGCTCCGCCAGCCCCGAGGGGCCGGCCGAGAAGCGGGCGGAGTCCCGCCCCCCCCAACGTCGAGTGAGGCGGGCGCCACAGCCCACCGCCGCCCGCAAGCCCGGGCCGCGGGCTGATGGTCGCGCGTCGGTTCGTCGCGGGCCGGGCAGCATGCGGGCCCGGGAGCGAGTTGGCAGGCTGGCTGGCTCCCGAGGCGAGAGCGGGCGCGCTCGCAGGCAGAGAGAAGGCAGCGGCGCGGGGACGGGCGCGGCGCCCGGCAATCGCATCGCCAGGGCCCGCCCGCGTATGCTTTCCCGGCCGCGCCGACCCTTGCAGGGCAGCAGCGTGCGCCCCGAAGGCCCCCCGACATAGGCTCGCGCTCCTGGCCGGGCAGGCGCCACCTGCCGGCCACTTACACACGCCGGGGCGCGCAGACCCATGGCGCCACGTGCTCACGCGCTTCTTATTTTCATGCCCCCCCGCGCTGGCCCGCCAGTCTAGGCGCGGGGTTACGCGCCACGGAAAGCAGTGGCGACCCCTTGCTGCATCTACGAAAAGCGACTCCCGGTCGGCGCTCCACCACCTACAAAAAAACACCTATGACCACGAAACAGCGCCCCAAAAAACAGATATCAACATACAGAACTGCGCGCCGCCCGAACCAACGACGACGACCTAAGGCGGAAAACGAAACGCCATGCAAATCAAATCCATCTCCATGCCAAGTCTGTGTCTCTCACCTTGTTTTATCTGCCGCACGCAGCAGATGCTAAAAGTGCAGCAGTTTGCATTGCGTTTACATTTTGTCAGAGCGAATTCTGACACGAGCGAATTCTGACACTAGATCGCTCGAACTAAGAAAGAGAAAAAGGGAAGAAACCAACGACCCGATGTATCCACAGGTAAAAATCTAGGAGCACAACCAAAGATAGCACTGCCAGTCAGCCAGATAGTATTTTGTAGCAAGCGTTAGCTACTTTCGCGTTCTTTTTTTGATAGCTAGAAAACAAAAAATCTCCTACCAAGGCATAGTGGATAGTTTATTCCTTCTTTTCCAAATTCGTTCGGATGCCACTTTGCGTTCTTTGAGAAACAAAAGTTTAGATGTCATCTTGCTTGCATGATTTGAAAACCGAAAATTACAACTTGCGTCTATGAATGCGCAGGAGGCCGTTTGTGTACAGATATAAATATGAATCTACGTCGCACGTACTTCCAGAAGTTTTTCCTCGTAAGCATCGCTCTTCTGCGTGCCTGGCTATGTGTCTCGTCTTTCCTTTCATTCTGAGCATCGACATGAATTCCGACGATGCTTCATTCATTCATAACTTATCTTTTTTACGGATGTAGATAGAGATACTCACTCACTCACTGATGTGTATCCGGGAGAATGAAGCGTGACCCTTATAAATATATTGCGAACAAATGCGACCCCTCGTTGGTGTGTGTGCACTTCCTTCACCTTCGTGTTCGTTGGTGCGGCGAGCAGGAACCTGTTGTAAGTTCAGTAGTTAAGAGTAATTATAATTTGCAATAGTGTCCCTCGGAAGATCTACGACTTGAAAAAGTGTACTGCTGTGACTGCTTGGAATTGCGACTGCTCTACGGCGTCGGCAGCCGCGGCGAGTGTGTCAGTCAGCGCGATTTACTCCTGCAAGTGTGACAAGCTCCTCTAGCATGCCCAGGACATGCCTGAAGTGCTCGGAACAAGCGCAATCAGTCCGCGCATCACTCGACTTTGAAACTCTCACACACCAACATGACGCGCATGCATTATGGGCCTGGCATCATGAAGATGAAAAGGCACGCGGCGATTTTATTTTTCCTGTCATTTACATTCAGCCGCAGCAAAATAAATATCAAAGGCAACAAAATACCCATACCGCAGGTGCCTCGACGTCTGGTGGTCGATCATAATGTTGATGTAAAAACCGATATTGTAATCCTTGAAGGTCGGGTGGGGCTGCTTGAAATCTATGTCGTTGATATACCTGTAACATTGCAGAGCTTCGTATGTTCAAACTTTCCTACTGTGACTGCTTGATGGAATTGCGACTGCTCTACGGCGTCGGCAGCCGCGGCGAGTGTGTCAGTCAGCGCGATTTACTACTGCAAGTGTGCCAAGCTCCTCTAGCATGCCCAGGGCATGCCTGAAGTGCCCGGAACAAGAGCAATCAACTCGCGCATCACTCGAGTTTGAACTTTTCACACATCAAGGCGACGTAACGAAGATGAAAGATGCGCGCCGCTTTTATTTTTTTTTTTCCTGTCATAGTCATTTACATTCAGCTGTAGAACAATAAATATTAAAGCGGCCAGCAAAATGCCCATACCGCAGCTGCTTCTTCTGGTGGTCGATCATAATGCTCCTGACACACAACCGTATATCGTAGTCCTTGAAGTTCGGGCGGGGCTACTTGAAATCTATGTTGTTGATATACCTGCAACGTTGCAGAGTTTCGTATTTTCAAGTTTGCATTTATGAAAAAACACAGGCTCAATACGAGGTCACTGCTTTGTGATGCATGCAAAACGCGATCTGGTCAAAATTGATGAACAACGTGCCGCGTCAAATTGCGAAGTGATGAACTCCAAGACACGTGCAATCTGGTCAAATTGCGCACTCAAAGAAACCAGTACCATCAGACGCCACATCATTGGTTTTAACGAACGGAGCAGCGAGAATCTGGGAAGGGGGCGTTCATATCAGGCACATGTATTTCTGGATCTGGGAGGTAGAAGCGAAGTCGTGCTATAATCTGTGTTGCGTGAACCATTATTCGTGCTTGCTGAAGCGCGTGTTCCATACCTGATTGAGTTTGACAGAACCACGCAACTATCTGCACCGTGTATTTTCAAAATCGTCGCGCGCGGTGCCTAGCTCGACTAATGTACTAGGGGGGATCATCACACGGCGGAGTGGGTATGGGCGCCGCAAGTGCTTCGCGGCTTCCCAAGCTCTAACGCTTTCTCTTGGGGTTGTTAGGAGTCCCCCCGACGAGGTAGGGTGTGCGGCAGCTTGCGCCGCGACAAAGCAGGATGTCCTGCTCAGCCCTGCACTCCGGTTCGGGGGTCGCTTCGCCCGGGGCAAGCGACCCTCTCCCCGGGCTCGGACCGGGTTTGAGGGTCGGTTGGCCCGGGGCCAGCGACCCTCCTGCCGAGTCCGGACCGGGTTCGAGGGTCGGTTGGCCCGGGACAAGGGACCCTCTCCCCGGGTCCGGACCGGGCTCGAGGGTAGATTGGCCCCGAACCGGAGCCCTCTCGCCGGGTCCTAGCATTTTGGATTCAACCCGAGCGAAACCCATGGGGATTCAGTCCGAGCGCTCATTTCTAGACCGGGCGACATGGTGGTTTTCCTTGCGCGCAAGCAAGGGACGCCTTGGCATTGCCCTTAAGACAGAGGCGTCGCGCCGCGTTCGTACCTAGACACGATGGCGCGCGCCATTTTTCTGGATCTTTGCTGGCAGTTAGTTCTGTTTGGGCGGTCGCCGTCTCGCGACGCTACTACGCCGCGGGGCTAGAACTAAGACAGTGACCAGCTGTGACAGGGAGCAGCATTTTTCTGGCTCTTTGGAGCCCTCCTATTTTTCTGTTCGTTCCGAGAGCCTGAAAGAGAGTTTGTGGCGGTCCCTCGACACTGCGATGTCGAGGGCCCGTCACGTGCGAGCACATCTCGTAACCGCGGCGCCGATCCCGGGGTGAGGTCCGGGCTATGACCCTCGCCGGACGGGGCGCGGCGCCGCAGCAAAAGAGGATGCTGGTGCCGGCCGGACAACTCCCTCCCCACCGAACTCGGCCCGCGTACCACCCACGCGGGAACGCCGCACCACGAGGCGCCGCCGCTCTCGTCGGGCCAGCCACATTCATCATCGCCGAGTAGTAGTAACTAAGACATCCGCCTCCGCAGCCTCGTCGCAGTCACGGCGTGCGCCCGTCACGCCATGACCTTCGCGACCCCACCGCCGGCTACTAGCGGCCAGCTACCTCCCGCTAATCCTCCACTGACCCGGTAGGAGCGAGGGTCGCTTGCCTCGAACGCGGTCCGGGCCCGGCAGGAGGGTCGCTTGCCCCGGGCCAGCCGGCCCTTGAAATGAACCCGGTCCAGGACCGGCGGAGAGGGTCGTTTGCCCCGGGCGAAGCGACTCGGTCCGGACCCGGCATGAGGTTAAGACTTCAAAGCCTCAGGCTAAGGCTTCAAAGCCTTAAATTGCTACTCTCTTTCGACGCGACCGCCATTCCCCCTCAGCATAATGTGGCCAGTGCGTGCAAATAAGATCATTAATAGGGAGAAGATAAGCCTGTACCTGTGCTGGCGCCTGCATACTCTACGGGCCCGGCTTTTTCTGCTTCGCGGGTTTCTGTCCGGCCTTCCGGCTCGGCCTGGATATGACCGGCAGGTGTTGTTTGCGATTTTTGTTCGTCAGCAAATCTTTCTTCCCCATTGTCTTCATCATCTTTACAAGCAGACCGACGGAAACGTAGTGCGCGAGCGCCGCCCGAACCACAGACGCGGAGAAGCGCCGGTATTGTCGATAACCTTTCGCGTTTTCGTAACTTGCCCGCGCCGTCGGCTTGATGCCAAGCCCTTTGCCATCCGTTAGAAACGCGGCCAGCTTGACTTCCCCAAGTTTCCCAAACGGAAGGGATTCGCAGAGGTTCCCGATTTCCGCGGCCTGGCATCTGGTTTCACTGGGATTGCTGTCCTCGAGCGCCTTCCCAAAAGTCGTTTTGCCCTTGTCCGTGTTGTAGATCATCTTCATCCGGTCAAAACATATGCTGAGATGGTCGGCCATCCGGTGGGCGTTCAAGTTCTTCTCCAAGTCGCCCTATCAAATCCAAATGTTTCTGGGTCTGGAAGAATGCAAGCTGTGACACTACCTTTGGACGCTAAAACAGCCTGCGTCTTTGCATGAGCAGCAAGAGGGATCCACTGGAAAACCCGCCTCTCTACATCAACATAGCAAAGGCTGGGCTCTAGTCCTTTCTACATAGAAAGAACATTTCTCGTGCGGGATAGGCAGCATCAGCACACCCTAAAAAAATCTGTCACGGAAGCATACAAACATCACGTCTTTGAGCTTTGTCATGCACAACGTGCATGACAAAGCTTTCAGACTTAAAGACCCATACACATTTGCATCGCATATGCCTTTGGCGCGCCACTCCTGGCGTTTTTCGTCTATCAGGGTCCAGACATACTTAACACCGTGCTTAGAGTATTTTTGGTCTGTGGCGGAAAGAACGACGCACGTCTCCGGCAGCATGCTGTGGGAAAGATGTTTCAAAACCTCGAGGAACGCCTTCGCCTTCAATATGGAAGTGTCAGGGTCGAAATTTACAAAATCGAAAAATTTGCCATGCATAAAATGCATGACGCGAATTCTGTGCGCTGCAGAGCAGGCGAGTGAGGCCGATTTTAGGCCTCTTTGGGGTTATAGCTCGAGCTGCTAAAGCAGCATGAGGCAGTCAGTCTTCTTTGCCTAAAAACAGCAGCGCAAACTACTGGATTTAGGCACCGCCAGAATTTGTGACGCGCCATGTAGAGACTGGGCGCGAAGTCAACTGGAATCCATTTGATGCATGGCAAATCAGTTCGATTTTGTCAATTTCGATTCTGACACTTCCATATTCCAGTCGGTCTTCGTATTGTCGCCCGAACTTGCGTATCAAATGCAAACGTGTCTGGGTCTGGGAATTTGTGTTGCTGATGCCAGTACTATAGGGCGGCCGCTTGTACGGCATAACAGCATATATCTCAAGAAGACTTCTTGAAAGAAATCCGCATGACAGATTCCATTTCTAACGCTGAAGTCCTAAGGCTTTGTTTGGAGGCAGGTCCGCAAATGGAATTCCTCAGCATTAGAAAGGCAATCTGTAATGTGGATTTGCCTCGAGAATAGGAACTCTGCTTGAGGCAGATCCGCATTACAGATTCTATTTCTACTGTTGAAGTCCTAAGCTTTTTTCTTGAGGCTAGTCCGCAAATGGAATTCCTCAGCATTGCAAATGAAATCTGTAATGCGGATTTGCCTCAAGAAGTCTTCTTGAGACAAATCCCTCAAGAAGTCTTTCTGTTCTTAAGATTTTGCGCCACAGATCCAGACCCAGACATCTCGACAATGCATAGCACCCCCTTAGTAAACAACCCCTGCAGCGCTGCGACCAGAATTTGCGCAGTTGCGTCCGTGAGCTTGAGGTCCTTCGCCTTTTCGACATCCCATGGCTGGGCCCGTATCACTTTCGGGTCGGGAATCACCTTCTCCTGGTCATACACCGTCTCGCCCATCGTGACTCGCTTGCTGTCCGGCTTCAATTCCTTGGTGCCAAGGATTACAAGCCGCGGGGCGCCGTCGTCCCTCTTCGCTCTCGTCGCCGCGGGCTCCTTTTTTTGCTCGCGGGACACGCTCCCGGCGGTTGGGTTTAGTACCGCGTACGAGTGTTCACAGATACCGATGAGTTGCTGTCGCGGGTTCGACGATATGACGATGGGTTTCTCGTCCTCCAACAATCCGGGTATCAAAATGAAAAACCCCCCTACCCATATTGAAGCGTAGACTTCTGCTGCTGAATTTGTGTACACACCTGCCTTGCAACGAGGCACTGCAGGCAAAGCCTCAGGCTGCGACGGGTTGTTTCTGTGCAGGCGCTCATCATAGCAGAGACCTTCAATGTAGGCATAACAGCATACACAAATCGCCGGCATAGAGCGCCGGACTCTTTGCATTTGCCCCCTTGCAAGAACGACAGGGCTTGTGGTCACAAATCAGCATTACAAATTTTTAGCAGGATGGCTGTTCAGCATGGGGAGGGGGGAGATTTCCCCACGATACCTGGCCGAACATGTACACAGACAAGCTGATGGAACATCTGATACCAAAAATCCACCGTGATGGCGTCTGCTGTGTCGGTGGTGTCTGTGTTCTTCAGGTCAAAATGCAGGCCCTTGTTGATCTGTTCCCAAGCGAATTGCCGCAGTTCCTCCCAGTTCTTGCATTTTCCTCGAGCCCCTCCAACAATTGCCTGGTGCAAAATCTTATGCATGACCGGATGCTTGTCCTTCATCCCCTCCTTCTCCCACTGGGTCGGGCAGTGAAACCGGGGGAGCGTCACGAATTTCTGGTCGCCTAACTTGGTCTCACACACGTACTATCCTGAGCAAAAGCGCCTCCATCCGAGAGTCGAGGAGATGGAGATCTCGCAACACAGGTCGAGAAGTTTTGGGAGTGAAGCGTGACGAGTAGTCCGTCTCTGTACTTGTAGTACAATTTAGCGAGTACATATTACCGCACCAAACATTCATCCTCTCATCCACATCCTGTTTGTCGCATTACAAAGTCCACGACACGACTGGAACTGCCGCAACACGTGGAAACTCGCACTATAATGCGTTTATTTTGCAACAATAGCTGCTGCTGCACTACTGAACGACAGCCCTGGGGAGGGGGCGCCTTTCCTCAACGTAAGTACTTCTTCTCATCCTGCTGCTCCGCCCATAAGGATAACCACTGCCGAACCTGGGTCACGTTTGGGTGCTTCGCCTGCGAACCGGCCGGAGCGGTGTCGGTTTTGTTCCAATGGCGGTTAGTCGGGCGCATCTCACCAGCGATGAACTTGCCCTTGGGGTGCGGGATGTCGCAGAGGAACTTGTCGATGTTGATCTGGAACAGGTGTGGCTTGTCGGGGTGCTGCGTCATCAGGCCCATCGCCTTATCCCTTGCTAATGTGCCGAGGGGGTAGGATAGGCCCAAACCCTGCCTGCGGGCCGCTGCTGGCGCAGCTTTTTGCATTTTTGCTGCAGTGAATGAAGCTGCCCCGCTTTGGGCCCATTTTTCCGCCCTCATGGAATTCTGGGCCGGGCGCGCAAGAATTCCACGCAAATTTTCCTGGTTCTGGCGCGAGCCCGGCGCCTACAAGAGCCAGGCACTGTTTTCCCAAAAGAGCCGCTGGCCCTCGCAGTACGCCTGGCTCTTTTGGTGGTCCGGATTTCGATACAGCTCCAAAAGTTTGGAGCTGTATCGAAGCCCGGACCAACACAAGACCCAGTAAATGTCATGCACATTTGTCATGACAAATCCGGAACCCCCACAAGCAGGCGCCCGGGCTCCTGCGGATTTGGGACGCGACTTGCATCCCAAATCCCGCCAAGAGCAGCGGGGGCCCGCACTCTCCTCCCGCGAGCTGCGGGGGGTGGACCTTTCGCAATTTCTCCCTGTGCGAAAGCCCGACAGCCCCACCTCCCGCGAGCGGGAACTGAAACTCTCGCCGGAAGCTATTCCCCTGGCGAACGTGCGAACAGCCCAGCTCCCTCGAGCGGGAGCTGGAACCTTCCCAGTTTTCCTCCATGCAAAAGCCCGGCAGCTCCACCTCCCGCGAGCGGGGGATGGGACTTTCGCAGTTTTCCCCGATGCGAAAACCCGAAGCCCCCACTTCCCGCGAGCGGGAACTGGAACTTTCGCAGCTTTTCCGCTTGCGAACATGCGAAAGGCCCAGCTCCCTCGAGCGGGCATTGGAAGGAGCTCTACTCACAGCTTTCCCCTATGCGAAAGCCCGAGAGCCTCACTCTCCTCCCACGAGCGAGAGCGGGGACGCTCGCAGCCTTTCCCCTTGCGAACGCGCGAACGCCCCAGCCCGCCCTTGGTTCTTTCCAACCTGAACGCCGCAGCCGATTCACAACCAGCCCCCCACGTCTTGCAGCGCTTTTCATTTTCTTCAAAAGCGGGGCCCATTAATAAGCACAGTCGCGCGCGTCTTCACGCAAACGCCCACCCGCAGCAGCCGCAAGGCCTCGCCCCTGCTCAGCGCAGAACCAAAAACACCCCCGCCCGCTCGGCACAATTGCGGGAGATAATCCACAAGCGCCGCCCACTCCGCGCGCTCGAGTGCCAGGAGAGATTCCAGCAGAGTGGCGTACTTCAGGAACTCTTTCGAAGTCCCTTCGCACCACTTCTGCCAGAATCTCTCCGCGCACTGCGATTCCGTATGCTTAAAGAAAACGCCCAAAGGGCTAGCGTTAACATTTTCGCCACCTAAGAGAGGCCAACTAGGACAAGAGTCGATAGATATAGATAGATAGATTACCCAGCAAGGGGTTAAAAGGAGCAAAACTGTTGTCGAGACAATTTCACTCTTGGTTGTTTTTTATCTATAGTTTTCTTACTTACTACTCTACGCTGTTGCGGCCTCTTCCGTGAAGCTGTGAATTTGCAGAGGAGAAAACTCAGCAGCTGGTGGAAATGCTTTCGTTGCGTCTTAGTGGTGTTACGTGCCGGCGTTTGGTTGTCCAGGGAACCATCAACCATAGAACTAAAGGCTTCTAAATCGCATACAGGTCGGGGGGCTAGTGATTATTTTCCGAAGGACCCAAGAGAAAAGAAGATCTTGTGCGCTTTTTTTTTTTCGTTGCGAAAGCGGTAGCAAATGCCTCTAAACCGTGTACAGCTCGGGGAGATAGTGATTATTCTTTTCATCGTAACGCTGCAGGATCTTTCTTCTTATTTTTGTGCTCTAAGTCCGCCGGTGTAAATCTGCGATTTTGTTCGAAAAGCCTATGTGAAAAACAGTAAATAGCCATTTTAGCTCGGCGGGTTTAGGACTTTATTTTTTGCTCTAGTTTTTCAAACGCAGACATTTCCTAGTGCTTCCCGTTTACGCCTATAATCCCTCGACTCTTTGTTGTAAAGTTGTGCGAAAAGGTGGAAAAAACAAGAGAAAACAACACAAACCACCTTGATCGTGCAGAAAGATCGCCGGTTTTTAAGCGTAAACTGCGAGACGCGGCGCGAGGTGAAAATTGACAAGACGCATCTTCTACCTACTTCGAGAGCAAAATGGCTGGGCGTTTGAGAATCTCTATAGGCTGAGAACGTCTATAGCGTTTTTAGAAGTTCTATAATATTTTTTTTTTTT
>CAJINV010000005.1:8922824-8957317 GCA_905178155.1 Amoebophrya sp. A120
CAGAGGGACTGGCTCCTGGTGGTCCTTGGTTCTTTTTGAAGGCCACATTATTTTTTTCCTCATACAACCGTACCTCCGGGTGTTGTGCTGTTGCCTTTTCTCCTCCTCCTCCGCGTGAGGTCACGCTGCTGTCCCCTTCCAGTATCCCGCGAAAAAGCGTCCCCAGCTCGTAGTTGTCATGCAAATCTGCATGCGTAAAATGTTTCTCATGCGGAGCCCCATGCGAGTCATTTTCTAGTCGTTTTTTGGAATTTGTGACGCTTCGATCGGCATAGTGTGCTGAATCTGTGACGCTGCTGAGCTAACTAGTACACAGGACTACACTACGAGGCCAGACCTGTCATGCGCAACAACCAAAGCTCGCCGATTTGTCTAGCAGATTTCCCTTCTTGACTCTGGAGTGAGTACGTTTTCCTTCAGGATATCCAGAAAAAAATTGTTCGCGTTTGATAAGCTGTCCTGGTCGTCAAAGTCCTCGTCTAGCCTCGGCAGGGCAAACCGTTCCAACGGCGAAGCCCGCTTGTTCGGCTCGAATTTCTTGGATTTTTTCCCGAAAATAAACGAGGTTCTGCCCGAGGAGGAGGAGTGGGAAGTCGTCGAAGAGGAGGTGTTGGATGTCGATTGGTTGTGGGAGGAAGGGTTGGTGGACGAGGAGCCGACCATCTTGCGAAATTCTTGGGTGAGTGTAGTTTTGTGGAGAAGGAAAATCAACTTTGTTGCACTTGCAGCAACCTACGCATGCTAGAAAAGAGCAGACTCAGTTCTCGTCGCAGGTCGTGAGCCAAGTGCTCCTGCTGTGCGCTCGTTCACCTCGCTTTACGTTCTTGTGCCACTCAAATGAAAGTTTTCGTTTTACTTCCACAGCATCTCTCTCCTCCAAGAAAGATTGTGCCTCACCGGTCCAGACCAGACACTCACTTCGTGCCTTCGTGTTGAAGAAGGAAAACAGAATGAAAAAGCATACTGAGTAAATACCAATGTCGTGAATATGTTTCGACATTCCTCAATAGATAAGCATGCATTCGGCAGGAGGAATAGCAACGAGCGTTCTGGACAAGACCAATAGCTGCGAACGCATCGCCTCATCTACGAAAAGGTCTTGCCGTTGAACTACCGATACGGGTACGAACATTCCGTCTACGAATGTTGTGACGAGGCATAGGGTGGTCTGTTTTTTTTCCTTAGTCAGGGCTTCAATAGGATGAGCTTAGTGTTGTTGTCGTCATGGTCGTTTTTCGTTTTTTTTTTTTCCCTTCGTCTTCCGAATAAAAATGTCGTCTTCGCTTTATGTTTGAAGACCTTGAGCAGGAAGTCTGGTGCTGTTCTATCACCATGCTCGTCGTCCAAAAAAATCAGTAGATAGTTGTCCAACAGATTCAACATCAAGAGATCCAACACATGGCTTCTGTAGTTCTGAGCGATTTCAAGAAGCAAAATTTAACTTCTGACTTTTCACTTATCACACACCAGGAGCTACTTTAGGACAAGGGCGACAAGTTCTTTGCCTTGTGCTCCTCGTCGCTTTAAAAAGACTAAATGGACAGCTCCTTCGATAGAGCAGCAGACGACCGGAAGGAGATCAGCGTAGTATGTAGCAAAGCATCACAAGAACACTTTCTTCTCACCAACACAAGAAGCGACGTCGTTCTGTAGCAAACTATCTAAACCATGATAGTGCTGTACAACTATATCCCTTGATAATTCAAGTTGTACTTTTTTTCGTGGATCTCCGCTTCTTGCCCGCCGGCTCGCTTGTGGTTTCCTTCGAAGTATTCGATGTCCCCGCGGTGAGATTCTCCTTTTCCTTCGACGCATTTCTCGTCCGTTTCGACGACGTGTTTTTCTTGGCAGCACCCATTCCCGCGTTGATGCGCGTATTTTGCACCAAGAACCCGTCCTCCTCCTCCTCTTCCTCTTCCATGTTGTTCTCGTCAATCGTCGGCAGTGCCAGCGCCTGCCGCGCATTCCGCCGTTTCGCCGCAGGCGTGGCTTTTCTTGGTGGTTCGTTTTTACTGCAATTATTTCCAAGCGCATTTTTCTTCGCTGTTGGCGTGAGTGGTGCGATGTCCTCTAGCAATTCCTGGGATGCGTTACTATGCTCCAAATTTGGCGTGAACCCGGTGTTCTTCCCGGAGGTGAGGGACGCGATCTTGTTGAAATTCAATTGCGGGGACGTCGGTCGAAGAACTAACAACTCCCGACTGTTGTTGACCACGGAAAAATTGCTGTTTTGGGAGAATTCCGACGGCGATTCGGCGAAGGGGTTGGATTTTGTGCTGTTGTAGGGATAGTTGTTGTTATCGGAAGAGGACCCGGAGGAGTCGTTTTGACCACTACTTCCCGTCACCTTATTCGTCAACTTCTGCCACAAACTCGGCTTAGAACCGTTCTTGTATATTCCCGTTGTTCCGCTGGAAGAGCTGCTGGACGCTCCTCCTGCTGCGCTCTGCCCTCCCGCCGCGCTCATCGAGGCCATAGGGGAAATCCGGGAAAACAGACTACCCATCACCCCGCCTGCTGAACTGGAACTCGACCCGCTAGTTGTGCTCCCGTTCCCCGGTCCCGCTGGGTTGACGTGGTTCGGTAAATTGTCTAAGACCGAAGTGTATGCACTGCAAAAGTATCGTAGACTAGTTCTAGTATAAATCGCATGACAAATTTCCTCACCATGATGACACATGAAATTTGCAATGCGGGTTTGACTTGAGAAGGAAATTTGTAATGCATGATTGTGATTCTTAGTACTAGTACGACACTTTTGCAATGCATAAAGTATCTGGTTCGCCGGAGAAGGATTGGAGCAGCCCAAGCGCGTCTTCACTTATCGACTTGGAATGCTTGTTCAGAAACGGATTCACGCCCGCCAACGTCCCCGACCCGGACACTCGTTGTTCTATCCTGTGTAAAAACATCCCCACCCCAGAGTTGTCATGCAGATTTGCAATGACAGAACCATTTGTGATGCGCATCCCCATGATAGGCATTGCCGATCGTGTTTTGGAACTTGTAATGCTGTAAACAGGATAAGCCGATGGATTTGTAATGCGACTTCCCTTGCTAAACTGCACTACGCTAGAGCCTTCGACCTGTAATGCATGATTCCAAAACCTTCGAGGTTTGTGTTGCAAAATCCCCATCTTGACTCTGGGGTGCGGACGTTTTTCTTCAGGATATGCTCCTGCAGCATCTTCACCGTCTCCTCGTCTTCCTTCTTCGATTGCAGTGTCAGTTCAAACAGGTGCTCGCGGATTTTCATGCCACGTTCGGCTTCCGTTTCCAGTTTGGAAATGTCCTCCAAAAACGTTTCCGTGACGGTTTTCTGGTTCATCTTTTTCGGCATGTGGATCTTGCCCGCCAGCTTGCACACCCGGGAATTCTTCAGCACGTCCGCGAGTTCCTGGGCGGTTATTCGTTCCGCGGGGTAAAATTGGAGGCATTTTTTGATGATATCCTCGAGTAAAAACTGCTTCATGCTGCTGTCCCACGGGCCCTGTTGCGGCATCTTGCCATGGTGGGGCTGATCGCTGTTGTCCAGCTCCTATGAAAGTGCACAATTTCCCCTCCCCCTTTTTGTCATGCAAAACCCCCAATCCACTGTGTTCCTCTTGGCACTCTGTGCATGGCAAGTTCTGGTAGCCCAAATAGCACTACACTCTAGTGTAAATTTGTCATGCAGAACCGGCATTCTTGCTGATGCTTGTATTGCCGCTCATGCTTTACAAATGAGGGGGAGGGGGAGTTGTGCACTGTCATAGTTCCCCCGAGTCCGCGATGTTGCTGCTATCAGCAAACAGCTGGTCCGGGCTAGAATATGCATTGCAAATATCTCTGCGTCTGGAAACTTGTGATGCGAGTCAGTCAAGAATAAGTGCACTGTAAAGCACCGCTAAGCATGACAAGTTTTTTCGTGTTTCTGTGCTGCGTATTCCGCATGAGAAATGTCGTTTTTGCATGACAGACAAGAGGAGGTCTTCGTGGCCACGCAATACAGAGTTCTGAGTCATGCCAAACTAGCATGAGAAGTCTCGCAATCTTCCAGACCCAGACATATTTGCATTCGATATAGAAGCGGCGTCGTCGATGTTGGAAACGGAGGAGTTAGTGAGGGACTGTTTTTTGTCGTTTCTCGTGGTGGACTTGCTGCTCTGTTTATTCGTCTTCTCGTTCGCAGGCGCACAGAGGTTGTCCAGCTGCTTCTCCAACGCCACCCACTTCTTTTTCACCCAACTCGCCTCCTGCGTCGCCAACTGCTGGATGTTGTGCACGCCGTAGGTGATTCTTTTCCGGCCGAGTTTCGTCTTAAACGCCGTTCGGTTTATCGAGTACTGTCTCGCGAGGATCAAGTGATACGGGTTGGTTTCCGCGAACATCGAGCTCGACTCGTTGTTGCACACCAGCATCTCGTAGAACACGCACCCCAGCGCCCAGATGTCGACGGGGAAGGAGTAGGACTCCGTGGTTTCCATGATGAGTTCCGGTGCCAGGTAGGACTTGGTCGAGCACTCCCGTCCCCCCGTCATGTGCTTCTTCGTCGACCTGGCCATGCCCAAGTCCGCGATGATGGCGTTTTGGTTCTTCGCATCGTAAAAAATGTTTTCCCGCTTGATGTCGCGGTGGAGGACCTGATAATTTTTATTTTTTTTTTAAAAATACAAATCACAAAAATAACGCAGCGAAATATCACATAGACAACTTCAGATCGGAAAAGGAAATGATCCAGGCTCGTCGTCCTTGTTCTATCGCGGCATCGTATTCGTGGTTCGTAAGTGCCATCTGACCCCTTCGCCTTTCGGCTCCAGACTGCTTGCCCCTTCTCGTCGCGACATGCTACAGTTGTTCACATGGTCAGCAGGCGGTGAGTCACACCACCGAGTTGCCTTCAATCTCGCTGTGCAAGAGAGTCGACAACTGTAGTGATGCAACAGCACAGGCGCTGCATTGCTCTTCCTTTTTTCGGTGGTGATTCTGTACCTGATCCGAGTGGCCCACTGCCCCGCCCCTCACGCCTAAAAAACTAAGCCTAAAGGTCGGGAAATCTCGAATCACAATTGCGTGAGTTTTGAAGAAGCAACTTTTGGGATCCTGTTTTGCCATGACATGCATGACTGGGCGCAGCGCGATGTTGATGGTCCTACTGGGCTCTTTTTGGAAGAATTGCTACAGGAGGAAGGCAGAGAAGGGGGTAGTTGCTGACTTGTATTTTCACTTCGAGTCCGGCTCGAAAAAGTAAACGCATGATGAGAATATTCAGAAACTACCCCCAAGCAAGCCCTCTGAGATGCACGGCTGCGCTTTTTACGTAGCAGCAAGCCTTTCCCCTTCCCCCTGCAGTATGCTTCTTTGTTGCTTTTTAATTCTTGTCAAAAATGCTCTTTGGTATTGTCGGCGTGGGTTTGGAGACAGTGTGGCAGCGTGACTCCTGAGACCTTAGAGGGGTGAGGCAACATCAACCCTCCTACACAGTCGAGCATGAGTGAGAACTTCAACACCGCAGCAACTCAAGGAAGGGAGCAGAAGCCGGGCGAAGAAATTCACACCCGAACTTTAGGTCTCCTGTTTTTTTTTTTTGAAAAAATGTTTTCCCGCTTGATGTCGCGGTGGAGGACCTGATAAAAATTTGCATGATTTGTTTTAAAATGCGTGCGCCGTTTTTTCTGGTAAAGTGAAAGTAATATGAGGTCTCTGTAATGCGAAAATGAGGTTGAGAAATCACGACCTGTCATGCATAAGAGTCTGTCCAACAAAAGCCGAGACGTTACCCAGGTAACGTCGACGAAATTATGCATGCATGCCCACCCACCCCCCCGTTACTCGGCCCACGCCAAGAGGGAATTCATATAGTCGAGTAGCAGCGCGGGTAGGCGGTGTACGGCTCGGCCCCACCAATGCAAAACGCTGACAAACAATCGCTGCGCGCCCTGTCGTGTGGCAGGCGCTATTCTGTTCGGGCCAGGCCAATATTGATACGCGCTGCGAATTCCTTTTCGTATCGGGCGCACGAAGCGCGACACCAAAAAAATTTGGCGCGCTGCGCGCGCTTTCGTATTTCCCTGCCCTGCCGCTGCGTTGCGGGTGGCGCAAGTTTTTACTCAAGTGGCGCCGCGCGTCGGAGGCTGTGCAATTTTTCACTTCGCGCTGCGCGCGCCGTCACGTTTTCAATTCCCTTGCGGGCGATGCGGCTCTGCTGCAATTTCTCAGCACAAAAGGGGGGCTTCCTGACTTGCCCCTGCGCGAGCCCGCGCCGCGCGCCCTCATATTAGTTAGCTTCGCCGCGAGGCGCAGCAGGGCGAGCCCCCCTCGCCCCAGTTCCTTTCGAATATTTTCCACGCGCTGCGCGCGCCCTCGTAAAAAATGTTTTCCCGCTTGATGTCGCGGTGGAGGACCTGATAATTTATTTGGGACGTCCAAGGAATCAAGTTGGTCAAATTGTTGGAATCAAGTTGGTCACTGGAATCAAGTTAAATGGACTCAAGTTGGATCCTGGAATCAAGTTGACTGGAATCAAGTTGGGTCCTGGAATCCCGTTGCGTGGAATCAAGTTGATCCCGGGAATCCCGTTACGTGAAATCGCGTTGCGTGTCCCGTTTCCGCCAGAAGCAAAAGCACTGCGCGGGTCCCGTTACTTCCGCTGCCAAACGTTATTCACCATGCACGCGCGTGGCGAAAGCTCTCATAGATGCATGCGCGGTGGGTAAAGATCTCAGAGATCCCCCCGGGGCGGCAGGCATCTGCTCCCCCGAAGCGAAAGAAATTGCAGCCCTGCCGGCACCAACGAGCGGAATTGAATTCCTGGCTTCATCACGGAGGACAAAACCCCGGGTCTCCCCAGAAGGGAAAGTTCCACGCTTCGGGACCCCCGCCTACCTTTACCGAAGGCCGGCCCGCCTTCCGACGGGCCATACATGTTCCGGGCCCCCGGGGCCGGCGTGGATGTGACGAGGCCCGGGGATACAAAAGAAAAAACCTGGGCCGGGCCCCCGGCGCAAAAGCTGTAAGTATACGCACGCAGCCCAAACGGCAACTTTGCGCGCTTCGAAACCGAATCCCAAACGCCTCGGCGAGCCCGGGCACAGAAAAACCCCGAACAACCCACGTCGCGCAGGAGGTGTAAATAAGCTCGGGCCATTCAATCCCGAGAGCCAATCAAGCTGCGGACCTTCCGCCGGGGAGCGACCCGCCAGAGCTTCCGAAGGCGAGACATCCGGGGCTGCCGAAGCCAAAGAAGCTTCGGAGCCTCCGAAGGTGAAAGCTTCGGCGCTTCCGAAGCTAAACGCCCCGGATCCCCCCAAGGCGATGAAGCGGGCGAAGTTGGCAAATGCCAAACACCTGAGGCAAAGCCTCGGCCCCTTAGTGCTGCAGGCGGAATAAACCCCGGACATCGGGAAGACAAGACGGAACTCCCTGAGAGGAGAACCGTGCCAATCCCCAAAGAGACCTTCCGAAAGAGGCGAAATAGAATCCCCGGAGAGAACTGCCGAAGGACAAGGAAGGCGAAATGGAGGCCCCCGAGACACCTTCCACAGGAGGGCGAAATGGAGTCCCCTGAGACCGCAGGAACGCGAAACGGAATCCCCCGAGACTGACAGACACCATCCCGAGGAAGGCGAAGTGGAAACAGAATCCCGAAAGCAATGCCATTGCCTTCCCTCGCAAGATCCATCCGTCCCTCTCAATGGGTCTCCCGAGAGGAGGCGAAACGGGCATGGAACTCCGAGAGGAACGGATGGATCTTCCGAGGGAAGGCGAAATGAAGACGGAATCCCCAGAGACACACACCTTCCGAACGCAGGAGACACAAATGGAATCTCGGGAACTTCGGAAGGCGAAAGCCCCGACAACTTTCGAAAGAGGGCCGTAAAACAACCTGGGCGCGCAAAGCTTAGCTCTAACATTATTTGCCACTTCTCTATCGACCAGAGGAAGAAAAGCCATACATGTTTGATAATCGTGGCCGCGTTTGAAAAAAAAAAATATTTTCCCGCTTGATGTCGCGGTGGAGGACCTGATAATTCGCATGATTTGTTTTCAAATGCGGGCGTCGTTCTTGTGGTAAAGTGAAAGCACTATGAGGCTCTTTGTCATGCGAAAATGAGGTTGTGAAATCAACTGGCGTCATGCATAATTATAATAATAGTGAAACGACTTTGCCCTCCCCCTTTGCTATAATCTATAGGAGGCACTTAGAAAAATAATTCTAAACGAATGTGCTTAGAAGGTCTCGTCTAGAAGCTTCGCGTAACAGATTGAACGCGTTCCCGTTATCTGTACCCCGTACCGTCGTGCAAAATGTTACGCTGCACGCTCTGGCGAGCAGCAGAGCAAAGCCACGCATCAACTTCAGTGTGATTTTGCTAGAGAAAGCGTGAAAATGATGGCCAAGAGCTCCCTGGCCATCCCCTTGCCTTCGCTCGGGCAAAAGTTTTCCAAGGGGGGCATGCCCAGTCTGTCAGGCAAAAGCGGCGGCCGCGAGCTCCGGGGCCAAAAGCATCACTTACCGGCCGGGCAAAATTGATGGCCAAAAGCCCCTCCTGGGCCATCACTTTCCGGTCGGGCAGAGTGATCCCTGGCCGTCCCTTTCCGGCCGGCAAAAGTGATGGCCAAAAATTCCACGGCCAGCCACCAACTTTCGCTCGGGCAAAAGTGATGGCCAAGAAGAGCTCCCTGGCCATCGCTTTTGGCCATCACTTCCCGGTCGGGCAAAAGAAAGTGATGGCAGAGAGGCCCTTGGCCATCACTTCCCGGGCGGGCAAAAGCGACGGCACGGCCAGGACCTCCTTGGCCATGCATGTGTCGGTCGCTTTTCGCTCGGGCAAAAGTGTTTCCGGTTCGTCGGGCGAAAGTGATGGCCTGGAGCCACTTGGCCATCACTCTGCACGGGCAAAAGTGATGGCCGATAGCTCCCCGGCCGCCACTTTTCGCTCGGACGGACAGCCGGGCAGCCAGGCAAAGTGATGGCCAGGAGCCCCTTGGATGGGTGGCCATCACTTTCGGCGGCTATCATTTTCGTTCCGATCGGGCAAAAGTGACGGGCAGAAGTTCCTCGGCCATCAGCATCGCCGTCCGATCGGTTCGGGCAAGTGAAAAAGTGGCGGCCGATAAAAAATGTTTTCCCGCTTGATGTCGCGGTGGAGGACCTGATAATTTGCATGATTTTCTGTAAAATGCGTGCAAAGTGAAAGTACTTGAGGTTCTTTGTCATGCGAAAATGAGGTTGTGAATAAATCAACTGCCATGCATAGAGTTACAATGTATATTACCTTGTGCCGGTGCATCCACAGCAGCCCAGACACGCAATCCCGCATAATCGAGCAGAACTGTTTTTCGTTCCGAATAATGCCCATCATGTCAATCGACCCCGGTGTGTAAAGCGGCATCACGATGTAAAAGCACTTTAGATTCTTCTTCAGTGCCTCCTGCGTCTTCGAGTTGATCGGCTTCAATTGCTGTTCTACTTTATCCGCCGCTGTGACCGCGGGGGATTTCATTTTACTCTTCTTGTTGTTCCCCTCTTCTGTTATTTTCGCCTGCTTGCTGGGTTTTGAAATAACGGGCTGATCCTCCTCCTCCTCTCTTGCAATCTCGATGTTTATCATTTGTAAAAACGTCCCCACTCCAGAGTCAAGATGGGGATTTTGCAACACAAACCTTAAAGTTTTGGGAGCCACGCATGACAAGTTGCAGGCTGTGATATAATGCAGTTTAGCAAGAGAAGCCGCATAAGAAATCCAGCTCCTTATCCTGTTCACAGCATTACAAGTTCCAAAACACGATGGGAAATGCCTCTCGTGGGGATGCGCATTACAAATGCTCAGCTCTTGTGCTTGCAGATCTGCATGACAACTCTGGGCTGGGGATGTTTTTGCACAGGATAATGTTCTGCGCCTCTTTGTTCATGTAGATGGACACAATGGGCGTGATGTTTGGGTGCGGAAGGTGCTTCATGAAGTGGATCTCGCGGAGCAGGCGGATGTTGTCCTCCCAGTCGTTATCGAACGCTTTTTCATGCGGGAGGGAGACCTGATAGAGTTCATTAGACGAATTTGTGAAGCAAATATCCTCGTATGTGAGGACTTCCCAGCAGTCCAACTTCCACAAAAGTCGCTTTATGCATGCTCAAACCCGCCAGTTCTGCCTCAGTTCTCATCTGCAGCACAAACAAAACACTATACCTTCTTCACCGCGATCTGGTCGCAGCCATGGTACCGCTTCGGGTTTAACACTCGGCACTTACACACCACCCCGTATCCTCCTTCCGATAAATACTGTGCCCGGTCCGTTTCCGGTGGCACCTCGAAGTATCAAATGTAAAAGTGTCTGGCTCTGGAAGATTCTGACACTTGTCATGCACGTTTTGCATGAGCCATGATGTCTGTGATGCATACCATAGCAATACAGATTTTTTGAGGACTTCTTGATGCCTATTCCGAATGACAAATGCCTTCTCAGCGTAGCAAAAATTGCATTCCCTTTGGTACTCATGCAATACAGATTTTTCTGGAATCCCAATGCAGCATCACAAGTTCGGATTCTTCCAGACCCAGACATTTTTACATTTGATACGAAGGTAGCGCCGTTGAGGATGGCTTCGTGGCAGGCGAGGGAGGAGCTGACGGGGTTCAATTTTTCGTCCACCACACCCGCGGCAATGGCGTTTTATGGTGAGCAAAGACGTCCTCCCCCCAGAGTCAAGATCGGAAACCTGCTAGACAAATCGCCAGGCTTTGGCTGTTGCGCATGACAAAATTGGGCTCGCAGTGTAGTCGTGCTTAGCTAGTGCAGCAGCATCACAGATCTAGCATACTACGCGAATTTGAGCATCACAAATCTCAAAACACCAATAGCAACTGCTTCTCCTGGGTTTCTGCATGAGAAACATTTTGAGCATGCAGGTTTGCATTACAACTCTGGGGCGGGGACGTTTTTACAAATGATACGTTGCCGAGGATCTTTTTCAACGCGTCCTTGTCCAGATGATCGAGCAACGAGGACATCATCTTTGACGAGTTTAGAAGATTTTATATTTGTCGCTTTATCTTTTTCAAAAGGGTATTAATTTTCTAAAACTAAGTATAACGCTCTCGATTCTTATTGCTGGTGCTGTCCTGCTAGAAGAACAAGAAGTTGCTGTACGTATTGGTGATATAGACGGACGCTCTTGCCGCGTGGGTGCGTAAAAATGCGTGTAGAAATGATTCGTCGCGGCGGAATGGGATTGAGTACTATGTCTATGAGGACCTGTAGTTGCAGTGTTTCAAGAAAGCTGCTATCACTATCGCTATCAACGACAGGAGGGCTACAACAGTAAATACGACGGCGACGCGGCAGAAGTGGCCTGACGATGCAAGAACTAGCTGTCTTTTGGCTTCTTTACTCTTTGACAACTCTACTCCCTGCTCCTGATGGAAACTGTTTGTTCTCCTGTGTCGCTAATTTGTCATGCTAATATGCAGAAGTACTGACTGAGAAGGTGGAAGAAACCTATATCTATAAAGAACTACGCTACTAAAACCGGAACAAGCTTTACGACTTCAAATTGCTATCAATGACTATCGTTCGCCACCATTGACCTGACTGGGATTGGAAAATAGCATTTTCTAGCTACGAAAAATCTGCATAGTACGAGTATAATGTTGTAGACACAATTTGATAGTGGCGTGAACGTGAAGAGAACAGATGAGCCAACCATTTATGATAGCCGCGAGGTCAACATGAGAAATTGTGCTGCTACAAAGCTGCTGCACTACACCGACTTTCAGATGTTTTCTCTTTGATTTTTTCGCACAACATGATTAGTGATCGCCATTTTGCGGCAGGGTCGATTTGCTGATCCAGTGATTTATCTGACTTTGATGCTTTCAGCTCACAAGCTTTTGCACAAAGAAAATCTTCCGACTGTAACTGTGATTGGCACTACAGGACAAGAATGGCACTTTTTCTCGCACAAGAATTTTTCCTTCTCCATCTTGTAGTTGACGACGTCGTACGACTTTGTCGTGCCAGTGAATCCACACGACTTCGTGCCAATTCGCTCGAAAGCAGTCCCACAACGTCCGATGTCTATTTTGATTTCCACACAAGAATCAATATTGCCCGAGTTTGTCGTCCACAAAGAAGACTTGGATAAAAGAACAAGAACGCGGCAAAGTACGCAACACACGACAACAAGCGTGCACACAACACTTGCGCAGCAATAGCATTTCAATCACGCGCACGCCATTACTCCTGCACAACACGATGTTGCACTAACTGTGAGAAGACAAATCGAAGAACTAAAGAGCTTTCTTCATTGTCATCTAAAAAAACAAAATTGAGCAGACATTTTTGAAGACGCATTTTTGTCTCATTGAAAAGAACTTTGCAGAGAGGAGCAGAGCACTAGCGCACGTCAGCTCTTTTTCCCCCCACCAGCGGTTCCCTCTCCCTCTTTTTCTGCGAGGGCCGCTAGGGAGGTCGAGTGGTTTTGATTTTTCATCCATTTTTCCCGTGCGGCATTACCGTTTGCTTGCAGGAAGTGAAATTCTTTTGAGAAAAAAGTACAGTATGGTCCGCGTGTCGGCGAGGGGGCGTATGTACCTCTAGACCACTCCTGCATATCTGTAGTTTTCGACGTTGTGTTCATACTTACTGCACCTAGGGTAGTTGTGCTTGTTCGGGTTGCGCTGTTTTCTCAAAAAATTTGAAGCCCCAAGAACTTCTTCACTGCAATTCATTAGTGCGATGGATTTAACAGTACTAAACCACTCTGAGGAAAGACAAAGAGATGTTCATTGTCATAGTGCACAATACGATACGAAATGATCGTGCTATATTTTTTTGCATTTGGGCGGGTTTTGAGATGTATGCAGATGAGTACGTAGGTCAGCATCAAACCCAGCTTCTTCTAAATTTTTATCTGTGGCACTTCAATAGTACTACACCTGTGTTCTCTAGACCAATGACAGCTCGATTTTTTTGTGGCGCCAGTCGAAGTACTTACTAGGACAACTGCGTGCATCTACAGGTGTTTGTAGTAGCTCCTACTTCATGCTGATTCGGTAGTAGAACCAGCTACAAAACCCGACTCGGCTTCGAGTCGCCTGGACGAAAACGTGGACTCTGGCTTATATACATCGTAGTTTCAGGAGGTTTGTATTCGTTTACGTTTTTTGTTTTTTCTATAGCCTCCTCATATTTTTGCAAAATCTCCGGCATTATGCAAAACTTAACCACTAAATACTTTATTTTCTACCTGTTTTAAACTACCTGTAATTTGTTCTTGCGTCGAAGGTCCATGCGCTTTTTTTGTTCTTCGTGCTGTTGCAATTGAAGCCTCTAACTACTTATGTTGGGTTTTCATTGCAAAAGCAAAACCCGGGTCACAATCTGGTTGTTCTGCTATAAAGGTCCTATAGAACTCTGAGAAAAGATGTGCATCGGCAAAAACCATTTTCTGCTGGTGCGGCATAGATAAAAAATGGGCAGTGAAAAGGGACTTAAAAAACCACTCGAGGTGCTTGTCGACTGTAAGAGGCCGCTATATTTCTGTGCTTGTTATGGCGGTAAAACATCTAACAGACAGGCTTCGAAACGAAAACTTCGAAGATTAGATGCACTCTGTCTAGTAGAACGCGCTACAGTAGTTGTTGCAAATTGGCTCTGTATTTTTAGCAAAACGACCTCCTACAGTGCGACAATATAGGTTCGGAGAAAGAGGGATAGTTCTAGTGGTCGAAAGTATAAGTAACAGGCCCTTCCCGCATGACAAAAGCAATCACTGGAAAAATGCGACTACTCCTGCACGACAGGAAGACTGAGGATAAAAAGAACTTCTTGCAGAGGACTTCTGAAGGAAGGAACTAAACTTCTCATGTGTAGTTTTTAGTATCTGCTGCTGTTGCTGTTCTATTTTGCCGGCTGCCAGCAATTTTCGGGAAAAAAAAATTTATCCTCCCGTATAGAGACAAGCAAACATGTGCTAAATTCCCAAATAAAAGACGAGTCATAGAGGAATTCTCTCCCCGCGGCTGGGGATGAAAACCCTGCTTTTGATGCAAAAGTAAAAGTTAAAAGTAAAGAAGTCGTGTCGCAGGATTGAGTATCGTATCGTCCCAAATTTTTCCGTTTGTCGCTTTTTTCTTCGGCAGAAGATAACCTTTCTCCATGCTGTTATGCGCAGGAGACGAGCGGAGAAGATGTCACCTCCGGATCAACATTATTCATTGTCGTCTTAATTCATGTTGTCCATTGCGTTCTTAATCTCCGGTCTCGCAAACATCTTCAACAGAGAATCTAGCAACTGCGACAGATTGCTGCAATCGCACCACACCGGCTGCCCATCGTCGCCCGTTTCCTGGTGCTCTGCACCGGTTTCTAGTGTTGGTGAAGAATTCGAATGGTCGCACTCGTGAAAGTAGTACAGGAAAACCATGAGCCCCGCGCCCGCTGCCACGAAGGTCTGTTTTAATAGTACGATTTTTTTTTTGATGACGATTCAGAACCAGACACTAGATCGCGTCGCAACAAATGCATGACAACTTGTTCCACTTCAATAAACGACGAGTATGTTGCAACACTGTCATTTTGCTGCACTAGTAGCACTACTGCAGCAGCAAGCGAAGTTGAAAAATAAGTAATTGCAACCACCTATACCACGACCACCTTTTATAGCAACATGTTGAGAAACAAACAATCTCCATTCTCATATACCAAAAACTTCGCCGCCGCCTTGCTCGCGCTTTTCGCGGTGTCGCACTCAAACACTTCCGGCACAATTTCCGTTACTCCTACGTAGATCAACGTCCCGCACGCCAGAGCGTTCAAATACGGCCCAATAATTTGCATCTGCTCCTCCGCCACGTTGTGTGCCGCCGTGTAAATAATCACCCCGATCGGACTGCTGCAGGCGCAGAGGAAATTCAACAAAAAGAATTTACACCCGTCGAAGTCCGCTTTCAACAGCGACAAAGACAACACAAACCCCTCCACCCACTTGTGCGCGGCTAACGCTACCACCGTCGCCATTCCGTTCGACCAGGGGTTCGTCCCCTTAAAGGTCGAAGCCGCTGCCCACCCCTCAAACACCCCGTGTAATGACAGCGCGAGCATGAGGAAAACCGCGGACATGGTGCTTGCGCCGAGCGGAACTCCGTGTTGGTGCCCGTGGTTGTCGTGGCCGTGGCAACCGAGGTCCTCGTCGGAATGGTGGTGGTGCTCGTGAACGTAGTGGGAGTAATTGGATTTTCGCCTTTGCTGGGACAAAATGCTGTTTCTGGGGCTACCCCTTCCGTGGATGTAGTGGTTGCCTGAGGGAGCGTTGCTGATTATCAAATGCAAAAATGTCTGGGTCTGGAAGATTGCGAGACTTGTCATGCTAGTTTGGCATGACTAAAAAGTTTGTGATGCGTGTCCAAGAAGAGACCCTCTTGCCTGTGATGCAAAAACGCAGTTTGTCATGCGAAAAACGCAACACAAAGAAGCGCAGATATTTCTCATGCTTGGCTGTGCATTACAGAACATTCGCTATTCCCAACGCAGCATTACAAGTTTCCAGACCCAGACATTTTTACATTTGCTACTGATTCTTCCATGATTTTCTTTTGATTTTATCGCCGAATCGTCAATCCCGACTTTGGACTTTTTACTTGCTGTCGACCGGTCGCTCATTCTACTAGACGGGTAAAGAAGATTATTGGGCGTGGCGAGTAAGTGTTGCGTCTGCTCATTGTGCAGCAAATGGTGGCCGCCCGGATGTCCGCTGGTCAGTTGGTTCTCGATATCCTCGGGGGCCTCTGGTTCGTCAAGGACTTTGATTTTGTCATCCTCTTCGTCACTGTGGTCGTGCTGGCAGCCATGGCTATGTGATCCGCAGTCGTGCCCGTGGCTGTCATGTGCACCAGATACTGCACCATGCTGATGTCCGTGTCCGTGACTAACGTGATTATTTCCCTGTCCGTGCACGTGTGAGTGCCCGCACGTATGATCCTCGAAGTCCTCTCCATCCTCCAAACTATTTCCGTGCGCGTGACAGCCGCTGGCGTGATGATTATCAAATGCAAAAATGTCTGGGTCTGGAAGAGTGGAACTTGTCATGCAGATTTTCCATGACCCATGAGGTCTGGAATGCGGGACTTAGCATGACAGGCTCTGCGAGGTCTCTGCCATCCCTATCCTGCATGAGAAACTCCCTCCCAACTTGGTCGAAAGAGGACAGCGACAGCTTTTGGCTCTCATGCAACACAGATTTTTGTATGCTTCAGACTTACCATGACAAATTACCACCTTCCAGACCCAGACATATTTGCAATGCATACTGATGTTCTTTCGCGGGCGAGGATTTCGGGGTAAACCACAATGCGAACACCCGTTCGAAAAAGAGAATCAAGCTGTACCCGCCGAATAAAGTTACGCCCATCAACTGCAACTTCCCCTCCAGTGCCTCCGTGTCGTCATGGGGAAGGGACATAAAGCCCGGTGGCGTGTTCGGGTCCCCGTGCGAATGGCCGTGGCCGTTACCGGCAGCAGCTCCGTGGCTGGTATTCCCAGTGTCCACCATCTGGGGGTTTATCTGCGGTCCGTACTCCCGAAAAAACCTCTCGTTGGGCTTGTGGTGTACGTGGCCGTCGTGTTCGAACTTTCTCAGATACAGACTTTTCCACTTCTCCGCAGAGGACTGCTGCACCGCGGTGAGCAAATCCATCACCACTTCCGGAATGATGTGGAAGCAGGCCATGGCGAGGAACATCCCAGCCGCACCGACGTTGAAAAGGTCGAGGACGAAGAGGGAGATTCTGCCGCGGAGGATTTTCGCCAGATAGGACCCGAATAGAACGATGGAAATGAATATCGAATGCAAATATGTCTGGATGTCTGGAAACTTGTAATGTTGAATGGTCATGATGGCCTGTGCCTGTAAGTGCAGTGCAGCATGACAAATGTTTCAAACGCTTTCTCATGCGCAGAACGCATTACAAACTGCGGTTTTGCATGACGAAACAAGTGTGACGCTTTATAATTTGCTGCTTATGCAATACAGATTTTTTAGTAATGCAAAACATGCAATACAGGTTCAACCTTCCAGACCCAGGCATATGTGCACTCGATAATGAAGATCGAGATGGTCGCCAAAGCGAACATCCACTGCTGCTGGTGGAAATCCATCTTGACGATAAGGAATTTGTTGTACTTGTGTTATATCAAATGTAAAAATGTCTGGGTCTGGAAACTTGTGATGCTGTGTGGCATATCATGAGGAGGCCACAGTTGCTGGCTCAGCATGACAAGTTTCTGAGCTTCTAGGTGTTGCCTATTCTGCATGACAAACTACGTTTCTGCATGACAGAAAAGTGGGGCTCTTTGGTGATGTGCATGACAGATTTAAGAGTCATGCCAGACAAGCATGACAAACTTGCATTTTTCCAGACCCAGACATTTTTACATTTGATATGTTATGCTGGTTCACAATTTGGATCTTCTTCCCTCAACTTAAATTTTCTTATAAATACCTCGCCAAGAAGAACTTAACTTCTTTCTCGAAATTCAATTCAGGGTGCACCACGAGTAATAGATGTTGTTGCAAGTTGTTGTACTAGAGCAATTTTAGTGCCTGGTGCTCCAGAAATAATAAGTAAAACTTTTGAAACCACTAGAAAACGATCCTAAATGCCGATACACAACAACATCCTAGAGTCTTTATTCAATTCAACCACAAATAACTCATGTACCACCCCTGTTAGATTGATGTAAATGACGTTGATTGATTCGGTTTCGGAGATTTATTTGAGCTCGCAGAGAATAAACAAAAGTAGAGCAGTACATTGCTGCTTCTGGTATTTTTGTGTCCTAGATGCTACTTTCGTCTAAAGATCTCGCGATTATTATGGGAACTCGTGCAAAAAGATCCAAATCGCTGGATTTCATTTTTGATCTGGATCACGATTTCGGTTGCAGATGTTGCAAAAAATGCATTACAAGTTTCGGAAAAATTTCGTACGCTGCGGATCTTCCAAAAAGCATTTTATGATTTCAACATAGCAGGATCCTTACCTTCTGCTCTGGGATTTGAGTTGAAATTGATGCAACACATGCGTACAGAAATGCGAACAAAATCAACATTTTCAAGCGGTTCGTTTCCCTCACATGATTAGATTAGAGTCCTGCCTCAAGACAATATTCCGCTTCGTCTTTAAAAAAACCTGATTACTCGCCCGCATTTGGCTCTATTTCAGAAAAAAAACTCACAGGGAAGAAGTTCAACAACTTCAATAATATTCGCTTCACAACAGTCGCTGATGTTTCATTTTCGCTACACACATTCAATCATCACAGGTTTAGAAGATGTCGGGTTCCTTAAAAAATCGGCACATGACTTGACAGGCAGCACAGGAACTACGCCTGTAGCCCCTTACTGTTGTCACCTCTTCCTTACCGGCACCGAGGACCCACTTGCCGTCGCTGCTTTCGGCTTCCGCCCTGCGGTCTGCGAGGAAACGCCCGTTCCGGCAGCCTTCGCAGCTCTACCGGATTTGTTGTTGTTGTTCCCAGCATATCAAATGCAAAAATCTCTGGGTCTGGAAACTTGTGATGCTGGGTGGCGTCTCATGATGAGGCCACAAATGCTGGCTCGGCATGACAAGTTTCTGAGCTTCTAGGTATTGCCTATTCTGCATGACAAACTGCGTCTCTGCATCATAGAAAAATGGAGCTGTTGGGTAACGTGCATGACAGATTTAAGAGTCATGCCAGACAAGCATGACAAACGTGCATTCTTCCAGACCTAAACATTTTTACATTTGATACAGCACCTCCGGACGAGGACGACCCGTTATTCCCCCCGCCTTTCACCACCGGTTTTGCCAGTTCCTGCTTTTTATCAACTGCAAAAATGTCTGGGTCTGGAAGAATGCCAGACTTGTCATGCAGGTTTTCCATGACCCATGAGAGATGGTATGTAGGACATAGCATGACAGATTCTGTGAGAGTTCTATCATGCCTATTCTGCATGAGACACTGCCTCTCGATTAGGTCAAAAGTGGACAGCTTTTGGTAATCATGCAACACAGATTTTTTACATGATTCAGATTTAGCATGACAAGTTGCTTTGTTCCAGACCCAGAAATTTTTGCATTTGATACTTTTTGTCGTGCGTCGTTATTCTCGTCACCGACTTCGGTCCGAGCGACTCCTGTGCGACTACTTTTCGCACCCCGAAGGTCGCCTTCTCGTCCCGTCTCTCCTTCAGCATTTTTCGGTAGGTTTCATCCGTGTCTAGCGGCGTGAAAGAGTACACGCCGGTGACTTTTTTCGCGTTCAGGCTGTTGGAGGTCGTTCTTGATGCACCACCGGACTTCGCCTTGCTACTTGCAGACGAAGTAGACGAAAGGCCTTCCATTGTATACCTGATGTGATTTATTTTTAGCAGCTTCGATAAAAATCACTAGATTTTCACTTTTTATTGCGGAGCTGCGACTACTGAATAAAGATCTTCATAAACCTGTCATGCTAAAAAGGCTCGCAAATAAATAAGTCTGCTCACATCATCTTGAAAAAAAAACCCGAAAAACAATACGTCGCTTTGGCCGGTCGCAGGAAGTTTTGCTGCATGACGTTTGGCAAATTCATTTCCCCCTCATCCCTCGCCAATTTATCGTTCAGTAAATTTACCGATTTCCCGTCCTCCGAGATCTGCGCCACCGTAGACCCATCTTCTTGTTTCAGCCAGAGTTCGTGCAGCCAGTGCGGCACGTGAATTATCTGCACCTCCTCCAGTGGCTGATGTCTATTACTTGCTGCTGCTGCTCCTCCTGTGCTCATTGGGGCCTTGTTTGCCGTGCTGGCCTGCTGCCTGGTGCCGTTCATTTTTCCATACGTACTACCGCGAGGTAGAGATGACCAGGAAAATGGTCATGCGTTTTTTGTGTAAGATGTGTCGATGAAAACTACACCAAGCTCGAGCAATTTCCTAGCTTGAACTTTACTGCGTTGAGGAGCAGTTCAGTATTTCTTATCGTCATCCTCACAAGCTCTGCTCCAGTTCTACTGTCTCACTGTAGTAGTTTTCTCGTCTCACAGTGAAGTTTTCTCATCAATCTGAAACAGTTGTAATAGACCGTAGATTAAGTACGTGGAAGATCATGATGGTCCATCTGATTTATTTGGGGAATTTTTTCATTTAGGAACCCAGACTTGATCATGAGGTCGTTGCATTTCACATTCTTCAGGAGATCTTGTTCTGTGATTTTTCTTGCTCGTCCTCGTCGGACAGTGCGTTATAGTTTTCGTGTGGACCACCCTTTGAGTGGGTCCGAATAAATCGCTCCTCAGAACAAGTCAACATGATTTTCCAGCTGAACGCTTTAGTAATATTCTCAACAAGCACCACAACTCTCCAGTCGTGCATTGTTTCTGCCGAACAAAACTCAAGCGCGGCTACTGTTGCTTCTCCCGAACTGTGATATGTTTTTTTTGCTTTTTTCACAAGTATCTGTAGAAAGAACTATTTTTGAATTTTTGTTTGCCCTAGTAAAAATTCGGTCTTCCGTTTTTGATGACACCCTGTAGAACAATCGCTTTAGGCCGACAGTAGTCTTCTATGTGGCCGGCTACAAAACTTCTACTTATCCGAAGTTAAAACAACCTGAAGGCGCGTTTCTTTGCCCTATCATTTCATTAGGAAAAGATATAAGCAAATCGAAACTAAATCTTAACTTTTGGAAATAGGACATCGACTAAAGTGCTGCTGCTCATTCAATTGCACAAGTTGCACGACAACCCAGCTAGGATAGTGCAACTACAATCTTCTGAAGCTGCAATGGGATCTAAAAAGCTGCGAATAGAGCCTACGATATAGATATTTTGGTAGAAATAGTAGGATGGTGGGCACCAGGATCGTTCCGCAACTTCGACGAGCTGCCTGAGCGTCGTACAAACATATAATGGTCGTAGATTTCGTCCTTACTGCAACGACGCTCCACGACTTTTGCTGTAGCGCTGTAGCAAGTAGCCCCATGCTTGTCCTGCACCGTGCCTAGGGATAAGTATTTTGAAATCGTTTTTCTGCCGTTCTAAATATAAACCACTGCGTTCGCTCCGCGATAGTAAATCGAGTCTTCGTTTTTGTTCTGAGCATTGTGTAGTTTCGCAGAAGTAGTAAGTAACCGCCTGAGCCACCAACTACTGTCGAACCGTTCTTGATGGGAACCCTATCCCTAAACCCTTTATAAGTGTGGAGAAAAAGGCACGACTTGTTTTGGCCGCAGTGTTGATCACGCATCTCTTCTTGCAGGCAAGTGGAGGTGGCACCGGTCGTTGTACTAGATAGTGCTGTATATTATCTGGTATATTTTTATGCACCGCCGTCGCCCAAGCTACAACTCAGTTGGATCATTGCAACCCCATGTCTACTTACGTACGTGATTAGTTAGAGACGATGTGGAATGAGACTAGCTTCTCTTTGAGGATAAAACTCTATCAGATTGACTAGTATTTTTTAGCCTGTGATTACAAACGAACCTTACAAATAGTAGCTTAGGTTCGAGTTAATAGTGCAGCAAATCTGGTCACAAACGCTTCAGGCTACAAAGACAGCAAAAGCTCGTTTAAGAAGACTTTGACCGTAGTGAAACAGCTAGCCTTTTCTTCAACATCTTCAAAAACTCTTGCCTTACGTCCTCTCGCCTTTCGCGGGCGCGAAGAGACCTACTAGGGGATGGATTCATAAAGTGGGTTTTCAACATAACCGCCACTTTTGATCGCCT
This sequence comes from Amoebophrya sp. A120, assembly GCA_905178155.1. Taxonomy (NCBI): domain Eukaryota; class Dinophyceae; order Syndiniales; family Amoebophryaceae; genus Amoebophrya; species Amoebophrya sp. A120. The sequence continues at coordinate 8,944,556 of CAJINV010000005.1, forward strand.
TTTTTCTTTGGTAAAGTATGTTTTTTGCAAAGAGCTTCCGTAGGAGATATCGAAGAAATTAAAAATTATGCACTGTCGTAGATCATATTTAGGTTGGTCGAGCTTGTAAAAGTAATAATTCGTGGCACCATCCTATCAGGTCACAAACGCGGTCGCTTGCTGGTACTGATAGAGAAAGTGTCTACACGAATGGAATGACGGACAGAAGTTAAGCTAGTTTTCAGATGCCATAGTACCTTGATGAAAAATAACGTTCTTTATCCCTGATCGATTAACAGGGACAAGTTTACAAACGCTTTTTCAACAGTAGTACACGTACAAAGAAACAAGAGCCCACAACTAAATCTTTAGTACAATAGAGACAAAACTTTTATGAATATAGAGTGGGGGTAGAAGGAGTCAAGCTAAAGAACGTGCTCGATGTGCTCGATTTGGTTTTGTTACCGCACAACGATGCAACGATGCAAGTCACACCTTTTGGAAATGATACCTCCTGGTGGTGACGATTTTTGCGTGCTTCAATACTATTATGGGGATCTTCATCTTCATCAAAAGCTTTGTACTTCGATAAATTTATTTTCTCCATCCGACAGCTAGAAAATCTATTTCCAAACTGTCGCCCGATAGAACAAGAGTAGAACTCATTGTCCTACGCCCCGGCTGCCGCCACAGAAACCGCAGTAGCAGAGGACGAGGAACTGGAAGCGGCAGTACTAGCCGCAGCCCGAGCTGCCACCTCCGAATTAGCTGCCTCAGATTCCTCCGGAATGGTTTCCATCTTGTCCAGCTTCTTGGAGGAGGATTTTTTCACTTTTTTGCCCGAAGCGGAGGAAGACATCGCAGGAAAAAACTGTTTCACTGTGATGATTTTGCAAGATCTGCATCACAAGTTTGTTACACATGGCGCAGACAATTTGTCATGCGCACTTCCCAAGGGAAAACACCCTTCAAAATCCAATGTCTTGCATGTGTAGCAAGACAAATAGTATTTGTGTGTTCCATTCCATGCATCACAAGTTCACAGTGAAACAGTTTTTTCGTGGGATAGAAGAGGAACTAGAACTGCTGGAACTTTTACTGCTTTTCGACGAGGAACTTTTTGTCATCTTCACGGCTGTCGGAACAACTGCAGGGGTCGTCTGTGACAATACAACGCTGGAAGTAGAGGATGAACTTCCTACGGACGTCGAGGAGCCTGAGCCACAAGAACTGGACGGAACAATTGCAGTTATCTTGCCCTCACTGGCCAGCGCCTGTTCCCTTGCCAATAAAATCGCCGACTTTTTCTTCTTCTTCTCAACCGGTGGATGGAAATCCTCCTTCGGCAAGAGCGTTTCGGGCTCTTCCGGCGGCAACAGGGTTTCCTTGGCAGAAGCTGGCGCCGTGGTTTTCTTTTCCGCAGAAGAGGAAGATTTCTTCTTTTCCTTCTTCTCCGACTTGACCTTCTTTTCCGACGGCACAGCGGAATCTTTGTTTTCTTTTTCAACATGAGCATGAGCATCATCTTCGGTTTTTGTACTAATGTTGGCGCTGGCAGTACTAGTGTGCTTGGTGGTACTGGTTTTTGATGCAGTAGCAGCTTTCGCCTTCATCAGCTCAGATAAAGTTTTCGCTTTCTCGGTGGTTAATATCGTTTTCTTGTCGGAGGTCAGAATAGTTTTCTCGTGCTCCGCTTCCTCCCCAGTAGTTGTGCAAGACGATGATGAAGAAGACGAAGACGAAGATAAAGAGCTGCCACCTTGTAGTTCTCCTGCCGTAGGAGCGCCACCACCTCCTCCAGCGACTTGGACTTCCTCCTCCCCTACTTCCTCAAACGTCACTTTTTTCGCCGCCGCGGCCCGCTTGGGTGCCTTCTTCGGCTTCGAGTTGAACTGAAACAGCGAGGACCCGGAGAACATTTGAAACGACCCGCTGTCCTTTTGCGGCGTTGTGCTGTTTGTTTTGCCCTCCTTGCCCTCCTCGGAGTCCCCGACCGCCTTGATCAGCGGGTTGGCGGCCGTGTATTCCACTTTCACCGGGCCATACATCAGCTCGTACTCCTCCCGCTCCAAACGCTCGAGGATGGAAATGTAGTCCGTGTTTTTCTCGAACTTGCGCGGCTCGAGCCGCATGTTCTGCTCCACGTAGTCCTTGTCCACGATGAAACCGTCGAACTGGTTGTAGACCTTGTGCAAAGTCGTCTCGATCGCTTGCATTGCGTACTCGTACGCTTCCTGGTTGCTCGTCTCGACGTGCTGTTTTGTTTCATTTTTTGAAGTTGGATAATTTATTCAGTAGATAAAATTTCGTGCATCAACAGTTCTTGGCATCAAGGATTATAGGCTACAAAGATATTTGCTTTGTGGAGGGGCGGGGGACTACACTGGCCCAAGGAGGGCGGCAACTTAAATCGAAAAGTGCTGGTGCCACAGCCTCCAGGTGGAAAAATGAAGATTGGCACTGAGTGATCCTGTCTAGCCACCATATAATGAATTCTACGACTTTATCAAAACAAGTTCGAAGCGAGTTATCGAAAAACTTATAAACCAAAAAATCAAAAACTCTGTAAGTACAATGATCAGCGCTTCATCCTTTTCCCCCTTGATCAGCAGGTGGACTTCCGGGTTGTAGCGGCAGATGTTCCGCATGTTCTCCCCGTCGTTCCCGCCCAACCGCATGACGCAGCTGAATTCCTCCTGTTCGTCCTGAATCTGCACATCGTAGACGCAGGCGTAGCGGAAGTGCTTCCGCCGACGGAGCCGGATCGCGTCCAGCCCCCGCACCCCGTACATCTTCCGCAGCTCCTCTTCTGCGTGCCGGCGGACGATGATGTGCGGCCCGAGGAGCAGCTCGTCCCGGGTGCCATCATCGCGGTTATATTCCTCCATTTCCCGGGTCTTCTTATGCATTGCAAACATATCGGCGTCTGGAGACTTGTAATGCTGGGCGGCGTATCATGAGGAGGCCACAAGTGATGGCTCAGCATGACAAGTTTCTGAGCTTTTAGGTGTTCTTGCCTATTCTGCATGACACACTGCGTTTCTGCATGACAGAAAAATTGGGGTCTTGGGTTGCAACGTGCTGCATGACAGATTTTATAGTCATGCCAGACAAGCATGGCAAACTTGCATTCTTCCAGACCCAGACATATTTGCACTTGATACTTCTCCTGGACTCGCAGCAGCGCCTCCCCGGTTAACGGGTTCTGCATCTTCCGCTGTTTCGCCTCTTCCGCCTTCTTCATGGCTTTTTTGCGTTTCGAGCTGGAGTATCAAGTGCAAATATGTCTGGGTCCGGAAAGAAGTAATGCAGATATGCTATGAGCCGTGACGTCTGGAATGCAGAAACTAGCATGACAAATTCTGTGAGATCTCTATCATGCCTGTCCTGCATGAGAAACTCCCTCGCAATTCGGTCAAAAGTGGACCACATTTGGTAATCATGCAACACAGATTTTTGCAGAATGCAGACCTAGCATGACAAGGCACACTCTTCCAGATCAAGACCCAGACATATTTGCAATGCATATGGAGCACGTGTTCCAGATCAGCGCTTGCATCGACTCCTGCAAAGCCTCCATCGCCGGGTAGCGAATCGGATTGCCGTACTCGTCCAGCGGGGCGTCGTTTTTCCACCAATATCCTATGTAAAAACGTCCCCACCCCAGAGTCAAAATGGGGAGTCTGCGTACACAAATCCACAACTTGAACTTTTGGCTGTTTTGCATGACAAATTTGAACTGGTAGTGTAGTACTGTTTGAGGCAGTTCAGCAGCATGACAGATCTAGTATATAATGCTGATTGGAGCATGACAAATTGCAAAACGCGACTCGATAGTATGTCTCATGAGGCTCCGCATGAGAAACATTTTCAGCATGCAGAGTCGCATTACAGCTATAATGGGGTGGGGACGTTTTCAAATACGATAACCAGCATTCCTTCTTCAAATTCCACCATTTCCCTTCCTATCCTGTGCAGAAGTATCGTACTCGTATTGCGATAACGCATTACATTTTCCTAAGGTAGATCCGCATTACAAATTTTATTTCTCATGCTGAGGAAATTTGTAATGCATTTATACGAGTACGATACTTTTGCAATGCATACTTCCCTGGTCTTGATCCAGGTCTTTTTCCGCTGCTCCTCTTCTATTTGCTCCGGAGTCAGCGTCTGCGCATCCTGGTCCTGGTTGATATTATTCGCCGTCCCGTTATACGCGTAGTAGTTGTTGTAAGTCGGGTCCGTGGAGGTCCCATTCATATTCGTTCCTTTTCCGCCCTTCCCATACTGGCTCGTCATCATCTTGCCCTGCTTGCCGGCCGCCTTTGTCCCGAATTTATTGCCGACTACATGTGGAGGAACGACTTGCCCGTTTTCGTCGTACTGGACGTATTGCTGCGATTGTGGGTCCCAGTGCCAATTATTGTTCCACCAGCCTTTCTGGTTTGCTGCAGAAGCCGCTGCACCTTGGTTGCCCTTGGTGTTCCATTTCTGGAGGTGGTTTTGATGCCAGCTATTGCCGTAGGATCCAGCAGCACCAGCTCCCCATTGATTGTTCCACGAATTATCGACCCAGTTCCCGTGTTCGTCATACCAGCCTTCGTCTTGCTGCCCGGGCCCGCCCCAAGAACCAGGCATAGTGTCCATCCCTTTCCCGCCTTTCCCATAGTAAGACCCAGCGGCTCCACTGTCGTAAAATTGCTGATGTTGACCTTGTCCGCCCTTCGCGCCTTTCGCTGCCAGGTTCTGCTGCATCATTTGCTGCATGTGATGTTGTCCTTTCTTCATTCCTTTTTTGCCGTTGTTCCAGTACGCCGCGTTCGGATCTACTTGGGCGGATGCAGCAAATCCGTGGTGGTACAGGTTGGCCGGATCTGCACCATTGTACATCATATTTGGCGGACCACCACCGGAAGTGTTGACCCACACACCAGTCATCGGGTCGAAGTAACCGCCTGCAGTAGCTGCACCGGGAGGTGGTACTGCGCCCATAGCAGCAGCTGCTGCTGCACTGGGGTCGACTGGATTGAATCCGGGTGTAAATGCCACTGCGTTCGGGTCAAATGTCATAGGGTTCACGTTGAAGGCAGCCATAGAACAAGTGGTCGCCGGAGCAGCGGTTGTCGCGTCGCCCCCCGGATGTAGTGGTTGTGTCGTGAGAGCAGTATCTAGCGCGCCGACGGTGGAAAGAAGGTCGGGGCCACAGGTTGTAGGATCGGCCCCAATTCCGTTGGCCCCTCCCGCGGTGGTAGTTGCAACAACCTCCGACGTCCCAGAGCATGAGGAACTGCTGCTTGCCTCTCGAAGTAGATGTTGTTGTCCACTACTGGCTGCCATCGCACCAGTATTTCCCTGTTGCAGCCTCAAGGCCCCGGGCAAAGCGGGCGGCGGCGGGCCGATCTTTGCCGCTTCGGCTTCCAGCAGCGCCTGCTTCAGCTGCTCCTCGGCATGCTTTAAGGCCGGGTCCTTGTCCCCAACGGGCTTGATCAGTTGCTTCAGCTGGTCCGTCTTGGATAAAGAAGACGAATTATTTTGCAGCAATAAAGGGTGAGGAGCTACATCGTCGTGAGTGGAAGTAAACCCATGTTGACAATTCGAAGTAGTATTTACATTTTCATCTTCTCCCGACGTAAGTAGAGTTCCAGCCTCCCCATCGCCACCACAATCTCCACCGGGCGGCACCCACTGGCCGTTTTTCCCCAAAGTAAACCCCATCGCGAGAAAGTCGTAGTCTCCGTAGCCGGCCGGATAGTTCTCGACGTTGCAGCTCTGGTTAATGGCATTAACATCTTCTACCCCGTGTGTTCTTGAAGATGCAGATGTCGGATGATCATGCAGCTGCTCATGATTCACCGCTTCAGTAATCGCTCCATCGCCAAGAGCCTCTCCCCCGTGCAGAACATGGTCGGGAAGCTTGTACCCCGCTCTGTAAAACGTGTTCGGAACGCCGGAGACGTCCGGGTTTATTTGGTCCGGAGACATGGTTCCCGCACTCTGGCTGAGGGTAGTAGTTGTTCCGGGATTTTGCAGTTGGTCCCACGAGCTGCTGGCGGTCGTTTCCGCGGTTTTGTTCAGATCTTCGGTCATGTTGGTTCCGGGCGAAAGTTGCTGCTTCAGTTTGGTGCTACCGTGCAGCTGCGGGTCCTCATCTGTCGTCGTTGTTCCCATCATCTTGCGGTGATGCAAGTAAAACTGCTCCGGGGTGGCAAGAGAGGATGAAGAGGAAGGATCTATTCTCTCACCAGGTATCATTCCAAGCTGCGGCACCTCGCCTTTCGTAGGAGTTTTGTTGGACCCGGATCCCTTCTGCTCATGTTGATCTCCAGCGGTAAGTTGTTGGCCGGGATGAAGCCCAGGCGGAGCACGCGCAGGAGGACCTGTTGGTGGTCCTGCAGCTGCAAGAGAACAAGCAGGAGGTGGATTAAGAACAGTCGACGCGACCCCAGTTCCGTCTACACCCGGCAGGAGCTGTGCCGGTTCTCTACTTTTCGATCCTGAAACTACAGAACTGTTCTTCACGTTCCCCGGAGCGGCCGGCGGCAGCATGTCCGGCAGCGCGGGGGGCAGCGTTGGCGGGAGCGAGAACGCCTGATCCGCCAGGGCCTCAACAGACGTCACGCTCTCCGGAGGCGTCGTGATCCCCAGTGTTTTTATTTTGTTCATTTTCTTGTCGACAATCATCTCGTCGTCCGCCGAAGCTGCAGCTAGTGCCACGGCGCCGGGTGGCATGGTTTGTGATTCTTGTGCCGCGGCGGTCGGTGCATCTGGGTAGGAAGAACCGGGAAAATTATTTTCGAAAGGTAGTTCCGGCGCTCCTGGTGCACCTCCAACTATCCCTGGTGGTCCCTGTCCTCCCCCACCGCCGGCGCTAGCCCATAGTACGTTTTGATGTCCTTTGTAGTTCTGCGGCTGCTGCTGCCAGCACTTGTGGTTCTGCGGCTGGTTGTACAACTGCTGATAGTTGTTCTTTGTCTGTTTATATCAAGTGCAAATATGTCTGGGTCTGGAAACTTGTAATGCTAAAAGTGAATGATAGACGCACTGCAACACGCAGCTACGCATGACATATTGTTTGGCTGCCATGTCTTACGTATTCCGCATGGCAAACTGCGTTTTTGCATGACAGGCAAGATGGCCTTTTCGTGCCTATGCAACACAGATTCTCGAATCATGCCGGACAAGCATGACAAACTTGCATTCTTCCAGACCCAGATGACATTTTTGCATTTGATAGTTTATTACTCTGTTGCGGCCCACCAGGTAGTTGTGCTTGTGCACCGCCTCCAGCGCCTTTTTGGAGGTTTTTGTTGTAATTCTTTCCGCCGCCCGCAGAGGGTTGGCCAGGATGAACAACAGCTCCTCCATACGACCCACCGCCCGGTCCTCCCGCCCAGCCGTGCCCATCGTAGTACGCATTGACGCCATAGGGGTCGCTGAAGCCCGCGTGGTACGCGGCTGCGTACGGATCGCCGTAAGCGTTGGGGTTGCTGCTCCAGGTTGCGGCAACCTGCTGTGCCTGCTGCCAGGCAGGGTCGGCGTTCCAGGACGGGTCCCAGGTCCCGGGTGGATGTTGCGCGGCCATGAAAGGCGATGTAAATGTGATGTGTGTATCTGTTGAAGAAAATTTTTAAATGATGAGTTTTATTATAGTATTTTGATAGAACCACGGTATTTTTGATGACACTTCTGCGCATCAACTGAAGTGATTTCAAGTGATGAAAAAGCGCTATTGTAGGTCCACTTACTTACGACAAACATAAACTGCACAAGAAGAGTGCAAGAGGCGATAATCATATAAAAAATACCGTTTAAATATGTCTCGTTGCCACGACCTCGTCGATCCTAGATCTAGTGCGAGGAGAGGAAGCGCGCGTCGGCTTTACGCGTAGTACCCGTGGTTGCGTAAAAGCCCGCGTTTTTTCACGGAAAAAAGCCGGCTCACGAGTGACCGTCGTCTCCGGCAGATTCGGGTTCGAAGTCAGAAGAGTGTGTCACTCGCCTGTCGATATCAAATGCAAAAATGTCTGGGTCTGCAAGAGTCATGCTGCTTTTGCATGACACAAAAGGTCTGGCATGGAAGCTCTAGCATCACAGGTTTCGAGAAGCTTCCGCAATGCCGAATCTGCATCACAAATGCCCGACTTTGGTGACAGAAAGTGGGCAGCTTGTGCTGCCTATGCATGAGAGATTTTTATGTGTTGTGAAATGCGCATCACAAGTTTGTATTCTTCCAGACCCAGACATATTTGCAATTCATAGTCGAACCGGTTCGGCGATTCTGCAAAACTGGATTAATCCGCAACAGAAACCGCCATTTCTAGAAATCATATGTGCAGAGGTACGGAACTGCTACATCTTTTTGTTTTTTTTTTTTGGAAGCTCGCTAAAGCCGATGAATTGCATATAAGCATATGATTCGGTGGATTTCCGAAAGTGCAAGGAAGCGGTTAAAAAGTTGTCGCTTCGAAAAATGTTGAAGACCGTAGTGCAAAACTACGTGCGCAAGTAACTATCTCGCGCTCCGCTACCGGTAAGTTCGCTACCTACCGCCCCCGTGCAAGAACGAGAGCCGTCCGCAAGGACGGGAATCTAACGGCTGCTACCCGCTTCGAGGGCGTTCTCCTGTCGACGAAGCGCTGCAAACCTCGCACCACCTTCTGCCGTTGCCGATCAAAAGTAAACGCGAAGCTCACGGCGCTTCGTCGACAGGAGAACGCACTCGAAGCGGGTAGTAGTTCAACAAGAAGAAGCTCAAGAAACTTTTCTACTCACACAGAAACGACTTCTTGTGATGTATGCAGGAGAGCTTCTCGAACTTCTTCTCGTTGAACTACTTCTCGACTTTCGAAAAGAGCCGACAGAAGCTACGAAGAGTTGCCTCCACGTATCTTCCGTTCTTGCCGCGAAACCGTAAGGTTCTCTGTTAGTATTGATTTTTAGGTCGTTCAAGGAGGTAGAGTAAGAATTAGAAAGTACAGGTGAGCGCGCGTTCAAAAGTAATTTCAACATCAACATCTTTACTAGAACATCATTCTGATTCTCTGTACAATTCTAGATCACAGAACCTCGCGACGTAGAAAATTATTGGCTCGCGAAACTGTACAAGCTCAGCATTTCTTTCCGTACTAGTAGTGCCATAATATTTTTTCTAGAAGATCTAGATCTCGGAGTCGGACCTCAAGTACAACGTGGAAGCGCTTATTTCGCCGGAGCTGTACTTCTGTTGACACTTGTTCTACGAAGATTTCACTCTGCGAGCGGAACAACAGCAATCTTCCCCAGAAGTGTAAGTAGAGGAAAAATTTCGTTTGCGGTTTCATTGCTAGGAACAGACTGGGGGACTTACTGCAGCAAGAACTAGGCATGGTACGGAATAACAGCAGCTCCATCGTGTTTCGTGTTTTTGCTCTAAAAGGAATTGGAAAAGTAACGAATAAAGATCCTAAAGGAAGCTCATTTAGAGAATTGCACTACATAAAGCGGTAGACACTTGACACACATACAAAGGAGGTTGCTGGTCTCCGGTCCTCGGTCCTCACTCCATCACGAGGTAATATATGAGGAGATAAGAAGGTAGAAGCACCAGACACATAAGAAGGAGGTTGTTGGTCTCCGGTCCTCGGTCCTCACTCCATCGCGAGGTAATATATGAGGAGATAAGAAGGTAGAAGCACCAGACACATAAGAAGGAGGCTGCTGGTCTCCGGTCCTCGGTCCTCACTCCATCACGAGGCAATATATGAGGAGAGTAGAAGGTAGAAGCACCAGACACATAAGAAGGAGGTTGTTGGTCTCCGGTCCTCGGTCCTCACTCCGTCGCGAGGTAATAGATGCCGTAATAAGATAGAAGGCACAAGCACCAGGCGCATGCGCGGGGCGGAGCCTGCCGACCCGGGTGCGTTTCGCAGTGTTGCCAATGCTTTTCTTTGCCTTGGCGGCGCCTGCGTGTAATTCGCAGGCGGTGGGGCCGGGACGACTTTTGGCGCCCGCCCCCTTGGTGCGTTTCGCAGCGCGGCCCGTGAGTCGTTGCGGGCAAATCTGCGTGTAATTCGCAAGGGGGCAGGGGGCCGCCGCAGGCCGGGTGCGTGCGTTTCGCAGTGCTGCCGATGCTTTTGCCTTGGCGGCGCCTGCGTGTAATTCGCAGGCGGCAGGGCCGGGACGACTTTGGGCGCCCGCCCCCTTTGTCCGTTTCGCAGTACGGGCCGCGATGCGTCGCGGGCTGTATCTGCGTCCAGTTCGCTTGTGTTGTAAGATCTTTTTATTTTTTGAAGAAGAAGAAGAAGATCCTCATCTTCAAAAAAAAAGATCGTCTTCTTCTTAGAAGAAAAAGATCTTTTTTTTTGAAGAAGAAGATCAAAAAAGATCGGCTTCTTCTAAGAAGGAGACGATCGGTTTTTTTGAAGAAGAAGAAGATTCTCTGCTTCTTCTTCTTCAAAAAGAGCTTCGTTTGGAAGGAGAAGATCTTCGTCGGGGGCGGTCCCCCCCGGATCGGTTTGCGGCCGCGCGCATGGCGCCTGCGTTTCGGCATGGCGGGCGCCCGCTCGTGGCGCCCCCCGCGCACCGCAACGCCCGCGCCCACTATCTGTTGGGCCCCCGGGCCGCGTTTTGTTTTGGGCCCGAGGGCCGTGCCGCGAAAGAATCTATCACGAAGCCCGGCAGCGCGCGCATTGTTGCTCCGCGCCTGCCCTGGCACTGCCGTTCCCGCGCTTGTGCGTTCCTCGCCTGCTCGGACGCTTTGGCTGCGGGCCTCGTGCCTCGCTTTTGTTTGTCGCCCCCCCCCCGATCTATTTGCTTCTGCTGTTCTGCTCGTCATAAGTGATTGCGTTTCTCGTGACCCTGCGGCGCGTGGGTTTGTTGTTGCCTAGTGTCTCGTGGCCGATATGCCAGCGCTGTGCTGTGTACATGTTTGCGCATTATGTCACTAAAAGCTTCTACGTATTCTATTGGCGCGCCTTCGTATCTATTGTCGGGAAGCGTTTCCCGTGTGTATCTATCCCGAGGGCGATTGTTTTTCGTGTGCGGCCCTGTTTCGGCGTGTGGCGCCCGCCGTTCGCCACCCCAATGCGCGCCCCGCCCGCGCCCTCCCCCGCCGTCGTGTTTCCCCCGCCCCTGGTCCCTAGGTCCCGCGGCCATCGGGGGCGCGGGGCGCGTCTTCTTCGTTCCGCCTCGCCCTTGGCTCGTCGCTGTGGTCCCTAGGGCCCGCGACAGCCGACAGGGGGGGAGGTAGGGCGGCCGGTTTCCGGCACCGCCTGCCCCGCCCGCGGGCGGGGTTTGCGCATCTCTCCTTAGGACATAACTGCGACGTGCGGAGCGTTCGCGCTTCCCGTTTTGGCGGGTTATGCCTGTGCCCGTCGTCTTCGCGCCTCCCTGGCCCCGGTGGTTCGATGTGGTCCCTAGGGCCCGCGGCCATCGGGGGCGCGCGTTGCGTCTTCTTCGTTCCGCCTCGCCCTTGGCTCGTCGCTGTGGTCCCTAGGGCCCGCGACAGCCGGCAGGGGGGGAGGCGGGGCGGCCGGTTTCCGGCACCGCCTGCCCCGCCCGCGGGCGGGGTTTGCGCATCTCCCCTTAGGACATAACTGCGACGTGCGGAGCGTTCGTGCTTCCCGCTTGGGCGGGTTATGCCTGTGCCCGTCGCTCGTCTTCGCGCCTCGGCCTTCCTTGAGCCCCGGCGCAGCGTTCGCGTTTTCTGCTTGGGTGGCCCCCCGGATCGGTTTGCGCCCGCGCGCCGGGCGCCTGCGTTTCGGCAGCTCGTGGCGCCCTCCCCCGCGCGGCGCGCCCGCGCCTGCAAAAAAGTAAGATCTTCTTCTTCTAAGAAAAAGCCGATCTGTTTTTTTGAATGAAGAAGACGCAGAAGATCTTTTGTTTGAAAAAGAAGCGTCGTCTTTTTCAAAAAAAAGATCTTCTTCGAGAAGTGATCCTCTTCAAAAAGATGAAGAGGGCGATCTTCTTCATTCTTCGTGAAGAAGATCTTTTTCTTCTTCAAGAAAAGAAGATCGCGTTCTTCTACGACGAAGATGATCTGTTTTTTCAAGACGACGAAGAAGATTTTTTTTTTTTTTGAAGAAGAAGAGTCTTCTTCTTCACAAAAAAGACCTTCTTCGAGAAGTGATCTTCTTCAAAAAGATGAAGAAGAGGATCTTCTTCGTTCTTCTTTTTTGAAGGAGAAACGCTTCGTCTTCGTGAAGAAGATCTTCTTCTTCGTGTTTGAACGAAGATAGAAGATCTTCTTCAAAAAGGTCCTCTCGCTGAAGAAGAGGAGCTTCTTCATTCTTCGTGAAAGAAAAAGCTCTTCTTCTTCGTGGAGAAGATCGTCTTTTTGGAGAAGATCTTCTTCCGCTCTTCCGCTCGTGAAAGTGTGGGGCGCGCTTGCTCTCCTGCTCTCCTGCGTCTTCTTCGTTCCGCCTCGCCCTTGGCTCGTCGCTGTGGTCCCTAGGGCCCGCGACAGTCGACGGGGGGGGGCGGGGCGGCCGGTTTCCGGCACCGCCTGCCCCGCCCGCGGGCGGGGTTTGCGCATCTCCCCTTAGGACATAACTGCGACGTGCGGAGTGTTCGTGCTTCCCGCTGGGGCGGGTTATGCCGGTGCCCGTCGTCTTCGTTCGCGCCTCGGCCTTCCTTGCCCCGGCGCAGCGTTCGCGTTTTCTGCTTGGGTGGCCCCCCGGATCGGTTTGCGCCCGCGCGCCGGGCGCCTGCGTTTCGGCAACTCGTGGCGCCCTCCCCCGCGCGGCGCGCCCGCGCCTGCTACCAGCGGGGCCCCCGGGCCGCGTTTTCTTTTGGGCCCGAGGCCCG
>CAJINV010000005.1:8959221-9089956 GCA_905178155.1 Amoebophrya sp. A120
TTCGCGCCTCGGCCTTCCTTGCCCCGGCGCAGCGTTCGCGTTTTCTGCTTGGGTGGCCCCCCGGATCGGTTTGCGCCCGCGCGCCGGGCGCCTGCGTTTCGGCAACTCGTGGCGCCCTCCCCCGCGCGGCGCGCCCGCGCCTGCTACCAGCGGGGCCCCCGGGCCGCGTTTTCTTTTGGGCCCGAGGCCCGTGCCGCTTGCCAAAGATTCACGACGCCCGGTAGCGCGCGCGTTGCCGTTCCGCGCCTGCCCTGGCACTGCCGTTCCCGCGCTTCTGAGTGTGTTCCGCGCCTGCCCAGATGTTGCGCCGACGAGCCTCGCGCCCCGCTTTTGTTTGCTGGCCCCGAGCGAGGTATGTGCTTCTGTTTGTCACAAGTGATTGCGATTCATCCCGTTGTAGACGCTCGCCGGTCAGTTTCAGAATAGCCAACCGATATGCCTCGAACCAACGCAGTCCGCACCGTGCGGAAGGAGCCGGCCGCGGCAGTTCCGCCCCTTTTGCCCGCGGCCGTGCGGAAGGAGCCGGCCAAAGGTGTAATCCCTTTGCCCGCGAAAGGGCAGCCAGCGAAGGCCCGGCAGGTTTCGTACCTGCAAAACCTGCAACACCAGCAGGCTTCGGAAGGCATCTCGACAGTAGTTTTCTGCTTCTGTTGTGATGAAGTCGACGTGTTCAACTTCGACGGTTTCAACCTGTCCAGCTGTGACACCATGTACCAGCTGACGCATGGCGATAAAAAATACGCGTGCGGACCCCTGGCGCCGCGACAGGCTTGCGTGATCAGGTGCAAGCATCTCCACACGCAAAAACACATCTGCGGGCATTACTGCTGGCTCGGTGGTGTGCCAATTGGGCCACATGGCGGGGCGCGGCGAGTTGGCGCAACCCCGGAGGAGGCCGCGGCCTGCAACGACGCAGTGTCTGCCGATATCCGCATGGCCCTGCGTATCCGACCCGGCGCGCCGCTGTTGTTACCGAAGGAACGCGAACACTACTGGGCTGGCAGCTGGCAGAAGGGCTTTTGGGTGGAGGTAACAAGTGCAAAAGTGTCCGGGTCTGGAGGGTTCTGAGATTTGTCCCGAAGTTTTTGCATGGGCTGCGATGCCTGTCATGCATGCCGTAGCATGATGGGGCGACTGAGGACCTCGATGCCTATTCCGCATGACAAATGCCCTCTACGCAGCCGCAGCCGTTGCACTCTTCCAGACCCAGACACTTTCGCACTTGATAGGACGAAACTTCTAACAACATCTTCAGAGCACCGGTTCCGCAGTGGCTCCAGGCGACGGCGCGAGAAAAGGAGCAGAAAAAAGAGGACAAGCACTACGCGGAGCACGAGAAGTGGTGCATGAAAAACCTCCCGCGGCTGGACTTCCACAACACCAAAAAACACGGGTACACAACGTGGCCGACTAACGCCATCAACGGCCTACCAAATGCAAAAGCGTCGAGGTCTGGAATTCTGCCAGGTGTGTCATGCATGTTGTGCATGACTCGAGTACTCACGTTGCCAGGTTTTTCCTGCATGTTTTGCATGGCTCAGCTGCGGCCGCGTGGTCGCAGCAAACTTTTTTTCTCACGACCACGAGGAAGATCTTTCTCGAAGAAGAAGAAGTTCAAAAAAAAGATCGCTTTCTTCTTAGACGAAGGCGATCTTTTTTTTTTTGAAGAAGAAGATCAAAAGAGATCGTCGTCTTCTAAGAGGAAGACGATCCTTTTTTTTGAAGAAGACGCAGAAGATCTTTCTTTTGAAGAGGAAGAGTCGTCTTCTTCAAAAAAAAAGATCTTCCTCAAGAAGTGATCTTCTTCAAAAGGATGAAGAAGAAGATCTTCTTCATTCTTCGTGAAGAAGATCGTCCTCTTCTTGAAGAAAAAAAGATCCCTGTCTTCTAAGACGAAGACGATCTTTTTTTTTTTGAAGAAGACGAGGAAGATCTTTTTTTTGAACTTCTTCTTCAAAAAAAAGATCTCCTTCAAGAAGTGATCTTCTTCAAAAAGATGAAGAGTTCTTCATTCTTCGCGAAGAAGATCTTCTTCCTCTTCAAGAAAAAAAAGATCGCTTTCTTCCAAGAGGAAGACGATCTTTTTTTTGAAGAAGACGGAGAAGATCTTTCTCGTGAAAAAAAGATGAAGAAGAAGATCTTCTTCGTCGTGAAGAAGATTTCTTTCCTCTTCCTCAAAGAGATCTTCTTTTTGAAGGAGAAGATCTGCGTCTTCGTGAAGAAGATCTTCTTCTTCGTGAAGAGTGTCTTCTTTTTGGAGAAGATCTTCTTCCGCTCGTGAAAGTGCATGGCGCGCTTGCTCTCCTGCGCAGGAGAGCAAGCGCGCCATGCGCTTCGTGGTCTGCACGCAAAGCCGCAGCTTTGCGGCTTTTTGCTTCTTGTTGCTGATTTTCGTAGCGCCCACGGCTAGCGACATGATTTCCAATCTTCCAGACCGCGACGCTTTTGCATTTCATACAGCCGGGAAGTGTTCGACTTCCACAAACCGGACTGGCGCGAAAAACCGTCGAACTTGCGGCGCGATGAGTACTCAGCCGTGCCGAGGCACTGGCCACGGCCGGAGAACTCCCCGCACTGGCGGCCAGAATACGAACACTGGCACGCTGAGGAGTTGGCCAGGGAGCAGAAGCGGGCAAAAAAGTTCCTGGAGGAGGAACACTGCTAAGGAGTGTTTTGGGGAAGTTTTTTTTTGTAACAAGATTGGCTTTGCTACAGGACTAGCAACAAGATTGCGCCAAAGTTGCGCTTTTTTGTAACGGGGTCGGCTTTTCTGAAAGACTTGCGACAAGACCTGCAACGAGATTGGATTTTTTTGTAAAAGACTGCCGCTGGATGTGTTTGTATGGAGTTGGTTGCGCGCCAAAGAAAGCAAGAAAACCTGCCCGGCCGGTGGCTTAGACGGTGCCGCCGCGATCTGTTTCGCCGGCGGGCGACGGGCCTCGGTCCTGGTGTTCTTTTGTTTCGGCTGTGTTTCGTCAGAGAGTGTAAATCTCGGTCGGTCGGGTACACGTAGAATTTCGGTCGGGAGCTCTGGCATTAATTTCCGTCGTATGTAGATAGGCTCTATCGTTTTCAGCGGGTAGCTCTTCTCCTAAGAATTTCCACACCGCTGCAAGCCTATTCGGAGAGGGAAAACAAAGGAGAGCAGCGCGACAGTATTAACGGCAATCCCGCGTGGAGTGGCAGCGTAGATGTGGTCTGTAACTCGAGGGAAGGGTGGGAAGCGAGGGAGGGCAGTTGGAGGGTGATCGTTCACGCGCATAGATAGACCGTCCGTGGTAGTCGTCTTGCGGGTTTTGTCGGACCAGTTGCGATCTACATTAAGATGTATCCGCTTATCGCCCTCGCTCATTTGGCTCTTTGCGGGTTGTGTGGTATTTTCGTCGTTCTCGGCCTTTTGCGGTGCGGCCTGCGATTGTGCACGCGGCGGAGCGCCGGAAGCGCGCGGGCACTGCCAATGGGCCGGCCCGCTCCAGCGTCCCCTTTGCGGCAAAACCGAGCGCCGTTGCGCCTGCGGAGAGGGCCGCCACCGCCTCCAGCGCCGCCCCTTTTCGGTCGAGGAATTCTCGACGCCCCCGACGACCTTGGCTTCGAGTTTGACGCCTTTCACGCTTTGGCGCGACCGCGAACGCCACCACGCTCGGCGACGCCGTCCCCCTCGTCGCGCGCGTCTTCCCCCCTTTCGCGCGGCTCCAGCACAGTCGACCCCAGCCCGGCTGTTTGACTTGGACGGGCGGGCCCGTCCTCATGTGTACTCGGACTGTTGTAGACAGACACCGGTCGACGCGCGGCGAGTGAAGTAGCCTCTGGAGTATTCATTGTTCAGGCATGTGAGAGGAGTTGCATTGGCCGAGCACCTAGCAGCCCCACGCGCGTAAGCAAGAGAGGAGGGCGAAGAGAGCGGCGCAGCTTTGGTCAGGCACCACTACGGGCGAACGTGCTAGCCTGGCCCTCGTATTTTCGTCGCGTGAAGGTTGGCGTTGGTGTTTTCTTCGCAGTTTCCCGCGTTCTTTATCGTAGTGTCGCGCTTCTTCTAGAAGTTTCCCGCCTTGTTTATCGTAGTAGAACAACCAGCGAGATTTGTACAAGTAAGAAAAGACACCGGAAGGACAGATGTCACGGGCCCGGCGGGACATGCTTATCGCCCGCGAGGCGGCCCGGCGCCGCCGGAGGGAGGCGATGCTGCGGCGCATCGCCTACAATTTTAGTGCGGGGGCTTGCGCAGAGGTCCTACTGGGATGCGTGTTGACCTGTCTCTCGTACCCGGCCGCGCTATTCTCGCCCAGTGCCTCGGCAGTGCTGCACGCGGCGGCCCTGATTCTTTTCGTCCTGGAAGGCCTGGCGCCGGTGGTGGTAAATCTTTCGCGGGCTCCAGCGCCCTCGCAGCTCCAGGGCTGCCCGAGCGGCTTCGTGATTCCGAACTGGGCGACGCAAAGCGGTTGTCTTTGGGAGGCGCTTCGCGACGCGCTTGACGCGACACCACGTTCACGAGTTGAGTCAGGGCAAGCACGGCGGGACCTACAGCGGAAGTGCTCGCCGTCCTCGTTGCGACACCGGGCCGGCGGAGTTCGCGGGGCTATGTCGACGACGCCGATGCTCTACCGGGCAGCTGAGGTATGTTTGCGGGGGTTTCTTGCTTCGTGTGTTTTGGTGCTTAGGGTAGGAGTAGGCTCCTCGGTGGTTTCCTCCCCGGCCCTGCCCGGCGGCTTGTGTATTGTCTGGCGCATATTTATTCCCTCTGACGACACAAACAGGACCTCGGCCGTGTCATCTTGGTGCACGATGTGGCCCGCGGGGTGGTTTGGTCAGTCGAGCCAACGCCGGCGGCAGCAGGCCGGGCGGGTGTTGGTCGTGTTGTGCCGCCTCTCTTTCTTCGGTTGGACCGCCAGCACTACATGGCCTACGCTTCCGCGGGGGCTTTTGCAGTATCCGCGGGCAGGGCTCCTCGCTCTCCCGCGCTCGACGTCGAATTGTGTGGCGGCGCCGCTGCGGAGCTGTCCTGCGTGGCGGCTGCGGTCGCGGAGGTCAACCGGGTCGGCTTGCAGGGCGGAGACTGCGTCGCGTCGTCGCAGCCTGCTACGAAAGGGCTCCCGGATGGAGCCAACTTCCGGCCCCCTATTCCAGTTGCAGAGATACACAGCCCACTCAAGTGGCTTTGTGTTGCCATCGTACGGAACGGAAACTGTTTCTGGATCGGGTTGGTGTATCAACGGGAAGGATCCCCCCCGCCGTATATCAAGAAGGCATAGATAGCCGAGCCAATTTGTGATGGTGATTGGTGGCCACAAATCGCGTCCGTCTTGCAATAGTGCAAAGCCTGAGGGCGCGCCGCATTTCGCCGGTGGTTTGTGATGCATGTTGGTGGGTGGCATCTGGTTGCAGTTCGCAGGCGGATTTGCGTACGCAAGTCCCGCGCTACAGATTCCCCTTTTGATATAGGGCCGGGGACCTTTTCCTGGCGATATGCTCACGCACTTCCTGACCCGAGCGGGATCGGCGGCAGAACGCGAAAAGTGGCTCGCTGTCTTCTGGCCGGTCGACTACGCCGTCGCTTCGGAGGCAAAGGGCTACCGCGATTGGTTGCAGTTGGGCCCCCAGGCGGCCGATTGCGAGGCTCTCTATGGCTCCGCCGTCAAGGTATAGCTTGCTGCTGATCATGTGGCCAGATGATATATCTGAATGGCCGCGAAGTGATAGATGTCCGAAGCTTCTCAAGAGTGAGGATCTGGAATGCCCGCTGTTCCCGTTAAGGTGATAGATCTGAATGGCCGTCAAATGATGCGCGTGCGAAGCTTTTCAACAGGATCCGAAATAGCCTCTGTTCCTGATGAGATGACTGATAGACCTGAGCGACATCAAGATGATAGAAGTCCGAAGTTTCTCAACAGGGTCCGCGATGCCATTTGTTCCCATTGAAATGATGCACCTGAATGGCCATAATGTGATACGTGTCCGAAGCTTCTCAACAGGGTCCGAAGAAGTCGCTGGCAGCTTTCCCTCTGTCTGCGGAGGGACTCAACTGATTGAGAATGCTTCCTGGGACCTCTAGCGCTTCAGCGTGGCGGGTGTGTTCAAAGTCAAACACCTAGAAACAGACCCGCGCGCGCGCTTCTGTCTTCCTGATGCGCCAACTATACCAGTCCACCCTTTGCGACGCTCGCATGCATCGCGTGGCGGTTTTCCTTTGTTTCTTCCTTCGGCCGCTTTTTTCTCAACACCGACCAAAAACATTCAAAAAAAGGTTGGGGCGGCCGTTTTGCAAGACCGCGTCGCAGCGAGAATGGGCGTCGCGTTGGAATATGGCAAAGCAGGTATGGGGATGAAGACGCCCCCTCTCCAGTTTCAAACGCAACCAAGCCCGCGACGCGCGTAGCGTTTGGAGGTGGGGAGGGGGGTTCTTGCGTGTGATACCGCTCGGCGCCGCGGAGTGGGGAGCCACGGCGGCGCTTCTCGGGATACGGATCGGCGTCCTTGCGAAATTTCAGCCCGAGGAATTTCACGGCCCTGCCTGCTTGTCGGAAACTGCGCCAACGGTCCATCTGTTGTATCACAGCGCGCACATGGATCTCGCTTTGGAGCGTATTGAGCTGGACTCGCAGGACTCGCCGCAGCGGGACGGGCCGCCCGGGCCTTCTTCGCCTCCAAAGCAGCCGCCTCCTTCTTCACCTCCTGCGCCGCTGCTCCGGAGCCGAGACGCCCGGCGCCAATTGCCTGCAGACGGGGACACGACGCTAATCCTTCCCGACAGCGACGACGATGACCCAATGTTCCCCGGCCCGTCGCGCCGACGCTCCCGTGGACGATTTGGGCCCGCCGGCGTTGCAGGCGGAGGCCCGGCCGCTGCCGCGGGCCTCGGGCAGCAATACGCGAGCGGACCGCTTATGTTTGGCGGGCTTGGGGCGAGCAGTGGATCGCGGCCGGGTGTGGTGCCGCGGCGCGCAGACCTTCCAGGCGAGGGGCACCGGAATAGTGGGCGGCCAGATCTGCCGCCATCGCAGCACCAAACTGGCGCGGGCGTGTTCGGGTTGCCAGGCTCTTCCAGCACAACCGCGGCAGGCGGGACGCAGAATAATAACGGAGCGCCCGCAGCTCTCGGGCCGGCACAGCAGCACGTCGCAGTCGCCCACGCGCCGGGCTTTGCCTTTGTGGATGCCGGCGAGCGGCTATTATTTTCGCCGCCCCCGCGTGCCGCGGCGGACGCAGCCGCTCCTGCGGACGGGATGCAGTGGAATGACGTTGACGCCTTCGACCCTGAAGTTGATCCTGAGGGCCCACCCGGTGCGGCCGGAGGGGGCCCGGGCTTGTTGGACCCGTTCACTTTGCCGAAAGGGGCAACAAGGCTCGCCGATTTCTTGGACCCGAACCCTGCCCGGGTGCCGCTCGACCGGCAGCCCGGGTCCGAAGATTTGCAGCGCCGCCAAATCCTTGAGGAGATTGACCGACGCGCCGGACTGTTGCGCCGGGTTTGTGATCAGCTGGGATTTTTCAACACCATCGACCAAAGGTTCGCGCGGGCCGCCGCTGTCACGCAGCTCATGGACGAAAAGCTCCGCTGTATTCCATACACGAAATCCGAGCTAGCGAAGGTAGTCGCCTTCAGTGGCCTGGAGCTTACCTGGCGGGCGTTGGAGCATACCATTCTCTCCCGCCCCAGCAGCGGGCTCGATTGTTGGCAGCCCGAAGTCGAAGGGAACAGCAAGAAAAAAGTGTGTCAGCATTCCTGCTTCGAGGCTGTGGCAAAGAGCTGCCACACGGTCGCAGCTTACTGCCTTTACTTGCTCGGCGCGGGCGGCGGCGAGAGAAGTGTCGAGGAGGTGATCGCGCGGCTCATTCTGGAGGCCAATGGCGACTACCCGGCCGCGGTCATACTGGCGCACAAAAAAGTCGTGGAGAGATCCCAAGCAAAGCGGGAGCGCTACGGGGTGAGCCAGACGCGGGAGTTCACCGAAAAAGCGAGCAAAGGCTGGAATGACCTGGCTGAGGTTACAAAGTACTGGCAGGACGGGTTCGACAGGCTTGAGGTTGGAGATGTGACCCGGTACGCCGCAGTGCGGGAGAGCAGTGCCGAGGTCGCTTTTTTGGACGGCCGGCTGGTCCCCGGCGAGAGTGGGGGCTTCTGCTGGGTTCCGGCAAGTTCCGAGGGCATTGACAAGGACTACCGCAACTGCCATACTTACGGCGGTGTGGCGACCCGCCTAGCTCCAGGCGAGCCGCCGGACGCTGATGCTGCTGCGGCTTGGGCGAAGTTTCTGCGCGAGTGTTTCGGCCCGTCGGACGGAGGGGTCTTGGCAGTGTTCTTCTTATTGGTCGGGTTGTTGCTCCAAGGGCAGGGTCCCGGCAGATGGGTGATGTGCATGAACGACCACGGATTTGCGAAGAGCACTTGGAATGATTTCATCTGCTATGCCGTTTCCAATGGCAAGCAGGAAGACACCTTCCTTCAGCGGGAATGCCTTGAAGGCCCGGAGCAATTCGAGGCAGGGGCCTGGCATGTGGTTGATTCCAAAGTAACAAGAACGCCCGAAGTCCGTGGCAAGCTAGACAACGGGCTGATGAAGAATCTCCCCGACAAGCATTACGCAGCCTCTACGCGGCGGAAGTATTGCAACTCCCTCATGGTCTTTTTTGGTTTGTTTCTCCACCTCCTCGAGTTCAATCCGAAGAACGGCGAGGCTTTGCAATTGAAAGACCTCCAGGACGACATTGATGCAGTCCTGTCGCGGATCCTGGTCCTCCAGAAGATCCTGGGGCGGTTCGTCGATGCAGACCTGTGGGCTCGGCTTGGTGGTGACCCTACCCTTTTCCCGGACAATCTGCCGGATGGGTTCACCGCCAAGAAGGAGGGCACCACCTTCACCCTGCGCACCCCGGAGATCGTTCGCTGCTTCTACTTGTCGGTGGTTTCGCAACCCCTTCGTGGACCGCCTGCGCGCCGATGGCGAGACCTTGGCCGGCATCTTCGTCGACTTGCGGAAGCTTGACAGCAAGGTGCTGGCGTACACAGGGCACAGGACGACGACGGCGAGAGACAGTGAAGACTTCGTCTATGACGTCCTTTTTAAGAAGTCGATCCCCCGCCCCGACGCAGTCCCCGGCCGCCAAGCAGCCGCGGCACCACCGCCCACGCGGAAGATTAACTGGGGCGACAACCGTATTGGGGCGGCCTTGCGTGGCAACAAGAAGGCGAAAAGGGAGGAGCTCGAAAATTTCGCGCGGAACAACCCGAAGGAGTGGCACCTGCGCAGGAATTGGCATTCCGTTCGCGGGAAGTATGAAGAAGTTGGCGGGACGTTGTGGCCGTTGTTTTTCGAGCCCGACCGTATTCCGGAGCTGGCTTTTGGTCGCATGGGGCAGATGGTCGGCCACCCCTTCCAAGTGAACACGCAGTCGCTGAGTTTCCACGCGCAGCTTCTCCGAAAACGAGCGCACCAAAGTGGCGACGCCAAAAAAGTAGCGCAGGCAGCTGTCTGCGAGGATTTTCTGGACCGCGCAAAAAATGAGGAGGACGGCTGGGTCGTGACGCCATTGAAGTTCCCGAAGTCCCTGGAGGGACTCGGCGCGAAGGAGTGCGGCTCCCGGAGGTATGAGGTCGCCGCCGGGCCGCAGCGACTCCCGAGGGGAGCGCGGGCGGCTGCGGTGGCAATGTACAAAGGCCCCGAGGGCGCTTTTCCACTTTACGAGGAGTGGGACATTGAGAATTGCGACCCGACGGTGACGGTTTTGCTGATCGACCGCTTATTTCCCGCGCCCGCCTCCCCGCCGCCCCTCGTGTGTTTTCGCGAGCTCGTGCGGGACCGGGTTGCGGTTCGCCGAAATTTAGAAGCAGCGGGGGAGCCGGATGCGAAGACGGCTCTTTTGCGGCTCCTATGCGGCGGGGAGCCGCGTGCTGGCGCGTCGACCTGGGAAAAGGATTTTGCAGCTGAGTGCCGACTGGTTCGCGAGATTCTTTGCCAGGCCCGGCCGGCTCTGTTCGCGCACCTGCAAGAGGCGCGCAAGGTGGAAGAAAGCAGGCGGGACGACGTTGGCGCGCCCGCTTTCCTGCCGAGGCAGCCGAACCGCTACCCAGACCCCGCGGCATCTTGCCAGCACCACGCGACGCAGGACATCGTTAACCGGATAATGTCCGCGCATGTCCGCGCGGTTGTGGACGTTTGCGGAAGGCAGGCAGTCGGGGCGGAGATATTTGACGCCTTTCTCGCCCGTATCGACTTGCCGGGCGGAGGTGTCGCGGACGCCATTTCCAACATTTCCCGGGAAACGGGGTACCCGGTTCGTCTGGTGCAGAAGGCGGTCCGGGGTCCGCGTTGGTGGTACCTCATTCCGCAAAGTGAGGCGCCCCGCTTGGACCCGCCGGGCGGGCGGCAGCCCTTCGAGGCCTGCGGACCGGCAATGCTGCGGGGCCTTGGCGAGGCGGTTCCGCAGCATTGTGGAAGTTTGTCCGCGGAGGACATTGCTGGAATCACGGGGAAGGCGCTCGCTCTTTGTCCGGCTGGCGAGGCCGCCGACCTCCTCGCCTTAGAGGGCAAGCCGGAGGCGCCATGGGTAAGAGCTTACGTGCTGCAGCGCGTTGACCCGGAGTCTATTGGTGTCCCGGCGCCGCCACCGATCGCGGAAGGGACGGACGAGTTCGGCGGCGAGGCGCGCTGGCATTGGTGGGCGCTCGAGAGCGGCGCCGGGTATTTCTCCCCGGGCGCGGTGAGGCTCGTTGATGTTGACGGAGTTCGTGTGCTTCCGCCAGCGAGCGTCGCGGAGGTGCTTGCGTTTTTGGATGCTTGCCCGGTGTGTTTCATCTATGTGGAGACCGCTCCGGGAGAAGCCGGCGACGCGGTTGCCGCTCGGCTGCTCGGTATGGCGGACAACCTGGCGCACTTTCAGCTGAAAGGGGACGCGCGAAAGGACCCGGATGATTTTCCCCAGACGGCCGCGAAGCGGACGAAGACGTACAAATTTAAGCCCTTGCAGTGGAAACATGTAAAGACGCGCCGGTGGTTCCGGGTTGCAACGTGTTCCCGGGACCGAGAGTGCCACCGTTGCCGGATGTGTGGGGTTTCCCCGGTTCCACACAATTCCACCACCCACAAGCACCTCCTGTGCAGCTGGCGCTTTCATGGGGATACCCCGCCGGACATGGTCGAGGAGATTCCGAAGTACGAAGCAGAATTCGGAAAACCAGACGAATCATACTACATGTCCCTGCAGCAACTTGCGCCGAGCTTGCGCCAGAAGGTGCACAGATACACCCTATCGGGCGGAAACATGGTGGACGAAAAAACGCTCCAGGACCGAAAGCCCGGCACCAAGAACGACCCGTCCGCGCGAATTGACCAGATTCTCGGCATGGATGGCGCAGCCCTCCGCGAGAACTTCTTCCCCGGGGTATTCGAGTGCGCCACCTGCGGGGCGGGCTGCGAATTGGGCGAAACCCGCTGGGGTATGCCGGAGTGGGTCTGCAAGTGTGGCGCTGCCACCCCGTGCGATTTTTTTCGTGAAGCAGGCCTGGTGACTCGGTCAACCACCCCAATCGCCACCGCGGTCCAAGTTGTGCGCGGTTTCGTTTTGGGGCGAACGTCCTCGCAGACCGCCCTCGATTTGGCCATCCACTCTAGTACGGTCGGGCTGATGTACGACAGCATCGTCGCCGCAGCCGCCTCGCTGTACCACATGCAGAGCGAACTGGTAACCTACCCCAAAGTCTCCTGTGTCGAGGCAGATGAGGCGTGCTTCGGCAGGACGACGGTCGACCACATCGAGGCCCAGTGGGCCCCGAAATAAAAAATCTATGGCGTTGCTGAAAAATTTTTTTTTCGAAAGAAAAAAAAACTCCGGCCCCGGCCACTACATGACGAAACGAAAACAAACAGGAGCCCCAAGGGGCGCACCACATGCCGGACTAATTGCAAGGCAACGCCGGACACTGGGAGGCAAAGAGAAACAACACAGCCGGGGCACCGCCCTCGACACCTGGCCGAACAACACCCGCCAAGCAAGAGACATCAGGCGCAGTCCAGTCCTATGGCCCGAGGCACTCCCGAGGAAAGCAAAGAAAGGGAGGCAGCGAGACCCAACATCATGAGGGCACACAAAAAAGACTTCCGCCTGTCCCATGCACAACACCACGACCGCCGGCTGACTTGGGATCAACTAATGGGCGAAAAAAAGTCAGCGAATGGGCAGAAAAAAGTCAGTTTTTGAGCAGTTTATGGGAACAAAAAGTTCAAAAAAAGTCGCCGCTTTTGCATGTATAGGGAAAATCCCTCAGGTTTTTTGCCCACGCCCATTTTTCTGACTTTTTTCTGACTTTTTAATGATTTTTTTCTGACTTTTTTCTGACTTTTTTTCGCCTTTTTGCTGATTTTTTTGCCGCGCATGTCGCGCCACGAGTTGCCATGGGCCCGCGTTGGGCTCGGCAACCTGCGCTGCAAAACGACCAACCGGAGAGGCTTTCACCGACCAACCGGGAGGCCCTCTCTTGGTGAAGACAATCGCCAAGACACCTCCTCCCGGTCTGCAACATTTCGCCCCATGTGGTGGGCGCCATCGACACACACCACACGGCGCAACACGCAAGGCCTCTGCCCCGAAAACGAAGAGCCGGACGCCAACCGGCACAGAAAGGCGCCGGAACATGAATGGGGCCAAAGCTTCGCCACAAACCCCCCGGCGGCAAAATTTTAAAAAAATGAAAGCCAAGCAGTTCGGTTTTTCAATGAACGCCATAGATTTTTTATTTTTTCGGCTACTGGGACTCGATCTGGTCGACGACGGCCCTCCGCGCGCGGCAGAAGGTGCACCAGACGAGGATCTTCCAGTGTGTTCTGCAGAGGGGCTGCCCAAAATCGTTAAAGCTTTTCGATTTGGGTGTCGCGGAAAGTCGCGAATCGTCTAGGTTTCCCATTTTGAAACAGAACGTGTGGAGGTTCGTCTATCGCAAGTTCATACTCCCTGCCTGGGAGGGGGTTCTGCCGGAAAATAGTGGCGAGTGCCTGATGTGGTTGTCCGTTGACTCCGCCAGCTGCTACAAATTAAAGCGGTCGGAGTACGTACTTCTGTCCGTCGTGCATTCCCAGCGGGAGTTCTGGGCGAAGCTTAAGCACCCGGAGCTTGCCGACGCGCCGGAGCTCGGCAACAACTGCGCGGAGAACGTCTGGCGGCACTTGCGTAAGTTGCTGAAGGAACGTATGGAAGTGTCAGAGTCGAAATCGGCAAAATCGAAATAATTTGCGATGCATAAAGCCGGCACCACTTGGGGCCTCGGTGTGTTTCGAAGTGGCGCATGACAAATTTCGGGAGCACGAAGAGCAAGCCGGTCATGCTGTTTGGGCGAAGAAGACTGCTCCTGCCGTGCTGCTCCGGCAGGGCATCGCCTTCCTCTAAACAGGCTTGGAATCGGTCTCATTTGCCTGCTCCCCAGCACAGGCCTCACTTGCCCTACCTTTTCTGCATTGCAAGTTTCTCGATTTTGTCGATTTCGATCCTGGCGCCCCCATAGAACGGTGTGCGACAATGCGGAAGGACCACCTGATGCAGAAGCCGAATTGGGTCTACGCTATGGCGTATCTGTTTGTTTCTTCCCTCCCCATCGACGGCCGAGTGTCCGAGATCATGCAG
Source organism: Amoebophrya sp. A120 (assembly GCA_905178155.1). NCBI lineage: Eukaryota > Dinophyceae > Syndiniales > Amoebophryaceae > Amoebophrya > Amoebophrya sp. A120. The sequence goes on from CAJINV010000005.1 coordinate 8,972,830, forward strand.
ATGCTCTTATCGCCGCGAACCCTCTACAGCGTTGGCCCGAGCGTGCCCCCGGAGGGACTGTCACAGGAAGAGCAGGACGCCCTCTCCGAGGAAGAGTGGTCCGACGAAGAAGACGAGCAGCCGGAGTCCGATCTCAAGGAGCTCTTCGACCTGTCGCCGTCCGAGGGATAGCGTTGCTTTCGGAAACTATATCAGTTAAGACTCGAAATATCAGCAACACCAATAAACTCAGCAATTTACGCAAGCGCCGCCAGTACGTTCTCCGTGCAGTTGTTGCCGGGTTCGGGCGTGTCGGCAGGCTCCGGGCGCTTAAGCTTCGCCCCGGTCGTGTATATCAGAAATCAGGAATATGCGTAGCATTGTGCAACAGAAGAAAATCGAGCAGGCATATAATACGAGAAGCGTACTAGATTCCTAGAAATAACAGAAACGACAGTCGAAGCGTTGAAATTTCGGAAAAGATAAAGCCTACGCTGGCCGTTCGCAGATAGATTTTTCATTTTTTCACAAGCTGGCTCGCAGCGTTGAAATTCCGGAAAAGATAAAGCCTACGCTGGCCGTTCGCAGATAGATTTTGTATTTTTTCACAGGCTGACTCTGTACAAAAGTGGAGCTGGAGACATTCGAAAAAAATGCCCAAGGCTGCTGAAAAACATAAAAGCGAAGGAAGACCGGAGGCCGGCAGACTCCTGCGCATGTGTGTCCCCCTTCTCCTTTCTTCTCTCGCCGTGTATTATCTCGCGAGGGACAGAGGACCGAGGACCGGAGACCAGCAGGCTCCCTGTTATGTGCCCGACCTTTCAAGCTACCGCCTCACCTCGCCAACTACTACCTTGTGAGCGACTGAGGACCGAGGACCGGAGACCAAGAAACCCCCTTTCATGTGTCTCAGCTTTCTAATTTCTTACCCCTTCAAGTATTACCTTTGGAGCGACTGAGGACCGAGGACCGGAGACCAAGAAACTCCCCTTCGTGTGTCTCAGCCTTCTACTTTCTTATCCCTTCAAGTATTACCCTTTGAGCGACTGAGGACCGAGGACCGGAGACCAAGAGACTCCCTTTCGTGTGTCTCAGCCTTCTACTTTCTTATCCCTTCAAGTATTACCCTTGGAGCGACTGAGGACCGAGGACCGGAGACCAAGAAACTCCCTTTCATGTGTCTCAGCTTTCTAATTTCTTACCCCTTCAAGTGGGACCCTTTGGGCGACTGAGGACCGAGGACCGGAGACCAAGAAACTCCCTTTCATGTGTCTCAGCTTTCTAATTTCTTATCCCTTCAAGTATTACCTTTTGAGCGACTGAGGACCGAGGACCGGAGACCAAGAAACTCCCTCTCATGTGTCTCAGCCTTCTACTTTCTTATCCCTTCACGAGACCAAGAAGCCCCCTCTTAGGAGTTGTAAGGAAGGTTCTTCCTTTTGCGGAAGTTGAGCGGTTGAGTGTTGTTTGTTGTTGTTGCAGTTCTTGCTCAAGTAGAGAAAAAACGCCAATCACGATGGAGCTGCTGTTATTCCGTACCATGCCAAGAACTACAACTACCCGGCCAGGTCTAGCACAAGAACTCGTGACAATTTTTTTTTTCAAAACTTCAATCCTTTTTCATACTGCAGCCAAGAAGGGAAGCACTCGTGCCAGAGGGCTGTTAAACCAAATTTTGTCTTTTAGAGCTGAAGTTTTTTTTGTTCACAGTTCATCATTCATTTATCATCATCTTTGGGACGAGAAACGTATTTTATTTTGTTCCTTGTGACGTCTGCCTACATCATTCGTCGTGTGTCGAAATTCGAATCTTCTCCCTGCGATTACCGCACGAAAAGGATAGATGGATTGACATTCAGCTACTTAAATTTCGGTCCATGAGGAGTCAGTACGAAGTTATTGAACCTATATGGTACTAACCTCGCCAACCTTCATTCTTAAACGATATCCGCCACTTTTGCTAACAGCATGCGTCCGGTCATCCTCTCGTATCCTGAGTAAAAACGTACCCACACCATAGTCAAGATGGGGAATCGGCTAGACAAATCCACAAGTTTTGGCTGTTTTGCATGACAAATTTGGATTCTTAGTGTAGTGCTGTTTGAGCTAGCTCAGCAGCATCACAGATCTAGCATACCATGCTGATTGGAGCATGACAAATTGCAAAACACGACTAGAAAATGCTTCTCATGGGGCTCCGCATGAGAAACATTGTCAGCATGCAGATTTGCATTACAACTCTGGTGTGGGTACGTTTTTACTCAGGATATCTCGTACAGCAGAATTACGAGGAAATTCCCCACCAGCAGGAAGGAATACAGCACTTATTAAGAGGAAAAATCCCCCCTCCCCATATCGAAAACGAAATTTGTGATGCAGATCTGTGGTCACAAATCAGCTTTGTGATGCTAGAAGGCAAAAGTTGCGGACTCTAGTGCTGTCTAGCGTGGAAAAAACCTTGCGGCTCCAGGATGATAGGAGGTAGCTGGAAGTGGGAAACAGCATGACAGACTACCTGCAATTTAGGCCGCAGCTTCGTCTGTGAGCCTTCTAGCAATACAAGTTGATTTGTGTACTCAAATACAGCATCACAAATTCGCGCGCCTTCCGTTTCCGATATGGGGTGGGAGGATTTTTCCTTTTGATAGCACTGTCTCGTTGTGCTTCAGAAATTCGTCGCCGTGTTTGAAGCCAAACTTGACTATCAGCACCACCAACTTCTTATGCTGTGCAAAAGTATCGTACTCGTATAAATGCATTACAAATTGACTTAGCATTACAAATTTAATTTGTAATGCGCATTTGCCTATAACAAAAACAAGATTTGTAATGCATAAACGCATACGCAATTAGTACGAGTACGATACTTTTGCAGTTCATACTTCTCGATGAACACCCAGGCCGAGGTGGCCACCAAAATGCTGCTGAAAGCTTGCACTGCGGTCTTCCAGATGGGCCGCTGGTGTGACTGATGCGAGAGACTGGTGTCGCCCGTCGCGGTTCTGCCTCCAATCTGGGGCTCCACTGCCTCAACCTCCATCGGGATCTGCTGATTTTGGCTGGTATCAAATGCAAATATGTCTGGGTCTGGAAACCTGTGATGCTAAAATGTGGATGACGGAACTACTTCCGGATGCAGCCCAGCATGACAACTTTCCAGCACGCTTTCTCTTTTCCCATACGCAATCCGCATGAGAAACTGCCTTTTTGCATGACAAAAGTGGGAGTGGCTGCGACCCAGACCCAGACGTATTTACATTTGATAGCTGGGTGCGTCCGTGCTCATCAAGGTGCGGTTTAACTGCTCCTGCTCCAATTTGTGCTGCTGCTGGTGCTGTTGCAACAGCTGTGCGCCGCCCGACGGCGCGGTGTGGTGTTGAAATTCCTGCTGCTGTCCTGCAAAACCCAGGACCGCGTGCTGCTGCAGATACCAGGCTAGGAGTAGCGAACAGAACCCCACGAAGCCGAACGTGAGCAGTTGCAACCGCAAGTGGTCGGGGAAGAGAATGTCCTCCACGATCCCTATCCTCAGCAAAAACTTTCCCACCGCAGAGTTGTCATGCAAATGCGTATATGACAGGAACATTTGTAATGCGCATCTCCATAAGGAGCATTTCCAATTGTCCTTTGGACTTTGTCATGCTGTAAATCGAGGATGAGACGCTGGGTTTCTCCTAAGGTTGCCTTTGCTACCCAGCACTAAACTGCAGATGGAAACTTGTCATGCAAAACTCCGAAAACTTGCAGATTGGTGTTGCAGATTTCCCATCTTGACTCTGGTGTGGGAACGTTTTTACTCAGCATAATCCCTTCGTACCAGTCCCACGTCCACACGATGAAGGGGAAAAGGAGAAACCACTGGAAAACGTTATTGTTGGAAGGTTCGGAGATCGCCGTTTTGATCAGCTCCCGGGATTATCCAGTGCAAATATGTCTGGGTCTGGAAAGGTGGAACTTGTAATGCTGAGCTTCCACTCCTGTGCAATCTGTCTTGCATGACCAACAAAAGTCGCAGCCTTTTCTGTCACGCATAAATGCAGTTTCTCATGCGGGCTGCGCATGAGAAAGCGTCCTGCAAACTTGTCATGCTTGGCTGCATGTGGAGGCGTTGTCATCATCCACAGTTTAGCATCACAAATTTCCAGACCCAGACATATTTGCATGTGATAGGGATGAAGACGAACCGGAGCCGAGACCGCGGCCGGTATGCATTGCAAATACGTCTGGGTCTGGAAGTTGGTGACTTGTGATGCTGTTTTTGGATTCCAAAAAAATCTGTATTGCATGAACTGCAAAAGGGTTCCAGTTTTCGCTACGCGGAGAGGGAATTTCTCATGCTGTATGGGCATCAGAAAGCATTTGCAAAATCTGTGATGCTAGAGCATGCATCACAGACAAAATCATGGGTCATGCAAAATATGCATGACAGACGTTGCATTTTTCCACGCCCTGACATTGTTGCAGTTGATAGCCGGAAGGTTGCTGCAATTCCCCGGTGAGCTCCTGTGGCGAAGCGTGTTGCGTCGGTGCCGGCATATTAGAAGTGGTGGTCCCGTAGGAATTCATGATGGCGCAGCGCTGGGTGCAGCCGGTAGGCCGAAAAGCATCAAAAGCTACGCACTTGTACGGGGGGTCCTCGGCGTCGCCGACTACAGGAATGCAAGATGTGAAGGAGCGCGGCTATGAGGACTATATTTTTCCACCATCGTCGACTTCATCGACAGAAACAACAACAAGTCGCGAAGATCTGCTGTAATGAAGATATTCTATTTTACGTGTCTGACCACGGAGCTCGTGCGGAGCTACGCAAACCTTTATTCCCAGATAAGTAAAAACATGAGCCTTTTTGAAACTTCTGTCACGAGAGGACCCTGAGGACTTCTGCTCGTCTCACTCACTAGCAATTGCTTCGAGCTTCCTCCCTCTGAGTGCAAGAAGAACTCTCAAGTAAGTAGTCGTGTGCTCACATCGTCCTCCTGGCACCAAGCTGGTGCGGCGCACGTCGATGGGACTGCGAGTTTGAGCGAAAACGACATGAGAATTCATGCATTCCGCAGGAGAAACAGCTCCTCATCCCGGAGATTGAGGCTTGGCTCTGAATAAACAACAGAGTCATCATCAGATGAAGCGTTTTTCTTTTTTCTGTAAAACTCTCTTGTAGTTGTACTTGTATCGCAACGTCGACTACATCACGAGTCGCAATCATTTCTACTTCCAATTCATCAATATTGTACAGTGCAGGTAGTGCGTGTCATCCCAAGAAATGGCAACAATATGAACTCAAATCTTATACGAAACTCAAATCTTATACTCAAGTACGACACGACCATGTTCTTGCAACCAAATAAATCTGTACAAAGCAGTGTCCTCGAAAAATCAATCAATTCTGTCCCTCCGAGTTCCTAAACTTCAGCATTTCCAGCTTCACCCTATCAAATGCAACTATGTCTGGGTCTGGGAGATTGCGAGATTTGTCATGCTAATCTGGCATCATGACTCTGAACTCTATGTTGCGGCACCGCAAAGAGCTCACTCTTGCTTGTCATACAAATTATAACTAAAACGCACTTTCTTATGCGGAGTACACAACGCAGAACCACGGAAAAACTTGTCATGCTTGATAGCGCATTAAAGTTGTGTGCCCGCTATTCCCTTCCTTGCATCACAAGTTTCCAGGCAGAGGACCCAGACATATTTGCGGTGCATACACTCGCCGCGTCCGCAGGTTCCACTGCGCGACGATCATTCTGCGCTTAGTATGCTTTGTAAAAACGTCCCCCCCCCAGAGTTGTAATGCAGATCTGCATGCTTAAATTGTTTCTCATGCGGAGACGCATGAGAAAATTTCATTTCTAGTGGTGTTTTGAGATATGTGTATGTGATGCATAAATCAGCATGACAAACTGGATCTGTGATGCTGCTGCACTAGCTAAACGTGACTACATTACAAGCCCGAATTTGTCATGCGCAACAGCCAAAGCTACGTGATTTGTGTAGCAGATTTCCCATCTTGACTATGGGATGGATTAGTTTTTACATTGGGTACTTGATCTTCGCGGAGAGTTGCGGAAAATTTTGCTTCAAGTCGTTCTTTATCAAATGCAAAAATGTCTGGGTCTGGAAACTTGTGATGCTAAAATGTCACTGGTGGGCGCACTGCAATACGCAGCCAAGCATGACAACTTTTTGAGCTGCTCTTGTGTTTCGTTTTCCGCATGGCAAACTGCGTTTCTGCATGACAGACAAGAGGCCCTTTTCGTGGCTATGCAACACAGATTCATCTCGAGTCATACCAGACAAGCATCACAGACTTGCATTCTTCCAGACCCAGACATTTTTGCATTTGATATTCTTGTACTGTTTCCACTGCGGCCCAAAAAACTCCTCCTTTAGCTCGTCAAACTTCTCCATCCTGTGCTAAAGTAACATCGAACTCGCACATCGTAATTGCAATCGTGCGAGACAAATCTTGATCCTGAGCTAAATCAGTATGCTGGCGAATTCCGTTTGTCATGCTGAGCTGCAAGTTTGTGATGCAGTTTCTACGTAGTAAGATATTACTTATGCAATGCATATTCTGCTCTTCTTTCTCGAGAAGCTGCTTGTTTTTCCCGTTTCGTTCCTCCTGCGCACGCGGGGGTCCGCGACCACACGGAGACGTAGAGCTCTTGTGCCGTGCTGTCGGAGGGGATGCTACAGACGCAGCCTCACGTTTGGACTTGATATGATTCGGCGAGGCTGCGGATGAAGAAGGTCCGCTTTTGTAGTCAGATGGAAGTGCTAGTCTTGATGCTCCAGGTGAGTTTTTTCTCAACATCATGCGGGTGTCAGTCAGACAGTTCATCCCGGCTTTCAGTTTTCGCTCGATTCGCTTCAGCTGCTCGTCCACGTCTGCGTCACCACTAGAGACGAAAGAAGTCGTTGGAGCGGGAGAGGTTAATAGAGCCGTTGTGGCAGCCATGGTTTCTCTTTTGCGCTGCTCGGAGGTGTAAATATTTATTTCCTTTTCGCTTCTAAAACGGCGCCGCTCTGCTCTTGTATAGCTGCGTCGATAGCAACAAACAGTGAGCACGACGCCTAATTCTGCGTGGGACGGAGAGAGCGGCCTGCTAGACAAGAAACCCAGCCCTTCCTCACCCGCTGATCTTTATCTTTTTCAAAAGAACAACGAACAAAAAGATAAACGCCCTGAACGCGACCAACCACACCGTAAACTTCTCAACATACAACGATTCTTCTATCAGCCAGTCAAATAAATCTTTATGCCGGGCCCCACAGGAGGTGCAGATCTTATGCTCTGACTCTCAGCTGTCCCATTCTTCGTCATCGTGGGGGAAAAAACCTGTCTTGCGCGTTCCTGTAAAAAAGCAGATCAACCTCCAACACCCACTAGGCTTCTTGACGACGTTGTATCTTCTGCAACGATTGGTTGTGTTTCACGAGACGCCTGGCCCGAGAATGTAGCTGCTCACAGACAAGAAATAAACGGAAAACCTGACGGACGCAGGAGGGCTTCAAGTGTTCGTGTTGGTGATTGAAAATAAACCTCGGCTGTCAAAAAAAAAACTTAGTCGACCGACCGACCCACATAGCAGAAACAGACAGAAAAAAGTTACATAGGATGATAAACTCACTCCCAGTACGAGGAATTTTTACTTCCGAGCACGTCAGGCACGAGCAACAGCCGTCCGTCTACTTGCGCTTGTTCCTCCCAGACCTTCTGAAGGTCTTCCCGGAAGAATACGAAGCCCCGGAACACGAAGCAATCTACCGAGCAAATTGAGAACACGCCAGAATCCTCGTCATTTTAGCTACGCACGGGCGTGCACCAGATCGAGGGGCGCAGCTCCTCCGTAGAAAAGCGTTTTTATTTGTTCAGCGTCCATAGTCGTTACCTCTGCGCGCACAGGCCAGGATGTTTGTCCACAGGAACGGCGCAGCTGCACATGCGTGCTTAGTGCGTCCTCGTATTGCTGATTCCCGTGAATGTGGCTCGGTGCGGCTGATTTCCAAAACTGTAAATCGTTCTCGTTTTTTCAAAAAGCTCTTTGATAAGCAAGAAACAGAAAGCGACTTGCCGAAAGTGATACAGACATACTTAGAAAGTGGAGCCCTACCCAGAAACGAAATAAGTGCCAAAAGTGTGACGATCGATGATGAGACAGAAAGAAAGCCTGTGCCTCGGTTCTGTCGCCTCGAAATCTTCGCGGAAAATTTCAGGGCCACAGAAGTGGCGACACTAGCGAAACAAAATTTTGCCGACGGGAAGTCCGGCCTCCATAATACTCAGATACTCAAAACTCACTGCGAAAACTTCCTTTTTCAATACAAAGCACGATTGGATTGGATTGGAAATCTGATTCAATGGACGCAATGGAGAGGGGCGAACTCGGGGCTGTAAGAGCTCCGGCGAGTGCTTTCATGAGCTAAGCTTGACCACGCTTACTGCTATAGTAGAGGCGGCTAACGATGAACCTGCACCCCTCCCTCGTGTCATACATACCCCGGGCTTAATATCATCATGCTTACAGGGGGGACGGGGACATTCAAGTCAAGAATGTAGTGTATAGTCACGAGGAAATCTGATTCAAGATTCACGAGGAAGACATCAAGAATGTAGTGTATAGTCAGGTGAAGTTGTAAAACGAAAAAGTCACGATAGAGTTCTTGGAGAAAGTAAAAGATAAAGAAGTTGTCGTTTCCACTGCAAATATAATCATATGTCAGTCTGGGCCTGGAAGAAGGCTGCAGACTTTTGTTATGTCGCTTGTGCAACATCCGCATCAAGCCATTTTGTAACGCATGCGAAAGCATTACGCGCCAGGCTTCTATGTATAGAGTAAATGCGCCTCTTTTACCACAAGTCTTGTTTCTTGCGTGTAAAATAGAAACCAGGCAGATTTTCGTGGGTGCCCGTGCAAACGAAAATTTTGCGTGACGCAGAAGTCCAAATCTCACGTCGCGGCGTTTCCAGACCCAGACCCAGAGTGGCATCCTTGCGTTGAAAAACAAATTGGATGATAATGTACCCGACTGCGGGGTCTATGAGCTGCGGGATCATGTGTGAGGTCAGAATCAATGCTGCGATGAAAATGTTGGTCAAAACACTGTAAAACGAAAACAAACTAGACATGATAGTACGGGACTTCGAATACTTAGTAAGATGTGATAGAAGATTGAGGGTGCTTTGAAGGAAAAGATACGAAGAGTGCTTGATTGTTGTAGCAAGTTGTAGATTAAAATTTGTGAAATCCAAACACTTTTGCTTCCTGACGAATGCAAATGGCGTGGCGAAAGTGAACAGAAAAACACGGAAATAAGCGCAAATAGCAGCAGTAGGTTAACAAACTTTTCATGCTGTCATCACAAGCAAAATGAAACGCTTTTAAAGGAGAGTTGCCGACAAGGTGACGACTGTCGTTGTTATAGCATGGGTCTGCACCCACTTCATCTCCGCAACTTTCATGACGGAGATGATCTTCAAACATGGACTCAATTTCCAATAGACAAGGTTCCGACCGTCCAGTCTCATCAAGAGATGGCCGCGCGCCATTTGCCAAAAACATAAAGCGCTGCTGATCTTCGGTCCAGAGACAGCACGCAGAACGTTTCTTGCCTTCGAGCACCGGTAGATCAGGATCACTGAGGCATTAGATCAGGTGGCCGCTCGCCAAGGCCGGCTGCAGTAGGCCACAAACCGGCGGTGGACTGGGCATCACCAGTGGGCCGGCCAGACTCCCCACCGACTGCCACGCAAACGTTAGCAAACAGCTCCCCGAGCTTGGTGATCCGGATTTCCTCCTCCGGTTCCCCGAGCTTCATCGCCTCCTTTTGCTGCCCACTGTAGGGCAAAGGCCCCACGCTGCTGTAGCTCGGGCGCGACGCCAGAGCCTCGGAAGGCTTGGGGCAGGTAGGAAGCGCCGTTACATCAGTTTTACCGGGGGCGCGGAGCCGCCAATCCCAGAAGAGCAGCGGCGAAAAAACGGTCATCATGATTTCCTTCACTTGTTCGCCGCCCATTTTTTCCCCCTTGCGATGCCTGCCCAACTTGGAAACCCGACTCGCGAAAACGTCTCCAGAGACCATCGCGCCGCGTTCGTTGGCGAATTTGTTGTCGTTCTCCGAAATACCTCCGGATTTTCGAGGGAAAACATTTCGGTGAGGTAATGACATTTCAGCATTTCGCTTGCGGATGATTTCCGGGACGTCGAAGAGAACGGGCTCACGTTTGCGTTTCTTTCCTACCCTCTCCCGAGCATCGCCAAGGGTCTTCCAAATAAGCGGAGCTCCAATCATCTCCAGGCGTTGAGGACAGCGGGGCTCCGGCGCCTCGGAGCCTAGAAAAAGTTTTTCTTCTAGAAAAAGTTTTTCTTCATAGCAGGCCTGAAACCACAAAGACCCAGAGTCGGTAGAAAAAACTTCAAAGATGGTAAAACTGAAGCTGAACAAGTCCATGAGCGGGTGGCGAGGCAGTTCGGAGGGGCGCAGGATTAGCTTTCCAGTGTCCATATAGGCCAGACTTCCTGTTGTCAACACTTTTTCGCGCAGCATCGGCGTGGTCATGAGCGGGTCATGTGGCAGTTCGGAGGCGAACAGGAACAGCTTTCCAGTGTCCATGTAGGCGGGACTTCCTGTTGCCGCCACGTTTTCGCGCAGCATCGGCGTGGTCGGCGTGGAAAACGGGCCAAAAAAGAACATCTCGCTGAACCCAAAGTCAGAAACCAAGGGCTGCGAAGCATACCCAGGGGCTGCGAACCGTCCCGGCAAGAGCAGCCCCAGGCTCCCCGGCCTCAAATTGCCATGCTCGATTCCCAAGGACTCGAAGCGCAAGAGGCACTGTCGCAGGTGTTTCACGAAAGCAGCTGGATCGAAGTCTGCGTTTTTGTGAATGAGCTCCTCGATGGAAGGGCGGTCTGAAAACGGCTGCAGGTATGCGGTAGAAAAGTCACCCCACCCCACCTTCGTCGAACAAATCTGCATGCTCAGATTGTGTCTCGCGTGCAGTCCTCCCATGAGAAAACATTTAACTCTAAATGATGGACATCAAAGCCAATTTTTGGTAATGAAATTATTGCCCTCAGGGACGGTGGCCACGCCTGTGTTGTCACCTGTGTAGCACAGCCAAAGTCCCCATTCCCATTTTTACAAATCTTTGATGGGGAGGTGGGTGCGCTTTTACATAGGATATCACACTTTCCATCATCATGCTCACCACCCCTTCCTCGTTCGCGAAGAAAAACTCCAGGTGCGGCACGCAGCGACTGATTGCCGCGCTAGCACCAGCTGCATCGGCCACTGGTGCAGCAGCGCTCCCTTCCCAAATGAAAACATCGCGCATGCCTTCTGTTTCAAAAAGCGTCAGCAAAGTGTGCACGAAGATTGCGGAGGCTGCATTTTCGACCTCTTGCTCGTTGCGCACAGGCTGGCTCTTCAGGGCGTAATGCCCGCCATCTTTCGAGTAGAAAGACACAGACACCCCAGCAGATCCCCCCGGGCTGGGGGAATCGGAGGAGCGGGCGTAGTCCTCGTTGAACTGCTGCAGCGTGGTCACCGGCTGCGCAGCGAGCTTCTCTCCCAGTTTTTCCAGGAAAGCGACCTTGCTCGCAACATCCTCTCCTTCTTCACCACGACCCGTCGCGCCGGCCTCGGCGCCGGCCGAGGTCCACCACGGAAACAGCTTCTCCCGTTCGACTTCGTTTTTAAGCATCTCGCTCAACTTCTTGAACTGCGCAGCAAGCTTGTCGCTCAGAAGCGTTCCCACAGAAGTCTCCACTGCCGCGCAAACTTCAGAAAACAGCTCCACAAGCTGTTTTTTCCGAAAGTTTTTGTGGTGGTCCGAGAGCTTCATCACCTCCACTTGCGGCTGCGTGTTGTAGGGCAAAGGCTGCACGCTGCTGTAGCTCGCAAGTGACTCCAGAGGCGCGAAAGCGTTGGGGCAGGCAGGAAGTTCCTTTTTGTCCGTTTCACCAGGGGCGCGGAGCCGCCAATCCCAGAAGAGCAGCGGAGAAAAAACGGTCATCATGATTTCCTTCACTTGTTTTCTGTCCATTTTTGCCCCCGTGCCGTGCTTGCCCAATTTGGAAACCCGACTCGCGAAAACGTCTCCTGTGACCATGGCACCCAGCTTGTTGGCGAATTCGTTGTCGTTCTGAGAAATCATATCGCTCCGGGACCAGAAATTTTGGCGTTGGATGATTTCCGGAACGAAGAAGAGTTGGGGCAAAAAAGGACCTTGCGTTCCCTTTTTAGCACGGACAATGGTGTCCCAAAGCTTCTGCTGACCTGCACAGTCGTGCCGCCGGTCCGGATTGCCGCCAACAGCTGCTCCACCATAGCAGCTCACAAAGAGTGCAGACTGAGAGTTGATAGAAAAAACTTCAAAGATGGTGAAGCTGAAGCTGAACAAGTCCATAAGCGGGTGGTGCGGCAGGGAGGATGGATGCAGGAACTGCTTTCCAGGGTCCACGTACCGCGAAGTTCCTGCACTCAGCACTTCCTTGCGCAAAAACGGCTTGATCGTCAGCGACGGCGTGTCAAAAAAGAAGATCTCGCTGCACCCAAAGTCAAAAACTAAGGGCTGCGAAGCGCCCACAAGGACTGGGCCTTGTCCCGGATACCAGGTCTGCAATTTGAACGGCAGCCCCAGGCCCCCCGGCTTCAAATTGCCATGCTCGATTCCCAAGGACTCGAAGCGCAAGAGGCACTGTCGCAGGTGTTTCACGAAAGCAGCTGGATCGAAGTATGCGTTTTTGTGAATGAGCTCCTCGATGGAAGGGCGGTCTGAAAACGGCTGCAGGTATGCGGTAGAAAAGTCACCCCACTCCACCTTCGTCGAACAAATCTGCATGCCCAGATTGTGTCTCGCGGGCAGTCCTCCCATGAGAAAGCATTTAATTCTATATGATGGACATCAAAGCCAATTTTTGGTAAATGAAATTATTGCCCTCAGGGACGGTGGCCACGCTTGTGTTGTCAGCTGTGCAGCACAGCCAAAGTCTCCATTCCCATTTTTACAAATCTTTAATGCGGAGGTGGGAACGCTTTTACATAGGATATCACGTCTTCCATCATCATGAACGCATACCCCCTTTCCAAGAGGAAGAACTTCAGGTGCGGGACGCAACGATTGATTGCCGCGCTTTGTCCCTGTCCCGCAACGGCGACAGCACCAGCTGTCCCGGCCACTGGTGCACGAGCGCTCCCTTCCCAAGTAAAAACGTCGCGCATGCCTTCTGTTTCAAAAAGCGTCAGCAGAGTGTGCACGAAAATTTCGGAGGCAACATTTTCGATCTCTTGCTCGTTGCGCACAAGCTGCTTCTTCTGGGCGTACTGTTCGCCATTTTTCGAGTAGAAAAACAACGTAGCGTGGGCGTCCAGGAAGACGTATTGTTCGCCAAACTGCTCAAGCGTCATGAGCGGTGGCGCAGCGAGCTTCTCTCCCAGTTTTTTCAGGAACGCGAGCTTGCTCGCAACATCCTCCTCGCGTTTGCGATTCTCATCCTCTTCTTCCCCACGACCCGTCGCGCCGGCCTCGGCGCCGGCCGAGGTCCACCACGGAAACAGCTTCTTCCGTTCGACTTCGTTTTCAAACATCTTGCTCAACTTCTTGAACTGCGCAGCAAGCTTGTCGTTCAGAAGCGTTTCCACAGAAGTTTCCACTGCCGCGCAAACTTCAGAGAACAGCTCCAGGAGATTTTCTTCCCGAAAGCTTTGCTCGTCTTTCGAGAGCGTCATCACCTCCTTTTGCTCCTCGCTGTAGGGCAAAGGCTGCACGCTGCTGTAGCTCGGCTTTGACTTGAGAGCCTCGGAAGCGTTGGGGCAGGCAGGAAGTTCCTTTTTGTCCGTTTCACCAGGGGCACGAAAACGCCAATCCGAAAAGAGCAGCGGAGAAAAAACGGTCATCATGATTTCCTTCACTTGGTTTCCGTCCATTTTTCTCCGCCCGTACTTGCCCAATTTGGAAACCCGACTCGCGAAAACGTCTCCTGTGACCATGGCACCGCGCTCGTTGGCGAATTTGTTCTTGTTGTCCCGCGACTCAGAATAATCTCCCAGAAACCCCGACCACAAATCTTGATTGCGGATGATTTCCGGGACGCGGAAGAGTTGAGGCGTCAGACGATCGTGCGTTCTCTTTCCGGCACGCTGAATGGTCTTCAAAAGCTGACGTGGACAGCCCGCCGGAGTGTTAGAAACAACTGCTCCATAGCAGTTCACAAAGCCCGCAGACCGAAGGGTGGTGGAAAAAACTGCAAAGGTGGCGAAGCTAAAGCTGAACAAGTCCATAAGCGGGTGGTGCGGCAGTTTGTTGGTGGACAGGATCATCTTTCTGAGGTCCATGTAGTGAGCAGCTCCTGCTCCCGACACTTCCTTGCGCAAGAACGGCTTGATCGTCAGCGACGGCGTGTCAAAAAAGAAGATCTCGCTGCACCCAAAGTCAAAAACCAAGGGCTGCGATGAAGCACCCAGAAAGACTGGGCTGCGATGTCCCGGATACAATTTGAATGGCAGCCCCATGTTCGCCGGCGTCAAATCGCCATGCTGGATTCCCAAGGACTCGAAGCGCAAGAGGCACTGTCGCAGGTGTTTCACGAACACAGCTGGGTCGAAATCATCGTTGTTGGAAATGAGATTCGACATCAAGCCCTGGTCCTGTAAAAAAAACGGCTGCACGTATGCGGAGGCAAAGTCACCCCACCCCACCTTTGTCGGGCAAATCTGCATGCCCAGGATGTGTCTCGCGGACGGTCCCATGAGAAGCATTTATATAAATTCTAATGATGGACATCGAAGCCAGTCGCAGTCCCCATTCCCATTTTTACAAATCTATAAAGGGGGAGGTGGGTGCGCTTTTATATACGATATCACGATCTCCATCATCATGTACGCAAACCCCCCCTCCACGAAGAAAAACTTCAGATGCGGCACGCAATGATAGACTGCCGCGCTTTGTCCTTGTCCCGCAACGGCAACAGCACCCGCTGCATCGGCCACTGGTGCAGCAGGGGTCCCTTCCCATGTGAAAACATCGCGCATTTTTGCTGTTTCAAAAAGCGTCAGCAAAGTGTGCACGAAAATTTCGGAGGCTGCATTTTCGATCTGCTTCTCGTTGCGGACAGGCTGGCGCTTCAGGGCGTACTGTTCGCCATTTTTCGAGTAGAAAAACACCTCCCCAATATCCCCTCTTATGGAAGTACCAGAATAGGTGTATTGTTCGTTGAACTGCTCAAGCGTCATGACCGGTGGCGCAGCGAGCTTCTCTCCCAGTTTTTTCAGGAACGCGAGCTTGCTCGCAACATCCTCCCCGCGTTTGCCATTCTCATCCTCTTCTTCACCACGACCCGTCGCGCCGGCCTCGGCGCCGGCCGAGGTCCACCACGGAAACAGCTTCTTCCGTTCGACTTCGTTTTCAAACATCTTGCTCAACTTCTTGAACTGCGCAGCAAGCGTGTCGCTCAGAAGCGTTCTTGAACGCTTTCCCACGGAGCTTGTCTCCGCGACAGAGCGGTCGACTGCCGCACAAACTTCAGCAAACAGCTCCAGGAGCTTTTTTTCCCGAAAGCTTTTTTCGTCTTCCGAGAGCTCCATCGCCTCCTTTTGCTCCTCGCTGTAGGGCAAGGGCTGCACGCTGTTGTAGCTCGGCTTTGACTTGAGAGCCTCGGAAGCGTTGGGACAGGTGGGAAGCTCCGTTTCGTCCGTTTCACCAGGGGCATAAAAACGCCACTCCCCGAAGAGCAGGGGCGAAAAAACGGTCATCATGATTTCCTTCACTTGGTTTCGGCGGTCCACCTTTTGTTCCGCCGTCGTGCCGTACTTGACCAACTCGGCAACCCGCCTTGCGAAAACGTCTCCAGAGTAGACCATAGCGCCGTTGGCGAATTTGTTGTTGTCGTCGTTCTCAGCAATCGACCGCATGATTTGCGGGACGTCAAAGAGAGCGGGGGACTCACCGCGTCTTACCTTCTGCAAATTACGGGCAATCGTGTCGCGAAGGTGAGCGTGCGCAGACTCAGAGTTGGTAGAAAAAACATGAAAGATGGTATAACTGAAGCTCGGCAAGTCAATGAGCGGGTGGGCCGAAGATGGTTCCTCAACAAGTCCATGAGCGGATTCCTCTTTGTGCAAGATCGGCTTGATCATGATGATATCAGGGTGCGTGTCAAAATCAAAAAAGAAGATCTCGCTCAACCCAAAGTCAAACACCAAGGGCTGCGAAGCATACCCAGGCGGGACTCCCCAGTCATTGCGTTGCACCAAGGGCACCCCCAGGCTCATCGGCGTCAACTTGGCATACTGGATTCCCAAGGACTCGAAGCGCAAGAGGCACTGTCGCAGGTGTTTCACGAACACAGCTGGGTCGAAGTCCTCGTTGTTGTGAATGTGCGCTTGGCCGAGCCACCCACCGTCTTCATCAAGTGGCGTCAGGTATCCAAATAAAAACTTCCCGCCCCCCGCCCCATATTTGAACGTGGCCGCAGATGGCACGCACAGGGGAGGTAGGTCTGGCGATCGCCATTTTTGTCATGCAAATCTGCATGCGCCGAATGAAAATGAATGCGTCTCGTGAGAAAAACGATCAGAAGCAGGAGTTTCGTTTACGTTTATTGGGTGCTACAAATAGATGATCCCTCAGGACCGCAACTACAAGTTCGATTTCTGGCCAGCACGAGGATTCTCACGACAACCCCGTATCCCCGACGTGTAGTCATGCGCAACAATTCGCATGCTAGCAGTGTCCCCTTTCTGACCTTGCCTATGGGGAAGCGGGAAAACGCGGCTTTTAGATAGGATATTACGCGTTCCATCATTATGCAAATTTCACGACCCTGCACGAGGAAAAACTCCAGGTGCGGCACGCAGTGCGTGAGCGTGCTTGTCGTGACATCCATGTCGTGGAACACATCTTGCATGTTGCTTTTTTCGAAAAACGTCAGCAGCATGTGCACGAAAATTTCGGAGGAAATGTCATCGATCCTTTCCTTCTGCTCTGCAGGCGTACTGGCATCGACGCTTTGGCACTTCATGGCGTACTGTGACTTTCCATTGAACGAGTACCTCGCCACCGTATGATAACTACCCCCTCGTCTTCCAGAATGGCCTTTGTCTTTCTCCCACCCAGGAGGTAGCTCGTACTTAACACCAAAGGTCTCCGGGTACAGGATATCAAGAAGAAAAATCCCCCCTCCCCATATCGAACCGGAAATTTGTGCACAAATTTGCGGTCACAAGTCAGCTTTGTCATGCTAGAAGGGAAAAATGAGGACTCTAGCATTGGGCTGCGTGGGAAAGCCGCTGCATCTTCAGCATGACAGGAAGCAGCTGGAAGTGGGACACAGCATTACAAATTGCCCGCAAACGAGGCCACAAGTGCGGCTCTTGGCCTTCTAGCAATACAAGTCGACTTGCGTACTCAAATGCAGCGTCACAAATTTCGTTTTCGATATGGGGAGGGGGTTTTTTCCTTTTGCTACAGGACGTCCAGAAATTCCAGGACTTTCTTCTTAGGGGTACTGGTCCACCACGGAAACAGTATCAAAAGGAAATATCCCACCTCCCCATACCAAAACGAAATTTCTGATGCTGGATTTGCGTAGACAAATCAGATTTGTTTTGCAGAAAGTGCTTGGCAGCATTTTCTAATCCTGTTTGGGTATGCAGAAGGCTAGCAATTACGCAGGGCAAACAGCTCTGCAGTAGTCGAAAGCGCATGACAGACTGGCTGTGAAATGCGCCAAATGGCTCCCATTACCCTATAGGCAAGACACAGGCGATCTGTGGCCACAAATCAGCATCACAAATTTCCATTTTGATACGGGGACGGGGGATTTTCTCTTACGATAAACAGCTTCTGGTCGTCTTCACACATTTTTCGCAACTCAGCCCAATGCTGAACAAGGTTGCTTTCTAGCGCGCGTCCAACAGCCCTCGGATCGTCAAAATTCGGCACCATTTCCGCAACCTGCACCATTGAGGTGGAAAATTCGGGAAGAAATCCGAATCCGCCGTCTCCGAACGAGACGACCGCACCGTTCGGCCCCTCAACTTCTATCCCGTATGAAAACGTCCCCAAAATCCCTGAGCTGTATTGCAAAAAATCTCCGTTCCCAAAATATTTCTCATGCGGAGACCCATGAGAAGCATTTTCTTCTAATGGTGTTTTGATACTTGTGATGCTCAAACCAGCATGATAGGCGAGATCTGTAATTCTGCTGCAGCACTAGCTAAAGACGACTACTCCGCGAGCCCAAATTTGTCATGCGCAACCCTCAAAGCTTGTTGATTTTTCTAGCAGGTATTACAATTTCTCATCTTGACTCTATTGGGTGGAGACGTTTTTACGCAGGATAACTTCCGCGTCGGTCCCAATCGCCGTGGTGTCGTTGCGCGGACCAAGGAACTTTATCGTAATGAAAAATCCCCCCTCCCCATATCGACAAGAAAATTTGTGATGCTGATTTGTGACCACAAGTCAGCTTTGTCTTGCGTACAAGGCAAACGGCACCGTCCATGTGGCGCATTTTACAGCGAGTCTGTCATGCATTTTCGCCTATGTCCGATTTGTATCTGATGCTCAGCTGCTAGCCGGATGCGTACCCAAATGGGCTTAGAATAAGCCGACAAGCTCTTGCTGCAATACAAAGCTCATTTGATGTGTACACAAATCCAGCAACACAAATTGTCTCTTGGATACGAGGTGGGGGCTTTTTTCGCTTTGATAAACTTCCGCTCGACAGCTTCGATAGCAGCGGGCGCGCCAATTGCATCCTGTGGAAAAAAACGCACAACCCGCTGCATTCTGAATGACGTACAAATCCAGAACTTATTTTGGAACTCTTCATGCGCGCCAAGGGTCACAACGTCAGGTCGTGCCTGGCCTGCACAGCCTGAGGACTCACTCTCGTGATGTCCTGAACCTGATATACTCACCTCTAGTGCATGAGAAATTTTCTCCAAACACACCTCGCACTAAATGCTTTCAACTATGGTGACCTGCTGCATAAGAGCAAAAGCAAATAACATTTTTTCTGCGCATGGAGAATAAAATACGCATGACGACTCCGGGCGCTAGTGCAGCCTTTTTACTCAGGATAACCAACAAGCAGCAGACAGGAAGCTGCCTTCCCTGCCCGAGCAGACGACATGGTCAGGAAGGGTAAAAACGCCGGCCCCGGTCCTGTGGTACCAACAAGTTGTGCTGCGCGCCGGTTGGGCTGTAGAAAAGGTAGATTGGTGTATTTGATATTCATGGCATTCGTAGTTGGAATGATCGTCGTCCCCCATCATTTCCATATTACCCAACAACACCACCCCTGGCAGCTCACAAACTACTACTCGTTGTCGTTCTCATCATAATCATTACTAGCATGATCATGATGATGATGATGAAAACTGCCGTAAATAATTCTATACCGAGTTGTTGCACTCCTTTCGTTTGACCGAATAAGAGGTCCTCCAAGGTAGAGGTTCCACACCGCAACTACCACCCGTTGTGACCAGAAAATTGTAGTGTCCCGCTGCCTGCAACTTTGATCTCGTTCTGAATTCCCCCCGGCGGGACCGACCAAGAGTTCTTTCCCCGCAAAAGTTGAAGTTCGCGATTGCAACCTGCAATATAGTGCGGCTCTTGAGCTAATATTCAATCGTGTTTATTTTATCTCGCTGTAGTGACGTGGGGTGCTTCGAATTCCGATTCCCAAACTAAAAAGTGCTCGCCCTCTTCGTATAATTTTCAGCATCAAGTGAGTATGAAAACCGCCCACAGCTCGTCGAATATGACATCAAGTGAATAATATAACAACGTACTTACCGAAATCCGTCCGCAGCTCGTCGAAAGATCGGATGGCTTGCGCGGACTGGGTCGTCCTTTTTTCTCCTCCAAATTTTCTGTCAGTCACAAGCTCGAGAAAGATGGACTCCGACCGTTTAGGTTTGCGTTTAGGTTTAAGTACTGAAAGAATTACCAGTAAATCAGAGAAAATAAACTCGAGGGCGGCAAGTAAGATGTTGAAGCAGTACTATGCAAGAAGGCAATTGTCCTTCTCGACGTCGTGGTGTATGCTTTATTTTTAACAAGAAGTAAAAGTCAAAGTGTCAGTTTGGTAAAAATTGGAAAACAGGTTGTGAAGTGGGGAAACTACAACCGGCGAGGATGATAAACATCCATCGAAAGGTAGTTCCTGTTTTATTGATGCGAGCAGGGTGACGAGCAACGGGCGTTTACTCTTCGAATAAAATGATCGTAAACGTGAATGAAGCAAAAAGCAAAACTTTCGCACAGGTCCGAAAAGCAGCAGGAAAGCTCTACTACCGAGGAGGGAAGGTGCAGTTATCCTCAACGCTACGCTTTTGCCAGCCGATGCGATGTTGCGCAAGCTTACTTTTTGACGTCACGGGCGAACATTTAAACGAGCAAACCGATAGCTGCACCGCGAGCAAACAATGTACGATGTAATAAACACACTATCCGAACGAAAAACCGAAGGAGAGGTTGCAACAACAGCAACCTTTTTTCATAAGGAGACCGACAGCGAGAGGTTCCGTCAAGGCTCAATCAGTCTCTGTCCGAAGAGATTGTAATAAAAACCGAAGACACATTCGAGGGATAGAAATGACTATAAGAAAAATTTACTACTAATAACCGACATTGTGATGTCTCTTTACCAGACTACAACTATCTATAATACTATTGGAAAAATTCTGGCGGGCGGGGGGGTGCAAGCTACTAGTAGGAATCCTACTAGTGGAAAGCTGCTAGTAGAAAAACAGCTACTAGTAGAAATCCTGCTAGTGTTTTTAGCGTGACAAAAAAGCGCGAGAGGTACTAGTGACAGGCGCCACTAGTGAAGGCACTCACTAGTGGAGCCACTAGTGACAAAAAAACCGATTTTGGGGAAAGCGGAAACACTAGTGAGAAACACTAGTGAGAAAAACTGCCAAATTGGGAAACTCGCTGGGAGGGGCCGAGGCGCCCGCTGCCCCGCCCCCAGGTGGCCTTCGGACCTGCCTGCCGTGGTCCGGGCCCTTGGCCTTGGCTTAGATGCCTGGCGGTTCGCGTTTGGCTGCCCACGGCTGAAGTCGCTCTGCTTTGTGGCGCCCCGTCCCCTTCCACTTCTGTTGCGAGCGATTTGGCGCAAGTTTGCGCCTTCTCTGCCGCCTGTTGCTCTGCAGGCCGGGCTTGGTCCTGTGCGCACTGCCGACCAAGGGGGCTCTTCGGGCGCGCCGGGGGAGCCTGATTTTGCTTTGTTTCCTTGCTTTGGGTTTCCGAGCGTGTTTTCGGTTTCTTTGCGGCCCGCCTCCTTCTCCTTTCGCTTCCAACGCTTCCGCGTTGCCTCGTCCTCGGCAATAGGTGGGCCTTCGCTTTGGCCTGCTTGCTCTTTTTTTTTGATCTGTCTGGCTTCTAGCAAGAGCCAAATCCAGCGCCCCCCCTGCCTTTCCATCGCAGCCCTCCTTGCCTGTTGTGCTTTATTTTTGCTTGGTGCTCGCCGGGTTTCTTGTCTTTCGGCCGTCGGCGCGCTCTTTTCGTTCTGCTTCGTGTGGCTAGCCCCCCGAGCCTTCGCAAAGGGTCTGCGCTCGCTCTTCGCCGGACGTGTTTCTGGAGGCTTGGACAGCGGCTGCGCTCTGTGCCCCCTACTGCCCCTCGCGCCTAGCGGCCTTGACTCTACCTACGCTTCTTTCGCTCCCACCAAGGGAGGAGGGGCGGGAGAGCTGCCGTTTCTCTTTTTCGCTTCTCGCGCCAACAAAGTTTCAGCATCTAGGGATGGTCACTGGCCGCGGCCACGCTCTTTTCCCCTCGCCCCCCTTGCGCCCCCTCGTCGCCGGGCCGGCGGGCGCGGAGCGACCGCCCGTTCTAGATAATAACCGACATTGTGATGTCTCTTTACCAGCGGTACAACGTGTGGTAGACTTTCTTAATACGAAGAAAATCAAAGCCGGATGGCAAGCGTTTACTCACCGACCTGTTTATTTCAGCTTCCAGCCACAGAAACTTAAACCCACTACACTAAAGTCGGTGAAATTCTACTCATCGCACGCCGGCCCCGAGGACAGAAAACGAAAACTGGAAGCGGTCTGTGATTTATTTCGCCGTGGAAACTGAATTTGTCTTGCGTTGCATTCCTCAAAATGAGATCAAGTTCCAACACGAGAGGGATGTGGTCTGACGGAAAGTGTTCATTCGGGATCATTTTTGTGGACATAATTTTTGGCGACGCATTTATTTTATCGTCAGAAAACGCATGACAAATTTCATGTTCCTCCGGACTCAGCAAAATTTTCCGGACTGCAAAATCCTTCGGCGAGTAGAAGACCCAATCCACCGCCTGCTTCACGACCTCTTATGCATTGGATTGCAAAAGCATCGCAGTCGTAGAAATTATGCCAGTCATGCGTGACAAATCTTTCTTGCCAAGCAGAATCAGCATGACAAAATCTCTGTCTCGTGCTGAGCCAATTTGTATTGCAATTGTTGCTATTAGTTTTGGTACGACAAACTTTTGCAATTTATACATCTGTTGCGACGTCGATTGGGTGAACATGCTGACGTCGATTGTCAAACCCTCGTCGACTTTCCTCCTCCTCGCCCTTGTTCACAGGTTCTGGCGATGAATAGTTCACCCCTTGTTGCTGTTCTTGTCTCCTGAATTCCCGCGCATATTTTTCCATCCTAGTTTGCAGCAGCTCCCCCGACACCGTTCGCCGGTAAGCTTTTTCCAAAAACTTTTCCGAAATGTTCCTCCTCGACTTTCCTATACCTCCCCCCTCCGCTACCACCGCGTTGCCCGGATTTAGCCGCACCCGCTTTCCGTCCAGCGGCCTCTTCCGGTGCCGCTTGTTACCCAAAAGCGAGCGGTGGGACGTTAATGGGGTCAACATTGCTGTGGAAGAACTGCCGCCTGCTGCTCCTGAAGAACCCAGATGCACTATCCTGTGTAAAAACGTCCCCACACCATAGTTGTCATGCAACTCTGCATGCTTAAAATGTTTCTCATGCGGAGCCCCATGAGAAGCATTTTCTAATGCGGTTTGGAAATCTGTAATGCGCCAATCAGCATCAAATGCTAGATCTGTAATGCTGCTTAGCTAGCTCAAACAGCACTACAATACGCGTCCAAATTTGTCATGCGAAACAGCCAAAGCTTATGGATTTGTCTAGCGGATTTCCCATCTTGACTCTGGTGTGGAGACGTTTTTACTCAGGATATGCACCTGCGAAGGGCTGTTTTCGTAGATCGGCACTCTAGTCGCAGCGGAGGTGGAGGAAGATCCTTGAAAAAAGTTTGAATTTTTTCTATCCTATGGGAAAAGGTCACCACCCCAAATAGCTGTCATGCAAATCCGCATGCTCAAAACATTTGTGATGCGGAGCGCAATGAGAAGCGTTTTCTAGTCGTGTTTTGGCATTTGCCAACATGCTCCAAAAAGCGCACTAGGCTAAATCTGTGATGCTGCTGAACTAGCGAAGTCGAGGATGACACTACGAAAGCACGCTTGTCATGCGCAACACCCAAAGCTGGCTGATTTGTCTAGCAGATTGCCCATCTTGCCTCTGCGGTGGGGACTACATTTTTGCTCAGGATATTGTGCAGAAGTTGTTCTCACATTCCCGGCGAAGAACGCAGAAGACGAAGCGTCCGATATCGTAAGGGAAAATCCCCCCTCCCCATATCGAGAAGGTATATCGCAGAAAATTTGTAGTGCTGATTTGTGACCACAGAGCGTCTCTGTCTTGCAAGGCCGCAACTCCACAGACAGCCGCCGCATTCTGCAGGCGGTTTGTGATGCAGTTGGCCCGACGGAATAGACGTTTGCCATGCCCAGCGCCTAGCCCAAAACGTCTCCACTCAGTCTTAGTATAGGCCTGCAATCCCCTCCAGCAAGACAAATCTGATTTGTGTACGCAAATCCAGCAGAGTCTTCGTTTTCATATGGGAAGTGGGGATTTTTCCTTTTGATATCCGAACAGTTGTACATCGGCAAAGGTTATCAAATGTAAAAATGTCTGGGTCTGGAAATTTGTGATGCTGTGTGGCATATCATGAGGAGGCCACAGTTGCTGGCTCAGCATGACAAGTTTCTGAGCTTCTAGGTGTTGCCTATTCTGCATGACAAACTACGTTTCTGCATGACAGAAAAGTGGAACTCTTTGGTGATGTGCATGACAGATTTAGGAGTCATGCCAGACAAGCATGACAGACTTGCATTTTTCCAGACCCAGACATTTTTACATTTGATAAAGGTTTGAACATGTGCGTCCATTTACAGGAAATCCCTATCAAATGCAAGTTTGTCTGGGTCTGGAACAAAGCAACTTGTCATGCTAAATCTGAATCATGTAAAAATCTGTGTTGCATGTTTACCAAAAGCCATCCAGTTTTGATCTAACCGAGAGGCAGTTTCTCATGCAGGATAGACATGATAACACTCTCACAGTATCTGTCATGCTATGTCCTACATACCAGACCTCATGGGTCATGGAAAACCTGCATGACACGTCTGGCATTCTTCCAGACCCAGACATTTTTGCAGTTGATACTCCCGTGCAGTCCGCAAATTTTCAGGTACTCCAGCGTACGGCTGTTCTTGGCAGCAAACGAAGGAGCTGCTGCTGCGCCATTTGATGCTCCTGCACTTGATGTTCCTTGTTCCCTTGTGGTCGTGCCCCGGTCGTGTTCATCTTCCTTACAAGTCGCATTCAAATCGCCGAAAAGCAAAACTGGCATTTGGCCCTGCAGTGCACTTATGCATTGCAAAAGTATCGTACTAGTATAAATTGCATTACAAATTTTATCAGAAAGAAAAATGGAATTTGTAATGCTAATTCAGGTAAAAAGGTAAGTTTGTCATGCCGCATTGCAATTAGTACGTGTACGATACTTTTGCACAGGATAGCACTACCAGCAGGTAGCAGCTCCGAAGAATCTTCACTCGGGTAAGAAGAACCTCCTGCACCATGTGAAGTACTTGAAGTTTTCCTGAATTTTTCCGGCCACAGCGCTTCCACTAATCTGGACAATTGCGCCACCCGCGTTTGCTCCTCGTAAGTGCTTATTTGTGATGCTGCGCAACTACCGGTTGCGGAGGAATAGATACTGTCTGCCTTCAAATGCGTGGCGCAAACCCGGATCTTCTTCACTGCGCTGGGGCTTGTTTCCGCAGACAAACCAGTGTCTACAACTTGTTCCAGGTCCACTTTCTGATTGCTGGTGCTGCTTGCAGTTGTTGCACTGTCACTGCAACTTAAACTTTCGCACGACGTTGGTACAACTACACTGGTTGTAGTTTTTGCAGTGTGCTCCGCCCTGAACGACACCTTCTCGTCTGCCATGCGGACCACGAAATCCTGCACCAACGCGACCTGGGAGCCCACCTGCACGACCTTCTCCGCGCCCGCGGGGAGATATGCGAGTACACAACTCCCCCTCCCCCTCAGTAGTCTAGCATGAACAGCAATACAAACACTAGCACACGTAGAGCCTATGCATTACAACTTTCTGTGCCCCATGCAGTACTGTTTGGGCTTGCGGAATTTGTTATGCATAATAGTGATACAAGGTAGCGACTGGATTTGGGATTTTGCATGAGAAATGAGAACGAGGGGGAGTTGTGCACTGTTATAGGAGAAACCTCGTTTTGTCGTAGAAAATCGCCACACCGTCCTTGGCCGGAGACTTCTTTTTCGCGTAGATGTATGCACTGCAAAAGCATCGCACTCGTCTTGCGATTATGCATTACAAATCTTTTTCTTAAGGTAAATCAGCATTGCAAATTGTCTTTCTCATGCTGAGGAAATTTGTAATGCATTTATACGAGTACATTACCTTTGTACTGGATAGGATGTAGTCGTATTTGCGGTTGTTCGATCTCCTGTGCATTTGGTTGAGAACTTCGCGGAGCAGTGCCTGGTCAATCTCCACCAAGGAGATCAGGTCGAATGATGTTGACCCAGGGTCAGAAATTATAGGCGTAGAAGTCCTGGCCGTATCATCTTCTCGCTGGCTGCGACGAGCGCCCGGAGAAGTTCTTGGTCGACGACCACGTTGTAGTTCCCCCGGTCTGTCAGTGCTACACGCGACGTCCTTTGGGAGGTGATGTGATGGGAACCGGTATCCTGAGTAAAAACGTCCCTACCCTCTAGTTTTCATGCGGATCTGCATACTCAGAATGTGTGTCATGTGGCTCTCCATGTCAAGAGGCGTTACCTAGAAGTGGAGTTTGCAAAAATCTGTCATGCGCTAATCAGGATGACAGACTGGAACTGTGATGCGTTTGAACCAGCTAGGCACGACTACACTGCTCAGCCATGACCTTGTCATGCGCGAGTCCCAAAGATGCTCGATTTGTCTTGCCAAAGTCCCAACTTGACTATGGGGTGGGGGCCCTTTTAAGTACACAGGATAAGCGAAAAATCTCCTCCGCGATCAGTTTTGCGCGGTGTTCTTTCCGAAGAAATTGCGGATCGATGACGGTCTTCGGAAACCTTTCCTTGGTCGCGAGGCAATCCGCCAAGACATTCCAGTGCAGCAGCCGGAGCGGGCAAGAAGTACGCGGCGCGGAGGACACCACGTCGAATAAATTTCTTGTCCCCAGCTCCGTGTGGCCATGGTCGTGCTGCTGCGCCGCGACGGTGGAAGCAGGTAGTATAGTACAACTTTTGCTTCCATGCAGCTCCTTCTGATTAAGTTTAAGATGATCTTCTACTTCCCCCGAAATAATCCTTCTGACGCCCTGCGTAGAGCCGCCGCCATGGCTAGAAAAAGACGACGCTGCTGCTGCAGAATTTAGTCCTGCTCCCGAACCAGCAGCAGCATTACCCCCTGCTCCGACCCGACCGGCAAAGATCTTCCCAGGATGTTGAAAATTCATCCCGGTCAAAAATTCTTCGTCCAATCGCCTCCACTTGTCGCTCGAGGAGGATATCCTATGCAAAAATGTCGCCACCCCATAGTTGTCATGCAGATCTGCATGCTCAAAATGTTTGTCATGCGGAGCCCCATGAGAAGCATTTTCTAGTTGCGTTTTGGAATTTGTAATGCTCAAACCAGAGCAATAGGCCGGATCTGTAATGCTTCTGAACGAGCTAAACGGGATTACACTACGAGACCAATTTTGTCATGCGCATCACCCAAAGCTGGCTGATTTGTGTAGCAGATTTCTCATCTTGACTATGGGGTGGAGACGTTTTTACTCAGGATAGAGGAGGCTTGATGTTCTACTTGCCGGGACGCAGTAGAAGAGCCACCTCCTGGTGACACAATTTGTTCCTGGGAAGTCCTCCTCGTCGTCGTTGCGAGCTCTTTCTTCTTCACGAAGTCGCTGTCGCGGTGGACACCACCTTCCTCGGGAAGTGCCGGTCCAGGCTGCGATTCCTCTACCCAACACCATCTTCGCCGCAGGCGGGGTCGCCGAGTGCTTTCCTGTGATTGTAGCAACGCAGATGATGAACTACCATGTCCTCCGGATGATGATGTCGCAGCAGCAGTGGTGCCGAAACCACCTGAACCTCCATTGTTGTCAACATAAACCTCGTTCGCAATACTGGGCGGAAAAGATGTCCTCCTCGCGGTGTCAGAGTCAGTTCCTGCAGAGAAGGTTGGGGAACACAGCACGGACACGTCTGGTACTTCCGCAACAGGAGCTTCTGGTCCCGATAGTATCACACGACGTGCCGCTGCTGCTGCGGAACAAAAGGCCGATTTTTTTATTTCGGATTGCAAAAACGAAGAGTGACGCCGTATTTTTATTTTTCGCATGATAGCTGCACAACTCCAGAAACAAATTGTACCGAAAAATCTACTACGAGTGGTCACCGATTCTTCCGAGGCGAAGAAAAATGAAAACTTAAACTACGTAGTGACTTCAATACATTGCTGCTCGGTGTATTCGATTCATATCAATACCGAAAATTGCAATCACTTACTTACAGTAGGTTCCCCACGACCGGATAGTACAGAAGTTGGTGTTGGTGTTGGAAAGAAAGAACCTGGCAAACCAGACACAAGAACTAGCTACTGAAATCGGTAAACGAGAAAAAGAACAAGCCGGGCCCGAAGAGACGAGTCGGAGCTTTCTTCACCCAGCAAATTGGAAAACATGTTTCCCTGCAGCTGCTGCACCCGTCTTCTTCAATATTTCTGTGGGCAAGCGCAAGGTATTTATTTTGTCGCAAGAAAGATTCATTGTATAAATTCAAAGATGTCGACTAGATGCGGACACGACCCTTCAGCGTCGCCTTTTCTACTTGTTAAAACAAGCCGCGTACAACTTCTGAAGTAGCTGACCATGTATTTATTTTCATCGTGTTACTTTCCTCCACTTCTGACCACCGAAAAAAATCATCTGGTGTTCTTCTCGTGGTGAACTGAACCTCGATGCAGCGGCTCCAGAACAAGAAGATCATTATTTCTTGGAAATAAACAATGGAAAAATACTAAATGCGCGTGATAAATCTTCTCCATTTTTTTCTTCTGGAAAATTCGTACTGCTCGTTGTCCTTGACTTCGCCGCAACTACATGCTGGCTCAGAACAACATCAAAAACCTCCCGCCTCACTTCAGCGATAGTTGCTGCATAAAGTACCGCGCGTTCGGTGACACAGAGATGTGTCCGTTTTTCGACAGAAAGTTCTGAACCTGCAGCAGCCTCTGCCGCAAGATTTGGGATCCCGAACTCCCGGGCAGCAGCTGGTCCTGCAGCATGCCGCCCCCCGCGGTATTCCCGAAATGGTCCGCCGCGTAGTACCGCGTCAGTAGGCTGATGTACGTCTCCAGGATTTTGGTGTAGTCGACGGAAAAAAAGCCGGGGAGCATTTGCTCATCCGGGTTGGAAAGAAATTCCTCCCGATCGAAAAGCTCTAAAGCCTCTTCGTACCTGAGTTCACGTTGTAGAGGTCGTTCTTTTTTGATAATTATTTGCATTATGTCGAAATGTTCTGCACGACCAAGCATGCATTGCGATTGCGATGTTGTGAGTTTTGCATGACAACACCTCTTCGCAGCATCTTCTTCAAAAGCCGTTCGTACTAAGTACATGATCATAGAACAAACTTCTAATTCTATACCTTCCCTGGTCCCGGACGCAGTCGTGGAAGTGTTTCAACCGCCACAGCTTGCAGACGAACCTCCACACCCTCGTGATTTCGTCCGAACTCCGCGTGGTCTGTTGCGCCGCACGGGTGCCATGATCCGCCGCGTTTGTCACAACCATACCGGAGTTGTTAGAGGAATTCACATCGATTCCGAACGACGCCCCGTAATCGGCGTACATGCTCAAGAACTTGCGGCACTCCTGTTCTAATTGCCGCAGTTTAAAACTATTTGTCCACGCGGTAGTACTAGCCGCACCTCCCGACATGGAAGTACTAGTGGCTCCACCACCAGCCCCGCCCCCGCCAATCGGCTCCTGACCGGGGGTGAAGGTGGCACCGGAAGACAAGTTGCGGCTGCCGCAGCTGGCCACCTCCGTGAAAGCGGGGAGCCGCAGAATCCGCTGCATGGTTTCCAACACTTTCCGGTAGTTGGTGGACAGGTGGAGAAACCGCAACGCCAGGATGTACTTCCCGCGACGAAGGGCGTCGAGCCCCAGCGACTCCATGATGCTCCGAAATTCGCTGGTAGTGTCATTGGAGGAGGAAATCTTGTTGTTCATCAACAGCTCTCCTGCGCCGTTACTGGAAGAACCACTCGAGTTGTTGCCCTTCATTTTCATCTCTCTTTTCCGGTTCAAATGGTCGACTTTCGCTTCCAAAGACTCCTGCAACAGGCCCTTCGTGTGGGAGCCGTCGAGTAAGATTTTTCCGGTCAGAAGCTCCAGGGGAGAAAAATTATTGTCGTGGTCGGGTACTAGCATGTTACTAATCCCTGTCGAAGCTGCTCCTACTCCACCCGAGCCCGGAGCGGTACTTGTTACCACTTCCGCATTTGACTGCGTGAAGGACTTTAAAATCCGCAGATAGGCGTATTTTCGGTCAAAGGGCTGCATATCGTACGAAAAAACTGTCTCACTGTGGTGATTTTGCAAAATCTGCATCACAAGTTTGTTACGCATGACACTGAAAATCTGTCATGCGGGGTTCCCAAGGGAAAAAACAGCTAGAAATCAATTGTCTTGCATGTGTAGCATGACACACACTTCTGCGATCCATTTTCTGCATCACAAGTTCACAATGAAACAGTTTTTTCTTGCGATACTGCAGGATTTGGATGTAATTCAACTGCTCGCTCACGTCAAACATATGCAAGAGAAAAACTGTGTAAGTGTAACTTTCTTTGGCTGACAGCATCACAAATTTGNAGCATTTTCTAATGCGGTTTGGAAATCTGTAATGCGCCAATCAGCATGAGATACTAGATCTGTAATGCTGCTTAGCTGGCTCAAACAGCACTACAATACGCGTCCAAATTTGTCATGCGAAACAGCCAAAGCTTATGGATTTGTCTAGCGGATTTCCCATCTTGACTCTGGTGTGGAGACGTTTTTACTCAGGATATGCACCTGCGAAGGGCTGTTTTCGTAGATCGGCACTCTAGTCGCAGCGGAGGTGGAGGAAGATCCTTGAAAAAAGTTTGAATTTTTTCTATCCTATGGGAAAAGGTCACCACCCCAAATAGCTGTCATGCAAATCCGCATGCTCAAAACATTTGTGATGCGGAGCGCAATGAGAAGCGTTTTCTAGTCGTGTTTTGGCATTTGCCAACATGCTCCAAAAAGCGCACTAGGCTAAATCTGTGATGCTGCTGAACTAGCGAAGTCGAGGATGACACTACGAAAGCACGCTTGTCATGCGCAACACCCAAAGCTGGCTGATTTGTCTAGCAGATTGCCCATCTTGCCTCTGCGGTGGGGACTACATTTTTGCTCAGGATATTGTGCAGAAGTTGTTCTCACATTCCCGGCGAAGAACGCAGAAGACGAAGCGTCCGATATCGTAAGGGAAAATCCCCCCTCCCCATATCGAGAAGGTATATCGCAGAAAATTTGTAGTGCTGATTTGTGACCACAGAGCGTCTCTGTCTTGCAAGGCCGCAACTCCACAGACAGCCGCCGCATTCTGCAGGCGGTTTGTGATGCAGTTGGCCCGACGGAATAGACGTTTGCCATGCCCAGCGCCTAGCCCAAAACGTCTCCACTCAGTCTTAGTATAGGCCTGCAATCCCCTCCAGCAAGACAAATCTGATTTGTGTACGCAAATCCAGCAGAGTCTTCGTTTTCATATGGGAAGTGGGGATTTTTCCTTTTGATATCCGAACAGTTGTACATCGGCAAAGGTTATCAAATGTAAAAATGTCTGGGTCTGGAAATTTGTGATGCTGTGTGGCATATCATGAGGAGGCCACAGTTGCTGGCTCAGCATGACAAGTTTCTGAGCTTCTAGGTGTTGCCTATTCTGCATGACAAACTACGTTTCTGCATGACAGAAAAGTGGAACTCTTTGGTGATGTGCATGACAGATTTAGGAGTCATGCCAGACAAGCATGACAGACTTGCATTTTTCCAGACCCAGACATTTTTACATTTGATAAAGGTTTGAACATGTGCGTCCATTTACAGGAAATCCCTATCAAATGCAAGTTTGTCTGGGTCTGGAACAAAGCAACTTGTCATGCTAAATCTGAATCATGTAAAAATCTGTGTTGCATGTTTACCAAAAGCCATCCAGTTTTGATCTAACCGAGAGGCAGTTTCTCATGCAGGATAGACATGATAACACTCTCACAGTATCTGTCATGCTATGTCCTACATACCAGACCTCATGGGTCATGGAAAACCTGCATGACACGTCTGGCATTCTTCCAGACCCAGACATTTTTGCAGTTGATACTCCCGTGCAGTCCGCAAATTTTCAGGTACTCCAGCGTACGGCTGTTCTTGGCAGCAAACGAAGGAGCTGCTGCTGCGCCATTTGATGCTCCTGCACTTGATGTTCCTTGTTCCCTTGTGGTCGTGCCCCGGTCGTGTTCATCTTCCTTACAAGTCGCATTCAAATCGCCGAAAAGCAAAACTGGCATTTGGCCCTGCAGTGCACTTATGCATTGCAAAAGTATCGTACTAGTATAAATTGCATTACAAATTTTATCAGAAAGAAAAATGGAATTTGTAATGCTAATTCAGGTAAAAAGGTAAGTTTGTCATGCCGCATTGCAATTAGTACGTGTACGATACTTTTGCACAGGATAGCACTACCAGCAGGTAGCAGCTCCGAAGAATCTTCACTCGGGTAAGAAGAACCTCCTGCACCATGTGAAGTACTTGAAGTTTTCCTGAATTTTTCCGGCCACAGCGCTTCCACTAATCTGGACAATTGCGCCACCCGCGTTTGCTCCTCGTAAGTGCTTATTTGTGATGCTGCGCAACTACCGGTTGCGGAGGAATAGATACTGTCTGCCTTCAAATGCGTGGCGCAAACCCGGATCTTCTTCACTGCGCTGGGGCTTGTTTCCGCAGACAAACCAGTGTCTACAACTTGTTCCAGGTCCACTTTCTGATTGCTGGTGCTGCTTGCAGTTGTTGCACTGTCACTGCAACTTAAACTTTCGCACGACGTTGGTACAACTACACTGGTTGTAGTTTTTGCAGTGTGCTCCGCCCTGAACGACACCTTCTCGTCTGCCATGCGGACCACGAAATCCTGCACCAACGCGACCTGGGAGCCCACCTGCACGACCTTCTCCGCGCCCGCGGGGAGATATGCGAGTACACAACTCCCCCTCCCCCTCAGTAGTCTAGCATGAACAGCAATACAAACACTAGCACACGTAGAGCCTATGCATTACAACTTTCTGTGCCCCATGCAGTACTGTTTGGGCTTGCGGAATTTGTTATGCATAATAGTGATACAAGGTAGCGACTGGATTTGGGATTTTGCATGAGAAATGAGAACGAGGGGGAGTTGTGCACTGTTATAGGAGAAACCTCGTTTTGTCGTAGAAAATCGCCACACCGTCCTTGGCCGGAGACTTCTTTTTCGCGTAGATGTATGCACTGCAAAAGCATCGCACTCGTCTTGCGATTATGCATTACAAATCTTTTTCTTAAGGTAAATCAGCATTGCAAATTGTCTTTCTCATGCTGAGGAAATTTGTAATGCATTTATACGAGTACATTACCTTTGTACTGGATAGGATGTAGTCGTATTTGCGGTTGTTCGATCTCCTGTGCATTTGGTTGAGAACTTCGCGGAGCAGTGCCTGGTCAATCTCCACCAAGGAGATCAGGTCGAATGATGTTGACCCAGGGTCAGAAATTATAGGCGTAGAAGTCCTGGCCGTATCATCTTCTCGCTGGCTGCGACGAGCGCCCGGAGAAGTTCTTGGTCGACGACCACGTTGTAGTTCCCCCGGTCTGTCAGTGCTACACGCGACGTCCTTTGGGAGGTGATGTGATGGGAACCGGTATCCTGAGTAAAAACGTCCCTACCCTCTAGTTTTCATGCGGATCTGCATACTCAGAATGTGTGTCATGTGGCTCTCCATGTCAAGAGGCGTTACCTAGAAGTGGAGTTTGCAAAAATCTGTCATGCGCTAATCAGGATGACAGACTGGAACTGTGATGCGTTTGAACCAGCTAGGCACGACTACACTGCTCAGCCATGACCTTGTCATGCGCGAGTCCCAAAGATGCTCGATTTGTCTTGCCAAAGTCCCAACTTGACTATGGGGTGGGGGCCCTTTTAAGTACACAGGATAAGCGAAAAATCTCCTCCGCGATCAGTTTTGCGCGGTGTTCTTTCCGAAGAAATTGCGGATCGATGACGGTCTTCGGAAACCTTTCCTTGGTCGCGAGGCAATCCGCCAAGACATTCCAGTGCAGCAGCCGGAGCGGGCAAGAAGTACGCGGCGCGGAGGACACCACGTCGAATAAATTTCTTGTCCCCAGCTCCGTGTGGCCATGGTCGTGCTGCTGCGCCGCGACGGTGGAAGCAGGTAGTATAGTACAACTTTTGCTTCCATGCAGCTCCTTCTGATTAAGTTTAAGATGATCTTCTACTTCCCCCGAAATAATCCTTCTGACGCCCTGCGTAGAGCCGCCGCCATGGCTAGAAAAAGACGACGCTGCTGCTGCAGAATTTAGTCCTGCTCCCGAACCAGCAGCAGCATTACCCCCTGCTCCGACCCGACCGGCAAAGATCTTCCCAGGATGTTGAAAATTCATCCCGGTCAAAAATTCTTCGTCCAATCGCCTCCACTTGTCGCTCGAGGAGGATATCCTATGCAAAAATGTCGCCACCCCATAGTTGTCATGCAGATCTGCATGCTCAAAATGTTTGTCATGCGGAGCCCCATGAGAAGCATTTTCTAGTTGCGTTTTGGAATTTGTAATGCTCAAACCAGAGCAATAGGCCGGATCTGTAATGCTTCTGAACGAGCTAAACGGGATTACACTACGAGACCAATTTTGTCATGCGCATCACCCAAAGCTGGCTGATTTGTGTAGCAGATTTCTCATCTTGACTATGGGGTGGAGACGTTTTTACTCAGGATAGAGGAGGCTTGATGTTCTACTTGCCGGGACGCAGTAGAAGAGCCACCTCCTGGTGACACAATTTGTTCCTGGGAAGTCCTCCTCGTCGTCGTTGCGAGCTCTTTCTTCTTCACGAAGTCGCTGTCGCGGTGGACACCACCTTCCTCGGGAAGTGCCGGTCCAGGCTGCGATTCCTCTACCCAACACCATCTTCGCCGCAGGCGGGGTCGCCGAGTGCTTTCCTGTGATTGTAGCAACGCAGATGATGAACTACCATGTCCTCCGGATGATGATGTCGCAGCAGCAGTGGTGCCGAAACCACCTGAACCTCCATTGTTGTCAACATAAACCTCGTTCGCAATACTGGGCGGAAAAGATGTCCTCCTCGCGGTGTCAGAGTCAGTTCCTGCAGAGAAGGTTGGGGAACACAGCACGGACACGTCTGGTACTTCCGCAACAGGAGCTTCTGGTCCCGATAGTATCACACGACGTGCCGCTGCTGCTGCGGAACAAAAGGCCGATTTTTTTATTTCGGATTGCAAAAACGAAGAGTGACGCCGTATTTTTATTTTTCGCATGATAGCTGCACAACTCCAGAAACAAATTGTACCGAAAAATCTACTACGAGTGGTCACCGATTCTTCCGAGGCGAAGAAAAATGAAAACTTAAACTACGTAGTGACTTCAATACATTGCTGCTCGGTGTATTCGATTCATATCAATACCGAAAATTGCAATCACTTACTTACAGTAGGTTCCCCACGACCGGATAGTACAGAAGTTGGTGTTGGTGTTGGAAAGAAAGAACCTGGCAAACCAGACACAAGAACTAGCTACTGAAATCGGTAAACGAGAAAAAGAACAAGCCGGGCCCGAAGAGACGAGTCGGAGCTTTCTTCACCCAGCAAATTGGAAAACATGTTTCCCTGCAGCTGCTGCACCCGTCTTCTTCAATATTTCTGTGGGCAAGCGCAAGGTATTTATTTTGTCGCAAGAAAGATTCATTGTATAAATTCAAAGATGTCGACTAGATGCGGACACGACCCTTCAGCGTCGCCTTTTCTACTTGTTAAAACAAGCCGCGTACAACTTCTGAAGTAGCTGACCATGTATTTATTTTCATCGTGTTACTTTCCTCCACTTCTGACCACCGAAAAAAATCATCTGGTGTTCTTCTCGTGGTGAACTGAACCTCGATGCAGCGGCTCCAGAACAAGAAGATCATTATTTCTTGGAAATAAACAATGGAAAAATACTAAATGCGCGTGATAAATCTTCTCCATTTTTTTCTTCTGGAAAATTCGTACTGCTCGTTGTCCTTGACTTCGCCGCAACTACATGCTGGCTCAGAACAACATCAAAAACCTCCCGCCTCACTTCAGCGATAGTTGCTGCATAAAGTACCGCGCGTTCGGTGACACAGAGATGTGTCCGTTTTTCGACAGAAAGTTCTGAACCTGCAGCAGCCTCTGCCGCAAGATTTGGGATCCCGAACTCCCGGGCAGCAGCTGGTCCTGCAGCATGCCGCCCCCCGCGGTATTCCCGAAATGGTCCGCCGCGTAGTACCGCGTCAGTAGGCTGATGTACGTCTCCAGGATTTTGGTGTAGTCGACGGAAAAAAAGCCGGGGAGCATTTGCTCATCCGGGTTGGAAAGAAATTCCTCCCGATCGAAAAGCTCTAAAGCCTCTTCGTACCTGAGTTCACGTTGTAGAGGTCGTTCTTTTTTGATAATTATTTGCATTATGTCGAAATGTTCTGCACGACCAAGCATGCATTGCGATTGCGATGTTGTGAGTTTTGCATGACAACACCTCTTCGCAGCATCTTCTTCAAAAGCCGTTCGTACTAAGTACATGATCATAGAACAAACTTCTAATTCTATACCTTCCCTGGTCCCGGACGCAGTCGTGGAAGTGTTTCAACCGCCACAGCTTGCAGACGAACCTCCACACCCTCGTGATTTCGTCCGAACTCCGCGTGGTCTGTTGCGCCGCACGGGTGCCATGATCCGCCGCGTTTGTCACAACCATACCGGAGTTGTTAGAGGAATTCACATCGATTCCGAACGACGCCCCGTAATCGGCGTACATGCTCAAGAACTTGCGGCACTCCTGTTCTAATTGCCGCAGTTTAAAACTATTTGTCCACGCGGTAGTACTAGCCGCACCTCCCGACATGGAAGTACTAGTGGCTCCACCACCAGCCCCGCCCCCGCCAATCGGCTCCTGACCGGGGGTGAAGGTGGCACCGGAAGACAAGTTGCGGCTGCCGCAGCTGGCCACCTCCGTGAAAGCGGGGAGCCGCAGAATCCGCTGCATGGTTTCCAACACTTTCCGGTAGTTGGTGGACAGGTGGAGAAACCGCAACGCCAGGATGTACTTCCCGCGACGAAGGGCGTCGAGCCCCAGCGACTCCATGATGCTCCGAAATTCGCTGGTAGTGTCATTGGAGGAGGAAATCTTGTTGTTCATCAACAGCTCTCCTGCGCCGTTACTGGAAGAACCACTCGAGTTGTTGCCCTTCATTTTCATCTCTCTTTTCCGGTTCAAATGGTCGACTTTCGCTTCCAAAGACTCCTGCAACAGGCCCTTCGTGTGGGAGCCGTCGAGTAAGATTTTTCCGGTCAGAAGCTCCAGGGGAGAAAAATTATTGTCGTGGTCGGGTACTAGCATGTTACTAATCCCTGTCGAAGCTGCTCCTACTCCACCCGAGCCCGGAGCGGTACTTGTTACCACTTCCGCATTTGACTGCGTGAAGGACTTTAAAATCCGCAGATAGGCGTATTTTCGGTCAAAGGGCTGCATATCGTACGAAAAAACTGTCTCACTGTGGTGATTTTGCAAAATCTGCATCACAAGTTTGTTACGCATGACACTGAAAATCTGTCATGCGGGGTTCCCAAGGGAAAAAACAGCTAGAAATCAATTGTCTTGCATGTGTAGCATGACACACACTTCTGCGATCCATTTTCTGCATCACAAGTTCACAATGAAACAGTTTTTTCTTGCGATACTGCAGGATTTGGATGTAATTCAACTGCTCGCTCACGTCAAACATATGCAAGAGAAAAACTGTGTAAGTGTAACTTTCTTTGGCTGACAGCATCACAAATTTGCTCTACATGACAGAGAAAACCTGTCATGCTTGGCTTGTAAGGGAAAATACACATGAAAAAAGGACTTCATGGCTGTGTGGCATGACAGGTGTAACTCTGTTGCATGTTTTGCATTACAGAGTTACACTAACACAGTTTTTTTCTTGGATAAAACAGCTGGTTGCTGTAGTTCACAATCTCGTCGACGTAGGGGTTTTATCGAATGCAAATATGTCTGGGTCTGGGAAAGTGCAAGGTTTGTCATGCTAGCATAGCAAGACTCTTAAGTCTGTCATGCTCGTTACCGAAAAGCCCTATTTTCCTGTGATCGAGAAACGCAGTTTGTCATGCAGAATAGGCAACACTTAGAAGCCTAGGAACTTGTCATGCGGAGCCAGCATTTGTGGCCTCCACATGCTAAGCCACTCAGCATTACAAGTTTCCAGACCCAGACATATTTGCATTTGATAGGTATTTTTCCTTGTCAAAATCCAACACGTGGGCTTTCGCCAGTGTCACCGCCAGATGGATCGTGATAGAGGACCTGAGGTTGTAGAAGTGAGTATTACCAATACAACTTTGTCGTCCTCGTGGTCGTGTCTCAATTTACAAAAAAGAACAATCATGCGCGTGGATTTGCATGCCCATCGTGGTGGAACTGTTGAAGTCAAGGCAACTAGACTAGGGCATCGAAAGAAAATGCAAATCATTTATATCATAACACAAAAAGAAACAATACAGCAAGGCCGGGTTTCGGTTTTTCAGCGCTCGGAGCCCCTTCGCGTACTGTAAGGAGAGTATCCCACGAAAAAACTGTTTCACTGTGATGATTTTGCAATATCTGCATCACAAGTTTGTTACATATGACGCGGAAAACTTGCCATGCGCGCTTCCCAAGGGAAAACACGCTTCAAAATCCAATGTCTTGCAGGTGTAGCAAGACAAAGAGTTTTGTGTTCCATTTTCTGCATCACAAGTTCACAGTGAAACAGTTTTTTCTTGCGATAGAAAGAAACAGTAATTTGATGTCATCCAGCTGGAACTGGGATTGTTTCGTCGTGTTCAATATCGGGTGCAAACATGTCTGGGTCTGGAAGGTTGCAACTTGTCATGCTAAATCTGAATCATGCAACGAACCTGTGTTGCGTGATTACCAACAGCCGTCCTTTTTTACCAAGTTGAGAGGGAACTTCTCATGCAGGAGAGGCATGATAGAGATCTCACAGAATTTGTCATGCCAGGTGCTGCATTCTAAACCCTATGAACCATAGAAAACCTGCATGACAAACCTGGCAATCTTCCAGACCCGGACATTTTTGCATTTGATATTCAAAAAGTTTGCCACGTCCGCGCCCGAAGTTCCCCCGCTCAGCAGACCCATATTTGCCCCCCCGAACCGGCTGCCCTGCTGGAAAAAGGACATCATGTTCAGGTTGCTGCTGCCGAAACCGCCCAGGATGCTGCCGCCGGACTTGCGCGCGTCCGTCCACTCAATGATGGACATGATATGGAAGCGTCAGGTTTGAAATCGACAAACTTAAAATGATTTGTCATGCATAAAATGCAAGGCATGAAGTGCCTGTCTTGCCGGGATGGCAAGCGAGGCAGATTGTGAGCCTCTTTAGGGTTTGGGATAGACTTGCTAAAGGAGCACGACCAAAGCAGTCTTCTGTGCCCAAACAGCATGACAAATTGGATTCCGGTGCTCCGAAAACTTGTCACGCAACCGCTTGCAAATTGGGCTTCCAAGTGGTATCGCTTTTATGCATAGCAAATCATTTCAACTTTGTCGATTTCAATCCTGACACTCCCATACATGATTTTCTCTTGGTACTCTTCCAGCGAGCACCTTTTGTTCTTGACCAACAGCAGGTTATGCCACACCAGGTTCTCTGAGGTCCGCATGCGCTCCGAGAACATGTCGCGTGGGTGATTCGAGAAATTCGGGATGTGGTACTGTTCCTCCTGGAGCGTGAGTATCCAGGAAAAAAACTGTGTAAGTGTAACTGTGTAGGAAGAGCAGCATCACAAATTAGCTTTGCATTACAGGGAAAATCTGTCATGCGCAGCTAGTACGTGGAAACACGTATGAGAGTAGCGTATGACGCAGATCCAGCATGACAAGTGTAACAGTTTTGCACTTTCTGCATCACAGATTTACACTTACACAGTTTTTTTCTTGCATAGTGAGCGAAGTGTCTTCAAAAGGGAAATCCTCGCCCAGGATAAGTTTCAGACACAACTTATCCTGAGTAAAAACGTCCCCACCACAGAGTCAAGATGGGGACTTTGCAACACAAACCTAGAAGTTTTGATGGTCACGCATGACAAGTTTCAGTCCGTAAGGTAGTGCCAGTTAGCAAGGAAAGCCGCATCACAAATCGATCTGCTGATCCTGTTTACAGCATTACAAGTTCCCAAACACGATTGGAAATGCCTGTCATCGGGCTGCGCATCACAAATGTTCCTGTCATGGCAAATCTGCATGACAACTATGGTGTGGGGACGTTTTTACACAGGATACAACTCCCGGAACACCGCCCCGTTCTGGCTCTGCTGGCTCCGGTTGGTGGTGGACATCTGCGGCTGGCCACCCGGGTTGTAACCCGCACCGTAGTGCTGCTGATGGTGCCCGGAAGTGGCGTTGCTGTGTTTTTTATATTTCGAGAATAAGTCAGTCTGGTTGTGCGCTTTGTAGTTTCTTCATTATACAAATTCCTAGGCGGTTTGCTTTCGAAATGAACCACGCGCCTTGATGACCTACCTTGTAAAGCATGCCAATCTTTGCAGAATAACTTCTTGAGCCTCTCGAGTAGAGAACAAACTCAGTATGGTACTGTCGACGTGAAAGAACCGAATGCTAACACCCACCTCATCAAGTGAGCATCATTATCATCAAGTTGTAAGTATATGATACCCGGCCTCATTCCCCCACATCCTGTGATATCCAAGAAAAAAACATTGCAGGTGTAACTTTTTTGGAGGAACAGCATTACAAATTTGTCTGGCATGACGGCAAAAACCTGTCATGCGCAGATAGTACGTGAAAACGCCCTTTAATGGACCCTACGACGCTTGCCAAGCATGACAGACGCAATCACTTTGCATCTTGCGCATCACAAATTTACAGTAACAACGTTTTTTTCTTGGATATGTGGATTCCAGATCCCAGTGCGGACTCGATGGTAGCTACGACGGAGTTATCAAATGCAAAAATGTCTGGGTCTGGAAGAATGCAACTTGTGATGCTGCATTTGGATGTCTAAAAAATTTGTGTTGCATGAGCAGCAAAAGGATTCTCAATCTTGCTACGCGGAGAGGGCATTTGTCATGCGGAAGAGGCATCACGAATCCCTCAAAAAACCTGTGACGCTAGGGCACGCATCACAGACATCATGGCTCATGCAAACCGTGCGTGACAAGTGTCAGAATCTTCCAGACCCAAACATTTTTGCATTTGATAGGAGTGCTCCAATGAAACCGAGGTGCCCTGGAGCAGCGAGATCAGCACCGGAATGCAGGTTTGCACACACAAATCGAATTCCGCTGCGTTCGCAAAGCACTGCCTATCCTGCGTAAAAACAGGACCCACGAAGAACGTGGTATCAACAAGGAGGAGGTGTTGAGAACTCTAGTACTACAGATGAGATGTATCTTTGGTTGTTGCTACTCGAAATGCCAAATCTCATGTTGAATCCGCAGAGCAAAAAGCTACTGTGCGGTGGTGTTCTTGGCCAGTGCCAGAAATCCGATCAAGTGGAAAGGACCACACTCAAGAATGCTCCTGCGCGGGCCTTGTTCAACTGCTCTATGCAGATGACTCGTCGCATGACACTACGGATGTTGTCCTCGTTCTCCACCTGTGGGAACTCGTTTTTACCCAGTCGATACTGCCGCAGCCTCGCTTCGGATTGCAGGTACCGCAGCATCTCCGGACTATCTACGCGCAGCGCGTGGAAAACGAGGAACCTGATGTTGTTGTGATGTTAATGTTTACGGTATTTGTGCATGACAGATGCTAGTTGTACTCTCCTCCTGCAATTACACATTCAACATAGTCTAGTACAGAGAACAAGTGCTATACCATGCGTGTCCAGCGGTGGAGGGGAAGTGGGCGTCGTCCCATATGATCATGCCGTAATTGATCAGCAGACTGCATATGTCTTGCTCCGCCGTTCGTGGTATGAATTGCAAAAGTATCGTAATCGTACTCATGTAAATGCATTACAAATTTCCTCAGCATGAGAAATAAATTTTGTAATGCGGACTTACCTTAAGAAAAAAATTTGCGATGCATGGCCGCAACTACTACGGGCACGATACTTTTGCAGTTCATACGTGGCATCTGTTTGCAGGAATCCCGAATCTCGCTGATTTTCCACATCCGCAGAAACTCGACTTATGCAAGAAAAAAGCTGTGTAAGTGTAACTCTGTAATGCAGAAAATGTAACAGAGTTACATCTGTCATGCCAGACAGCCATGCAGTCCTCATTTCATGTGTGTTTTCCCTTACAAACCCTGCATGACAGACATTCTCTGTCATGTAGAGCAAACTTGTGATGCTGTCAGCCAAAGAAAGTTACACTAACACAGTTTTTTTCTTGGATACGATCCCCCGGTCGACTAACAAGGGAGCGGCTGTTTTTTAATATTGTGCATAATGGAATTCAGAAGTATACGAGCGTAGAGCGAAAAACTAATTTTTCTATCATACTAGCAAAAGTACACTAGCAGTC
Organism: Amoebophrya sp. A120; assembly: GCA_905178155.1. Classification (NCBI taxonomy): domain Eukaryota; class Dinophyceae; order Syndiniales; family Amoebophryaceae; genus Amoebophrya; species Amoebophrya sp. A120. Next base: position 9,015,096 of record CAJINV010000005.1, read on the forward strand.
GTGGTCTCTCGACACATACAAGGTGAGGACCTGCCACAAGACACCTGCAACTACCACGATTTTTACCTTGTTTACAACAATCGCAACACAATTATAAAACCATGAATTTAAAAAATCTTTATCTAGAGGACACTGATAAAAAGTACTTATCGTCATCGGATCTTGTCCCACCAATGCCAGCACCAGTTCCCACAAAAACTTCAGGTCGCTGCAGTACTCGCTCCCGCTGTAACTTTGCAGCGACAGCGAGTACACCTCGAAGGCCAGGCGGTCGATGGTCATAAAGGAACTCCGATTGAACAGTTCCGCGATATCGCGCTCGATCTGCAAGTTCTGGTGCAAATTCCCCGTCGTGTTCGGCTGCACCAGTAACGCCGAAGACCTACCTGCGCCGCCGTTTGCACTAGTTCCCCCGCCCGACAGGACCACGCCCTTCTGCCGGCTGGCCTGATTCCCCACCGCGGGGGCTCCCCCGGAGAGGTTCAGCAAAAAATCCGTGCCCAGGTCGTTCCCGGCCCGGATCTGCTCGATGATCTTTTTTTTCATCGTGTTCCACTGGTAATTCAACTTCGCGGAGGATTTTGCGTTGGCCTTGTAGAAGCTGTCCTTCATCGATTCTTCGATGCTGCTAGTCAGCGTGTTGTGCAATTCGTTCAAAAAAGACTGCGCCACCACGGGCCCCCGCCCAGTTCCCTCCGTCGCTTCGTCCTCTAAAACGTCGTCGTGTAGTAAGTCAAACCGGGAAGAAGCTGTTCCACCCCGAGCGGACCCTTTGGTTTGAAACTGCAGCTCGTCATGTTCCTGTCCCGGGTAGGTTCCGTCTTGCTCCAACTGGTGAGGCGCATCGAAGTCGATTTGCTGCAGCAGCTGCAGGCCCGAAAGCTCGCGGTCCTGGTAGTCCGTCCGGGAGTCTTGCAGAAGTCGGTGCAGCTGTTTAGTAGTAGGAAAAGGAAGGCTTTTCCTTTTGCATTCTGGTTGTTGAAAAAAGTGCACGAATCACAACTGTATCATTTTTTTTTCTCATGAGGAGAACTACCCCACGTCAAAAACGCCCCATATGCAGCAGGACAGTGCAGGTTGAAAAGTGGATGAGAAACGACCCAATTTTCCAACATCGCTACCTACAAGTACAAGAGCCTCGACTTGAAAAATCAAACGATGCGACGGAGAAGCATAATATTACGTGAGTACAACTTCAAACATGAAATCAGTACAAAAATCTACCTTCGACTTGTTCGAGGCCAAGCCACTTCCCGCGCCCACCCCGAGCGGCACCGAACCAGCGCCGCTCCCGGCGCCACCGCCCAGTCGCGTGCTGTCGCGGACTATCAAAAGCAAATATGTCTGGGTCTGGAAGGATGTATTACTTGTAATGCTGCATTTGGATCCTGAAAAAATCTGTATTGCAGGAGAAGCAAAAGATATGCGTTTTTTGCTACTCGGAGGGGGCATTTCTCATGCAGTATCGGCATCAGAAAGCCGTCACAATAGCTGTGATGCTCGCGCATGCATCACAGACCTCGCCGGTGATGCAAAATGTGCATGACAAACTTCCAGACCCAGACACTTTTGCAATCCATAAGGACATCTTGGGAAAACTTCGCCAGCCCTTCCGCGATCACATTCTGCACGTGCAGGCTATGGAGCTGTCAGGATCGAAATCGACAAAGTTGAAATGCTTTGTCATGCATAGAAAGGATGCCCGTTGTAACCCAGTTTCCAAGATGCGCATGACAAATTTGGGTAGCGCCGGAATCCAGTTTGTAATGCTGCTCCGGTAAGGAAGACGCCTTTTGTCGTGCTACTTTAGCAGCTCTATGTCTACAACCCCTCGACAGGCTTACTGCCTCCCTTGCCTACTCTGCAAGAGAGGCATTTTGTGGGTTGCATTTTATGCATTACAAACTATTTCAACTTTGACGATTTCAGTCCTGACGCTTCCATACAGATCGTTTGCCAAGTAGTTGCGGTTTCGCAGCCGCTCGTGCCCGTCCTGAAACAGTTGTATGAAATGCAAAAATGTCTGTGTCTGGAATGTTGCCGGATTTGTGATGCATATTTTGCATGGCCCAGGATGTCTGTAATGCACGACCTAGCATCACAGATTTTTAGTGGGCTTCCTGATGCCTACTCCGTATGACAAATGCCCTCCCCGCGTAGCACAAACTAGACTCCTCTCGCTGGTCATGCAATACAGATTTTTTTTTACCTTCCAAAGACAGCATCACAAGTTCCAACCTTCCAGACCCAGACATTTTTACATTTGATAAGTTGGGATAAAGAACAGCTCGGGTTGCTGCTCTGGACGGACGTGTTATTCCCCTGCTGCCGCGAAGCTGGGTTCCTCCCCCTGGAAGAGGAGGACTTGTGGACGGAGGACGTGTATCAAATGCAAAAACGTCTGGGTCGGGAAGGTTACCAGGTTTGTCATGCATCTTTTGCATGACTCAGAATGTCTGTAATGCATGATCTAGCATCACATATTCTTAAAGGCCTTACTGATCGATGCCTATCCCGCGTGACAAATGCCTTCCCCGCGTGGCACAAACTGGGCTCCTCTTGCCGGTCATGCAATACAGATTTTTTTAGAATCCGGAGTCCGCATCACAAGTTGCAATCTTCCAGACCCAGACATATTTGCAGTTCATAACGTGAACAGAAACTGCTGGCCGGAGGAAGCGTTTGAATTGCGCTGGTTCCGTTCGTAGAGCGCTTCCATATGAAATGCAAATATGTCTGGGTCCGGAAACTTGTAATGCTTAAAGTGAATCATAGACGCACTGCAATACGCAGCTGCACATGACAAATTTTTCGGCTGCCATGTCTTACGTTTTCCGCATGGCAGACTGCGTTTTTGCATGACAGGTAAGAGGGCCATTTCCTGCCTATGCAACGCAGATTCTCGAGTCATGCCAGACAAGCATGACACACTTTCATCCTTCCAGACCCAGACATATTTGCAATTGATATTCCAAAGTCGTTTGCATTCTCTTCAGCGGCTTCGACGGTTGGGAGGAACCGCTGGCGCCGCCGTTCGGCAGCGTACCAAAAACCGACTGCGGGGGAGGCGCCATGGTTGGTGTTCGTTGTTGCACCACTTGTCGTTGCGGAGGAGAAACTTACTTCGGAGCAGCTCGGGGGGCAAAAGATGCTCGGGAAATTATTGGTTGTTTTCCTATGCGTGTGGCATTAGGCTTTTTTTAGAATTAATACGGATACTGTCGCGGGAACATGAAATCGCAACCCATTCATCTTCACGAGCGGTGCATCATGTTTTGCGCGCTACCAGAAATGAATGAAACTCGAAGTAGAAGTTCTCTATCAGGGATGAATGCTATGCCGCTAGTAATTCATTATCCGTGGACTACAACTTCTTTACTGGCTAGGTAGAAAGAGAAAATATGAGTCCATTTCTATTTCCATTTCTCCTCTGATGTGTGTCGCTGGAAATAAGGAACAGAACAAATTTGTACGAATAAGCTGCGTGGAAATATTAAAACCACAAAATTTATTGGAACTAGAAGAACTATCCCAAATGGAGCGCCGACGACCTAGCAGCGTGCCTGCCTACAGAATATTAAAGGCGGCCCTGCTCTAGGTGAGCGTTTAATTTCTTCAAAAGTAGGAACCGCGGTGATTGTAAAAAGGACCACACCGGATGAACTTTTTGAGCAAAAATAAGCTATTGCATCTTTATTTTACAAAAATTTTAGAAGAACCAAGACGAGAAGTTTTTGATTCCAAGCTCGGCTCTGGTGCTGAACGGGATCTGATCATCTTTCTGGAGCTCTGCGTCGAAATAAATAAACCAAACATTCAAAAATGAACTGTGAAGGAGGACTAACTGCAGCAAAAGGATCTTCGATTTGCTGCACTGAAGGATTTACTCGCATCTACGGGTCAGCACAAGTAGAAAGAGTCGGGGTTTTATTGATCACAACAGGGAGAAGTCGTGGCAGTATCGAGTTATTTCCATCTTGTTCCCTTTGGTTTTACCAGCTGATGATTGCTCGAGCTTGTGGATTTAGTCGTGAGTTGTACTGCAAAAGCTCGTCTTTGATCGACACTTCTTCATCGTGATCTGATGTATCGGAAGAACTACTTATAAAAAAAAAGTGCGTTGTGCAACACGAAAGAACTTTATTTTTTCCGCGAACAAACAGCACCATCCGTCTGGACCAATGGCCCGCCATAGTACCCACAGAAACTTCCAACCCAGTTTTGGGAGCGCAGAACCTCCGCCGGGGGCTGCGAAACAGATACAAGTTGAGATACAAGTAGAAATGATACAGGGTTCGTCTAGTGCGAGTGAGATTATCAATCGAAACGTGGTTCTTTTATCCCGAAGTATTTTATTCCGGAAATATTATCCCTTTTGTTGCATTTCCTTCCATGCTCGGGTGGTTAAAATTCCAGCATTCCATTTGTAGTTCAAACAGAAGTCCTCTTCTCTATGAAGTGGAATCAACTGGCGCGTTTTGTCTGCGACAGGCTGAAGTCTTTTCCTAACTTTATTGATTCCCTAATACTTCTTCCCGAACCGGACCTGAGCTGCAGTCTGTCCATTACGACGTAGTACATGGGTAGAAGTAGAAACTCCATTGGTTTCATCTGTGGACTTGCTTCATCACATACAAATTTCATTGCGCAACAGGATAGAAGTACTGTGGGACGGTGATTCAACATTATCATATGTTCAGTTGCATTTTTACATAGGACCAGTGGTTTGCGAAGTTCTTCTTGAAAGCAAGACAGACTCTTTACTAAAAAAATGGTTGTGTACAGTGTGAAGACATCTCTCTGCTGAGGGGTAAAGATGAAATTTCTGCTAAAAGTATTATAAAATAGTCAAAAGTTGTAAGCAGTGCCAATAAAGTGTCGCGTGAAGAAGATCACTGATAATTTATTAATCGAAGGAGGAAACAACGCCAGATCATGCAGCAGGAAGGCCAACGTCCCATCCTGCGTGCGAGTTCGGTGGATTCCTCGAAACAAACTGCTCCACGAAAGCATGAATTTTTCTTCACTTTTTCTACATACTGATATTGCGCCAGCAAAGATGTAGAAATTTGCTTTTCACCTAGACTACCGAGGATGCCCTACTAGCACAGATGGTGCACAACAAGCACAACATCCCCGTTCCAAACCCAAAGCTCCTCTAGACTTGCGGGAGCCCGCTCTCCGCCTCGTGTTGATATCAGCCAGAAAAAAAGGGCCTGTGAAATAGCTTTTGTGCATCGATTTCCATGCTAAAAACGTAGTTGTGCCGCATCATAATCGGCGTCAAAATTTATGAAGAAGGCGTTCCTCGAGTGAGACGCAACTGCTTTTGTAACATACAACTCATGCGTTGAAACTCTGAAAGAACAATGTGAACGACACAAAAACGACCCACAGGCATGTACTGACGACTTTTTCCGTCCGATAGATCGCATTTGCCGTTATCAGGCGTGAGATTCCCCTTTCCCAGTACGGAATCCATCGCGGCGCTTTTGTTTTCCACCGTCGCGTTGTTGACGACCTGTTGTTTACTTAAGAAGTTTTTTCCTTCTTGATCTTGTTCAAGCACGAGCACAAGTTCGCACACTAGGCACAGACGTGTTCACAATGCAAAGAAATTGCGCATGACAAAGTGAAACTTTCAGATCAAGTAAACGTAAGTACGTCTTCCTGACCACCGTTCCAGGTCGTGAACGATTTTTCTCCCGACATCACAGCAGCGTTGACCCCCGAAGGCAAGACCTTTTTGGAGATTTTTGAAAAACTCTGTAAAAAAAGAATCTTGTGATGCAAAACAATGCAAAGAAACTGTGCATGACAACATCAAACTTTCAGATCAAGTAAACCTAAGTACGTTTTCCGCAACCCCGTTCCAGACCGTAAAGCATTTTTCGCCCGAAATCACAGCACCAACCCCCTCCGAAGCCAAGACCTTTATTTGGAAGATTTTTGACAAGCTCTGTACTGTGTATGTTAGTAAGCATGTTGCGACACTGCACGACAAAGTCAGCATACTAACTTGCTTCATTTCACCTTCGCAAGGACCACAAAGTGGTCACACGCCATTAAGTACGCATGACAAACCTCCGCTATACCTTTCCCTCCCCTTCGCCGCAGCCATGGAGTGCCGTGAGTGGTGGCGAACCAGAACAAGCAAGCGCAGCTTGGGTGTCGTGCGAGTGCGTCGGAGCCTGATATTAACGAAGAGGAATTGTTCGTAATGTCTGGTCTGCGAACAATCACACTCGTAGACGCAAAACACCCAAGTATACACAAAAAAACGCACTGGACATGTGTCTACTTTCTATTCTTACCTCTTCTCCTACCGCCTGTTCCTTGTCCCAACCAGATTCCGCCATCGTTCCGTAAGACCCCGCCAGTTTGTCCTCTTCAAAACCACTTTGCTGCTCCTTTCCCCGTATCAAATGCAAATATGTGTGGGTCTGGAAAAGTGCAACGTTTGTCATGCACGTTTTGCATGACGCATGAGGTCTGTGATGCATGCCCTGGCATCACAGATTCTGTGAGATCTTTGCGATGCCTTTTCCGCATGAGAAACTGCCTCTTGGCTTGCTCAAAAGTGGACAGCTATCTTTGTAATCATGCAACACAGGGCTTTGCATGATTCAGACTTAGCATGACAAGTTGTACTCTTCCAGACCCAAACATATGCAATGCATACCCCGCCTCGGCGATCCGTAGTTTATTCTGTGTAAAAACGCCCCCACCCCAGAGCTGTCATGCAAGTCTGCATGCCAAGAAAGTTTCTCGTGCGGAGCCCCATAAGAAGCATTTTCTAGTCGTGTTTATTTGGAATTTGTGATGCTAAAATCAGCCTGATATGCTAATTCTGTGATGCTTCTAAACTACCTCGACAGGATTACACGACGAGGACAGACTTGCCATGCGAATGAAACAAACAAAGCTGACTAATTTGCCTAGCAGATTCCGTATCTTGACTCTGGTGTGGGGACGTTTTTACTCAGGATATAGTTTCTGTTTCCACCGCCATCACCTTTGTAGTACCGAAAGCAGATCGCGAAGATCCGGCGAATATCAAATGCACATATGGCTGGGTCTGGAAGAATGCAGAGGTTTGTGATGCAGCTTTGGCATGACCAAGAAGGTCTACCATGCACGCCCTAGCATTACAGGTTTTGAGAAGGTCTCCTAATGCGTAACCCGCATGACAAAGCCCTTTTTTCGGTGGCGCGAAATATGCACCTTTTGGTTTACATGCATGACAGATTTTTGTGTGATGTGAAATGCGCATCACAAGTTCGCATCTTTCCAAAACCAGACATACTGATACTTGCACTGCATAGCGAAAGATTCCATGGTACCAGCAAAAGAAGACGAACACCAAGATATCAAAAGAAAAAATCCCCCGCCCTCCCCATATCGAAAAGGACACTCGTGGTGCTGGATATGCGTACACAAATCAGATTTGTCTTGCAGTAGAGAACTGCAGGCATATGCCAACCCTGGGAAGCGAGGGTCTTGACCACATAGGCGCCGAGCATTACAAAGGTCCACACTGCAGACCCAACAGCATCACAAACCGCCTGCTCAATGCGGCGCAGGCTGTGCAATTGCCTCCTTGCAAGACAGATACGATTTGTGGCCACAAATCAGCATTGCAAATTCTCTGTGGCTTCCTTTTCGATATGGGGAGGGGGGGAAATTTTTCTTTACGATACAGTACTGGCGCTGCGGCGAAAATGCCAAAGTGTAACGCCCATGGATGCTTCTGCACGAACCGCGCCAAGTCCTGCATGTCGGCTGGATTGAAAGTGTGCACGTTGAAAGTTTCTTCCCTGTACTTTGTGCTCCCGGGGCGGGTGGACCTGCTTCTTTCCGAACTGGAGTTTCCCTTGTTCATCCCGTGGTTTCCAGAGGATTCTTCTAAACCGTAGCCGTACTGCCCTTGTCCTCCGGCCTCCCCCGGACTGGTGGTAGAAGCCACAGCGGAAGAAGAAGCCGAAGTGGTTACTTCTAGCAAGGTTCTACTTTCGTCCGCTGCAGCACGATCATCACCGGTCGTAGAGATGACTTGTGGTTCTGAGCTGGCGACTTCTGGTCCGTGAGTCTCAAACTCGGTCACCGCTACACTTTGCTCGTCGGGTGATCCACCTTTGCGCTGCTCGGAGGAGGTTTCCGAGGTGGAACTACTTGTTTTCCTGCCAGCGAGCTTCAATTCGTCTACTGCTTGAGCTTCTTTATGTTCCTGGTCCGCAGCTAGTTGTTCTTCGCTTGGGAGGAGGGGGGCGCGGGATGAAAGGGATGCAGTGTTACCGTCGAAGGTAAGCTCGAGCGCAGACGAACCCTCTTTGTTTGATGGCTTTGTCCCGCCTTCTGCTCGCGGTATCTCCTTCAATATCCCGTGTATGTACTTCTGGGCGTAGAGGATACTCTTTTTTCGTCCCTCCGTATGTAAGTGCCCTGCGTACTCTTCCTCTTCGGGAAAAAGCCCCTCAATCCTCTTCGCCAAATTTAGCTTCTCCTCAATCCAGATGGTGACGTGCTTCAGACTATCTTCATTGTGTGTCTTCCGACTCTGTAGTATCTCCTTGACATTCTCTATGATTTCGTCTTCTGCCCGCTTCTCCTCTTCTTCCTCCTTCTGTTCTTCTTGTTTGTTGTTCTGTTCTTTTTCCTTCTTACTCCTCTTTTTTTTGCCTCGCAGTACAACTTCCATCAACTCCTCCCGGAATTCCACGTAGTCATCCCCACGGGACGGCCACGGATTGTCGATCAACGTGAGCAGAAGTTTCTTGGTCCGTTCGTCGACGACATCGGTCTTGAGTGACAAACTCTTCCGGAGTGCCAGTCTCACGCGTCGGAAGTCCTCCTTCGCCTCACCGTAGTTGGTCTTCAAGTCGTGAATGAACTCGCTACCGGATCTATCGTCGTAATAAAGTTGACACAATACCTCTGCTACATGGGCGTAAAGATGATGATGGTAAGGATCTTGATCCTGTTGTTGATGATCATGATGATCAGGTTCGACAAGGACTCCACGTAGTACGTGTACGTGTTTCTCCAGCTTTTCGAGTCGGACGGAGTCTGATTGGCCACGTTAATGTCGACCGGGTCCCTCTCGGGGATAACCGCCTTCAAAAACTGCACCATTCTTTCTTTAAACACTTCTCTTGTTGGTACCGACCCGAATTTGGGAGGTTCAGCATGGTACAAAGCGGATACGTGTGCTCGAATCGCAATGTTGTAATCCAGCGGCTTCTTGTTGCTCTTTCCTGCTGCTACGTTGAGGTTGTTGTAGTTTTCGAGAGACCACTTCTATCCCGTGTAAAAACGTCCCCACCCCAGAGTTGCAATGCTAAAGGAATTGCAGCACACTTTGCCCCCCCCTCTGCCCCAGGCCCTAGATGGCTTGACATCCCAGAGCTGTAATGCAAATCTCCATGATTGCAATGTTTCTCATGTACTGGTGTTTTGAGATTTGTCATGCTAGCATCAGCATAGTAATATGCGAGATCTGTGATGCTGCTGCACTAGCTAAAGACGACTACACTCCGTGCCCAAATTTGTCATGCGCAACAGCCAAAGCTTGTTGCTTTGTCTAGCGGATTTCCCGTCTTGACTATCGGGTGGGGACGTTTTTACTCAGGATAACTTTCCCAGAACCTCGTCCAAGATTTGGACGATTTCCTCAGCGGTGAGTTCTTCTATTGTCCGTACGGTGACGTCGTCCTTGTTATATCCTGAGCAAACACGTCCCCGCCCGATAGTCAAGTTGCTACTTAAGTCTGCAACACAAGTCTCCACGCTTTGGGAGTTATGCATGAGAAGCTTCCATCTGTAGTGTAGCGCTGTTTAGCAAGGACAGTCGCATAGCAAAGACGCCTGCTCATCCTGTTTACAGCATTTTTACAAATCTCACAATACGACGTACAAATTTAATTCCTCTCATGCGAGTGCGCGTTACAGATATTTCTGTAGATGCAAACATGCATGAAAACTATGGGGCGGGGACGTTTTTACACAGGATATGTTATGAAGCGTCGCGATGTAGCCGTTAATCTTCACAGGTTCACCGCCACCTCCATCGCTATGAGCTGCGTGATCTTCAATGCGCTTTCCTTCAACAAGATGCATTCGGATAGCGTCCGCCGGATCTGTATGATCCGGCTTCAACTTTCCGGCGTCGATCCATCTTCCCCGAGCAAAGTACTCCCGAAGCGCCGCACTTAGCGGGGCCGTCGACGCGGTCGTCGACGCGGTCGTCGACCAACCGAACAAATCCCCAAGAATGGAAGAGAGACGCTCACGCATGTTCTTTTCTATAAAGGCGTGCAGCTCCCACTGCCTAAAAACGATACACTCTGTACTCAAGACCGGTGCCTAACATCGCACGTGTGAAAACAGTCGAATGAGAGCCACTGTCCATCGTGAAGACAGTCAAATGATCGCGAACAAGCAGTTCGTCTCCACTCCTCTCACGCCCGCTCTGCTACTGGAAACACGCTGCTCTCAGCACAAACTCTCAGTAGCCTCCTGATCTCATTTCTCTATACTTTCACCCCTCTTTCAGAGTTCAACAAGCCACAAGAGCAAGCCGCGTCACGACGTGCTACTTCGACTCCGCCCCTACATCGAGGCGACAGCACGAGAAACACTGCGCATACATGCTCATACAAATTGGCAGCGGAAATAAACCAACAACGGCACAGTAAAAGTGCGACATCGCCGCCGGTCCTTCAACCAGTGTAGAAAACGAACAGGCACCGGCTCAGCACTAATCTTTTCGCCTGTTAACGCAGACGCTCGCGTCGAACATAGTCTTCGGTCCGCGAATTAAAGGACGGCGAAATTCTTTCATTTGGAAATCCAAAGTGGTCTACGAGACTCAACACGAGTGGTCCCGTACTAAGTAGTGTCAAAATAAACCCCTAGCACAGAAACCACAACTTCTTCTCTGAGAAGCATCAGTACAGCATGTTTGATCGCGTCTGATGTGCGTTGTCAACACTACTGTCGTGAGACTGCTCCGACCGCATGGGGCCACCGCCCGGTGTGAGAAAATTCTCTATCAAATGTAAAAATATCTGGGTCTGGAAGATCATGCAGATGTTACATGACACATGACGTCTGTAATGCATAACCTGGCATCACAGATTTTTAGTGGGCTTTCTGATGCCTATCTCGCATGAGGAATACCCTCTCCATGTAGCACAAAGTGGACCCCTCTTGCTGGTTATGCAATGCAGTTTTTTTTAGAATGCAGAGACAGCATCACAAGTTGCAATCTTCCAGACCCAGACATATTTGCATTTGATATTTTCCGCAAACTCCCGGTCCTCATCCCGTTGCATGGGAAGTCCCACTATCAAATGCAAAAATGTCTGGGTCTGGAATGTTGCCGGGTTTGTCATGCATATTCTGCATGACCCAGGATGTCTGTAATGCACGACCTAGCATCACAGATTTTTGGCAGGCTTCCTGATGCCTACCCCGCATGACAAATGCCCTCCCCGCGTAGCCCAAACTAGCCTCCTCCTGCTGGTCATGCAATACAGATTTTTTTAGAGTCGAAAGTTAGCATCACAAGTTCCAACCTTCCAGACCCGGACATAGTTGCAATGCATACCCACGCTGACCCCTCCGTCCAGGTTGTTGCCCGGCGTTCCGTAAAACTGGTCCCGGGCGGACTGGCCGGTCTGCTATTACAATGAAAAATGCCCCCACCCCCGAACTTGGCAGCATTTGTATTGCAAACCTTGCCAAATGAAACATTCGCCCTCTTGCATCTATCAGCATCACAGGTTTCCAATCGTAAACTATACACAAAAATTTGTATTGCAAAAGATCCCAGCAAGAGCGCCGCTTGTCATGCAAGCGATGCGCTACACGCCTAGACTCTGCATCAGAAAGATAGACTCATACTCCTTTCATGCATGACAAAAAGGCTTCTTTTGGAACTTCGCATCACAAATTCTTGCAACTTTGGGGGAGGGGGCGTTTTTCCTCTGAATATCTGCCCCAAATTATTCGTGTTTCCTCTTTGTTGCGCCGCGAAGAGGTTTTTCTGCTGATTGGCGTCAAGGTGGTGCTGGTTCATTCCCTGACCCGCGTTCTGCTGGTGCATGCCGGCTCCGGCCTGGCCCGCGGCGGCTTATCGCAACGAAAAATCCCCCCTCCCCATATTGAAGAGGTATGTTCCCGAAAATTTGTCTTGCAAGAAGACAAAGGCAGAAGCTTCCGCCCCATTACGGAAGCGGTTTGTCATGCTGTTGGGCCTAAAGGGCAGCCGTTTGTAATGCTGAACAACTAGACGCCAACGCCCCTACCTAGTCTGGGGATCTGGCAGCAGTGCCATCCTGCAATACAAAGCTGATTTGTGTACACAAATCCAGCATCAGAAGTTCCGCTTTGATACGGGGAGGGGGGATTTTTCACTTTGATACGGCCCTGCCGGGCTCGTAAGCGTTCTCTCTCTCGTGGATCCGGCCATCTTGGTCCCATTTGGGATCGATCCAACATCTGTTAGTTGATTGTTGTCGTATCATGAAAAATAGCATCATGACAAACTTCCTTAGTCCTCAAAATCAATCTATGAAGTTGCGAAAACCTAAAATTTGAGTTGTACTTCCACCAACACAAGAACTATGCGCAGCACAACATTGATACTACTACAGAATAGTCATTCATCTCTACCTCGTCTCGTTGTATTTTACAGGTCCCAGATCCATCTCGTCTATCGTGGCCAGAGCGTGAAACTTAATAAAGTCCGACTCTTCCGTATCCAAGAAAAAAACGCTGTAGGTGTAACTTTTTTGGAGGAACAGCATTGCAAATTTGTCTGGCATGACAGCAAAAACCTGTCATGCGCAGATAGTACGTGTTGAAAACGCCCTTTAATGGACCCTGCGATGCATGCCAAGCATGACAGACGCAATCATTTTGCATGTTGCGCATCACAAATTTACACTAATAACGTTTTTTTCTTCGATATTCCGTCCTCACGCCCACGAGCCGGCAGCACAGGAGGGAATTTTCGGCTATTTCGGACTGGTCTTCCTCGTGGATAAATTTTCGCGTCGCTGGTTCAAACTATCCTGACCAAAAACGTCCCCACACCAGAGTTGTCATGCAAATTTGCATGCCCAAATTATCTCTCATGCGCAGGCCCCACACGGAGCATTTTCCCATGCTGTCTGGGCGGGCTTTGTCATGCTCTACTCAGGATGAGGGGCTAGATTTGTGCTGTAACTTTGCTAGCCAAGCACGACTATACTACAGACACAAACTTGTCATGCGAAACAGCCAAACCCTGTGGATTTGTGTTGCAAAGTCCCCATCTTGACTCTACTGGGGTGGGGACATTTTTCCTCAGGATACAAACTTGTACTTCTTCATCTGTTGACTGCTGATAAATATTCGCACCGGGCCGAAATCAGACAGGATGCCGACCTGTTGTAGTGGTCATTGTGTTATTGTCAGTTTATTTGGACCACAGGATCTCATGCTCATCTCTACCGGGAACAGCAGCAGCTTTTATTATTGTGCGCATGACAAAACGCGTTGTTTTTTTCCTCCTGTCCGTGTACGACGAACGGCAGCGCGCATGTCGACAAAGCTGCGACAACAACAAAACTGGAGCGGTTTCATTTTCATTTTTCTTCTGCCTGCTGCCTCCTGCTCCTGCATGAAAAAAACTTCTCAACTTTCTATTCTCGCATTTATTTTTCGATTTCCGCATGCGCATCCTGTCAAACCATGCTACTAGAAAGGATGTGTAGTATCCTATCGAATTTATCATTCTCCAGGAACAAGTATTAGTAAGTACTTACCTCATGCAGCTTGGTCGCGCGGCAATAGACCACTTCGTCCTTGAATGGGCGGCAACATATGGAGGAAAATGCGACCCGGGCCAGCGCCAGACAGGTTCCGTCCTGAACCACCGGGTTTTCCAACAGCCGCACCGATTCCGTGTCGACGGCGATACAGTAATGCCCATCGTCCACGTCAATTTTGTTTTCGTACAGCTTCACGACGCGCTCGCGGAGGGAGAAGAGGAAGTTTGGGCCCAGGTCCTCCGGGGGGATTTCCACCCACTTCCACTGCTGCATCTCCCCGAACATGGTGATAGAGGTATATAATCTTTTGCGCGCTCAACTGTTCTTGACTCGTCGTTCAAATCTTGTACCAGTTCCGCTTCTACAACTCCTCAAACAAGCGACACATGATTATAATCGGTTGTTGTATAATGGCGGGTTATCTTCACTATCTTGACATCAGTGGTCTCTACTTCTAGAATGAAACTTTTCTATCACCATGAAAATCTTCACTGCGGTGCTACATCCGAAGATGCTAGTATGATGTCGCTTAATTTTCTTATTCTTGCCTCCCTGGTACTCTCGCTAGTACTTCTCTCCGTCCGGCATTGACGCTGTGCCACAAATGGATTCAAATCGCAGATTTCATCAGTTCTTCGGTTGTTGTAAAAACTACACACTGTCAGCACTCGTGGTCGTCGTGTGTGTCATTAGAGCTTGACAAACAAGAAGGATGTATGATTTCAACATCCATGCTTCGTCGACGTGGAACGGAGCTTTCTGCGTGCCAGGAACAAGAACTACTTTGTAAAGGAATACTAAATGTGACCCACTTTTTGTCAGATCAGCTTGTTTAGGTGTTCTCATCTCAGCTCCTTCGAGCAACCCGTGGTCAGTAGTGATCGTCACACAGCAGGCAAGAAAAGAGAAGTAGATCCTTTTTCTGGTCATGCCGTGATCGTCTTCGGGTTGTACAACGCGGTCGTCATTTTAGGTTATTTTTTGTCCTTCTTCGAGGATACGAAGCTGGTACAAAAGAGTGAAGATCTTCTAACTACTCGAAATCGTGACTGCACCTGCTCAGACCACATTAGCTGCACTCACTCTACAACAACTCTCGGCATATAATTTCTGGGTCCGGGTCGGGCTATGAATAGCGACCTTGGTGGTCGTTTGATTATGATTACAGTAACAATTCGGTGCTGAACAAGAAGAGGAACGGAAGCGGATTTGATCTTTATCCCCGGGGATATATTTTTTTCAACTCCGTCCGGGACTGCAGATCGCATTTAACAAAAAGCACAGAGAGGCAGATGTCTTGTTCGTTATTCTCTCTCAACTAAAACCGTTTCGTATCTATTCTGCGCGAGACGAGTTGTGCCTCGCCAAAAGCACGCTATTTTCAGCACATCTTGCTGAATGAGAATGAATATGAAAAACGCTAGAACTGCAATCATTTCGTAACCTGATCTTTTCGTTTTCTCTCGTCAATTAACATGGACCTGTAATGTAATACTGGAATTCCCAACATCAGCACAACCCCTAGAAGGCTTTGACTGCTATTCCATCCGCCAACCGCATGACAAACTCCTTCACGACTAGCCACCGCTCTGGTTTATCTCCTCCATTTTCTTCTCCAGCAATGCGAGGAGGTGGTCTGGGGGAGAAAAATGATTCACATCTTCACTGTGTGATTATTTTATGCATGACAGATTGCGACGCTATGATTCTTCATGCATCACAGATTCCGCCAGTGCTGCACTAAGTTGTTCTCGTCAAGCACAACTTTGGAGGCACAGAAGCCTGTTATGCTCCAACACAAGAAGAACTCGTTAATTATATGCAAAACATCCAACTACCTAGTACCCTGCTGATTTGTACTGTCTTCAGCGTGCGAAAAATCAAATCGGAGTGAGCTAGATCATTTTCTCAACCATCATAACTCGGGATTTCGGAACAGCAAATCAATGACCGACCGCTTGTCGTAGGAAGTGAAGTCGGATAGGTATCACGTTGTGGAGAAATTTCTTTTCGTGGAACTTGTCATGCGTCTTTGCATGATAGTTGAGGTGATTTTTATCTTTTCTTTCTGTTCGGAAAATTGCATGACAAACAATACCAGGCAAGCACACTCTGCATGACAAGCTCCACAGCTCTAAATCGAATGATTTTCTTTGTGGATAGAAACTCGATATCGTGGACGGTGGCGGGTCGCATCGTTTTTGAAGATCGAGTATGGAAAGAAAAAAGTCTGTGAATTTGTCATGCGAATAACGCCATACCCTTGTCAGGCCTGCACTGCTCGTCGCGCATGACAAACAAAGCCAATTCCTTTCCTTCTCATACACCGTTCTCCGATTCGCGACCTCCTCCTTTGCTTCGTCGATACCTTTGATTTTTTTTTGTGAATTCCGCATTACAAATCCACCTTTTCTTCGGGACTTATTTATATTTTTGTGAATCCCGGATTACAAATATCCTCGTTCTACTTAGTACAACGAGGTTCATCTTGTCCTGTAACTGTCGTGCGTGTACTAGTTCCGCAAATCAGAAGTCGAAAACTTTCATCTATTCTGCATATCAAAATGATCGCTGTTGACCAACAATCTGAATCAACACTCTGTATACAGTGCACGAAGTATTCCTCTAAAACTTTTGGTGCGGGTGTGTATCCAAGAAAAAAACACCATCACGATCACACTTAGGAGGTTTTGCATCAGAAATTTGTCTCGCATGACAAATTTTTCTTGTGTTGCAAAAACACAAAGGGAAATCGCCTATAGCGCTTGACTGTGATGCATTTCTGCGCATGACAAAAGTTTTTGCATTGCAAAAATGTGCAAAAGTGATTGTGATGGTGTTTTTTTTTTGCATAGTGTGTTCGCCAGTGTTATCTCCAATTTTTGCACTTTTCGCTTCTCCGCTTGGACTAGCTGTATCCTGAGCAAAAACGTCCTCACACCATGGTCAAGATGGAGAACCTACTAGACAAATCAGCTAGCTTTGGGCGTTGCCCATGACGAGTTTGGCCTCGTAATGTAGTCTTGTTTAGCTAGTTCAGCAGCATCACAGACGTAGCCTATTATGCTGATTGGAGCATCACAAATTTCAAATCACGCTCAGAAAATGCTTCTCATGGGACTACACATGAGAAACGTTTTCAGCATGCAGATTTGCATGACAACTATGGGGGGGACGTTTTTAAATAGGATAAGCTGCGTCAAATTCTTGATGGTCTTGCGATACCTTTTGGTTTTTGATGTAGACAAAGACGTGCGATCGTCGGAGGGGATGCATGATAGGTCAAACAAGTTCTCAACAACAGCCGTCTATGCAAAATCTCCCATTTACCTCTCCACCATCTTTTCAGGCATGTTGCTGTGGAGTGGCATTCCCTGCTCCTCTATGGATTGCAAATATGTCTGGGTCTGGAAGGATGCGAACCCGTAATGCTGGTCTTGCACTCCTGTGAAATCTGTGTTGCATGACCAACAAAAGTGGCAGCCTCGCACGTGGTTATACAAAACGACAACTTCTCATGATGCGGAGTTCGTATGATAAAGCGCTGTGCAGACTTGTCATGCTTTCCTGCATGATCAGGAAGTGTTTTCATCATGCACATTTTAGCATCACAAATTTCCAGACCCAGACACTTTTGCATTTGATATCGTCATATTCTTCTTCCCCCTCCTTCTCTTCGCCAACACCTGCCCCGCCCTGCTCGAGGTTTTATGCATTTTTGCAAAATTTTGATCGCAGTATCTTAATCTTATCGGTTGCCTTCAACTTGATCTATGAACTGCATTACGAGTTTTGGCAAGGAAAAACAGGCTTGTCCTAAGTAGTTGTCAGTGCCCTCAAGGGAAGACGACCTTGTGCAAATCCAGAAGGAGAATTCACTAAATCGAAGGGCAAACTAGCATTTTGCAAGTCCTAGATTCTCTAACGCCGCCATCTCCGCTTCCATTCCGTTCCCTTCCGCCCCAAGTGTGCCCTGCTCAAATGTTACAATCTCAAGCGTTGCAATAGAATTTGGAAATCTGTGATGCAAGAAGTGCATGATCCAGCCAAGTCTCATAGGACTGAGCATGACAAGTTCCCGAGTCCCAAACCGCATTACAATCTGCCAAAATTTGCGTTGCAGAAAGTGGAATGGTCTGCGAGTCTGTCGTGCTCATTATGCAAGACGAAATCCAGATTCTATTGCAACGTTTGAGATTGTAACGTTTGAGCAGGTCATACCCAGGTTCCCCAGCATCTGGCTCCCGCTGGCGCCGCTCAAATCCTGACTGGTTGAGGTGTTGTTTCCCGCCCCGGCCGCCGACGCTGCCAGCGCTTCGTAGGCGTGCTGCTGCGCTCGCTCCACGGAAAGCCGGAGCGACCGGTTTTGTGCCTTGGATTTTTTGATCTGGTCCTCGAGGAAGGATCGGTCGTCATCCAGTTGGTCAGCTAGTCGTTTCCATTTCTCCAGTTCCGTGAGGTATTTTTTGCACAGCTCGTCTAACCGCAGCGCTTCCTTCATAAACCACCTGATAGCTTCTTTGTTGTTGGACAAGGACAGCCACAGCCTAGTAAACCAAAACATAGAATGTCGCTCATTTCAGAAGTTCTTTCACCTGATCTGAAAAAAAACCTGCCTGTGCAAAAAAGAACAAGAAAATTCTTCCAAGTATGTAAGTACCTCAGCTCCTTTTCCAGACTCTGTATTTTCGCTTGCCTTCTCGATTTCGTCTCGTGCTCATCCGCTTTCAATTTCAGGGAGTCGAACTCTTTCTGCACTGATATCATATCCACAGTAAATTCCCTGTACACGTACAAATGCATGACAAAACTTGCCTTCAATCCTAGTGTAGCGTGACAAGTTGGACACTGCAAGTTAGCGAAATTTGTCATGCATTTTGTACGTGTACAGGAAATTTCCATTGCATATATCATGTGCGTCTTGTACGCCAGGAAAAAATCCCGCTCGTGCGCTATTGTGAGGAAAAAAGTCCCCACCCCCGCAGTTCAAGAACAGATGGGAACTTTGCATCACAAACCTAGACGTTTTGGGAGTCAGGCATGACAAGTTGCGGTCCGTAGTGTACTCAGTGCAGGCTAGCAAGGACAGCCGCATCAGAAATCCATCTGCTTGTCCTGTTGAGAGCATTACAAATGCCAAAACACGATTAGAAACAATAACAAATGCCTCTCATGGGGATGCGCACTACAAATGTTCCTGTAGATGCAAACCCGCATGACAACTTTGGGGTGAGGACGCTTTTACTCAGAATATGCGCTTCCAGCAGTGCGCCGACCCGGTCATCGAGTGTGTCGGCGAGTTTCTGCAGCTCCGTATGGACGTTTAGAATCTTGCCTCCCGCGTTGTTCGGGAGAGAGTCTAACAGCTCTTCCCTTGCTTTCGCTTTATTTACCGCTTTGGGGTCGAGGCGGAGGGCGGTCAGGAAAGTTTCATTCGGGTTGTTTTTCAGCAACGCAGTGACAGAAGCTGCGTCCGGCAGCGGCGCCAGGGCGAAGTTGTCGGACATGATTGCATATCAAGTGCAAAAATGTCTGGGTCTGCAAGATTTATAGATTTGTCATGCTTGTCTAGCATAACCAAAAAGTTTGTGATGCGTGTCCAAGGAGAGATCCTCTTGCCTGTCATGCAAAAACGCAGTTTGTCATGCGAAAAACGCAACGCAAAGAAGCGCAGATATTTATTCTCATTCTTGCCTGTGCATTACAGGACATTCACTATTCCCAGCAACGTAGCATTACAAGTTTCCAGACCCAGACATTTTTGCAGTTGGTATTGCAACTTCGTAACCCGATGCTGCGCGACTCGTTCTCAGGATGAAATCTTATGGTGATTTTTGCGGTATTTTCCACCGCCCCAGGCGTCGCTCACCGTTCGACCCCTGCGGACATGATTTGATCAACCGAAATGCTTTCTTGTCAAACTGGCGCTTGCTCTTGTTTCAGAAGTACTTATTCTCGTCTTATGCAGCGCCGCATATTAAGCTCGGACTACGGCGGCACAGATGAAAACCAGAACACGTCGTCCTCTGCTGCGCAAGCACAGTCTGCTCCGTTTGCGCTCTCCCTCTGTCTCCTCAGCGTGGAGGTCTCTCGTTAGAATAATACAGTTCTGATTGACACGAATAGTTGTACACTCAACTTCTAAAACTTGTGCTCCACCTGGGCACGTTGCTCTCGGGATATGAACCACTCCTACTCTTGTGGTGTTGCTTCGGACGGCATGCTGGTAGGCCTCCGTACTTCTTCCAACTTCGTGGTGCAACTGTGACCTCGAGATGCAACTTCTGCGCCTCAGAGTAGAATAAAACGGCCTACATGTCCCAAACGCGACAGGGCAGAGAAGCCTGTAGGTGATGTGCCAAGGCTTCAAAAGCAACAAAAGCTGTGCTGATTTCGATCCTTTATCTTTGTTCATGGTTGAGTGTCCAAGTCGAATTGTTTCTGCCCAAGATTTTTCTTTTATAAACTTTCCTATGTAGTACTACTCTTCAAGGTGATACTGAAACTTTTGGCATTTTTCAACGAGAATTATGCAGCTGCCAATCAAACTCATCAAAAGCGCGAACATTGGGTATGTAACTAACACTTCGTATGGAAATCTCAAAAACAAAACTTTCAGTCGTTTATGTACACATCGTTCACTTTTACTCAACAAGCTGTAGTTCTTTTCAACTTCTACTTTAACCATGTCGGAGGAGCGCCGTGGCTCCATTGCATTTCGATGCTGACAATGTTGTACTCATAATTTTTCTCACAATACAGTTACAGATAGTTACTGTCAGTGTTCCATGCAAATAAACTTCTGCTGTGTAGATCTTCTTTTCTTCTTTACGTAAAAAGCAGTACTAACCCCCGTCGGGTGGTCGGCTGGACCTCGACGTGGTGCCGAGTCTGCATGACAAGTTTTTAACAACAGAAGCCCCGCCGTCGAGTGTAAGTACTTCTTAATCCACCCCGTTCTCGTTGCGGCTGCTGTTGGTCGAGCTCCGCTGCTCAGAGGAGAGCAAGAAGCTCAAACTTGTTGGTATGCCTTGCTCAGATGTTACTATCTCAAACGTTGCAGTAGAATATGGCCATCTGTGATGCAAGAAGTGCATGATCTAGCCTACTCCCATAGGACTGCGCATGACACGTTCCGGCGTGGTCCCAAACCGCGCTACACAACTCTGGCGACATTTGTATTGCACAAAGTCGAACACTTTGCGAGTCTGTCATGCTCATTATGCAAGACAGATTCCAGATTCTAGTGTAACGTTTGAGATTGTAACACCTGAGCGGGTTATAGTCGGCGCCGCGGTGGTCTGGGTCGGGTTATTGTTCATACCAGCATCGTTCTTGAACATGGACACCGGCGCGTTGGGATTCATCGCGACAAAACCTGGCTGGTACTGCTGCTGTAACTGTTGAAATTGCTGGTGCTGCATCACGCTCGGTGACTGTGGTTGCGAGTACCTGGGATGAATTAGTTCGCGCAATCGGTTTGACCGACAAGCAGTAACTTCTCCTACCTCGTCCACGCAGCGAGCAAGAGAGCAGTGAACAACATGAGACGAGGGTTGATGTACTTGCTACGCATCATGCCCCGCATCACACGACCAGAAAGGAAGCAGTAAACAGCTTCTTAGGTATGAGTAACTACTTAACTACCCGACGGCCTGCTGGGCGGACGAAGAAGCACCCATCATCGGTTGCTGCAAAAACATCGCGTGCTGCTGGTTGTTTCCAGCTGTCCCCGTTACCGGCGACTCCACCACAAATCCCGGATTCCTCTGCCGGGTGGGGGTCGTGCCGGCGTTGTTGATCGGTTGCTGTAGCTGCATGTTGGTCGGTTGTGGCATTAGTTGCTGGTGCTGCGAGTGCTGCATTAAAACGCCGCCCGGATTAGAAGAAGTGTTCATCATGTGCACCATCGCAGCAGGATTACTGTTCATCCCATGAAGTTGTCCATTCACGCTCGCGGATACGAACTGCTTCTCCAGCCCCTCCATCTGCGCGCCCAACCGGGTCTCCACCTCCGTCAGCTTCGCGGTGAGTTGCAACAGTTTGCTATCCCCCTTCTCCTGCTTGGTGCCCTGTTTCTTGCTGCTATCTTCAAATTTGGTTTCTATCCTGATTAAAAACGTCCCCACACCAGAGTCAAGATGGGGATTTTGCAACACAAACCTAGGGGCTTTGGGAGTCACGCATGACAAGTTTCAGTCCGTAAGGTAGTGCAAGTTAGCAAGGAAAGCCGCATCACAAATCGATCTGCTGGTCCTGTTTACAGCATTACAAGTTCCCAAACATGATTGAAAATGTCTGTCATGGGGTTGCGCATCACAAATGTTCCTGTCATGGCAAATCTGCATGACAACTCTGGTGTGGGGACGTTTTTACACAGGATAGTTTCCAGTTCCGTGTTTGTCTTTTCGATTTTCTCAAAAATCTCTAGAAGTGCACAAATCCCCCTCCCCCTCATTTGTATGGCATGAACAGCAATACAAACACCAGCGCACATGGAGCCTATGCATGACAAATCGGAATCTAAGTACTTACCTTATGTAGTCCTGATTGGGCTCCCGGAATTTGTCATGCATAACAGTGTTACAAGGGAACAACTGGCTTTGGGATTTTGCATGAGAAATGAGAACGAGGGGGAGTTGTGCACTGTCATAAAATCTGCTCGGAAAATTTTCCAAACACCTCCGGGATGACGTTCATTTCCAGTTTTTCGCACTTCGCGGCCAGAGACTGGATATGCATTGCAACAGCATCGTAGCCTAATGAAAACTGCAATACAACTTGGCAGCTCAGCATACGAATTTGTAACGCGGATTTACGTTAACAACTAGATTTGTGATGCAAAACTACAATTAGCAGTTTTTTAGTACGATGCTTTTGTAACGCATACTGTAGTTTGTCAGACAGTTCCTGCTCCTTGAAGAGCCGCAGTTGGTCGTCGACAAATTTTCGCACCTTGGTGTTATCAAATGCGAAAATGTCTGGGTCTGGAAGACTGCGAGATTTGTCATGCTTGTCTGGCATGACCACGAAGTTTGTGATGCGTGTCCAAGAAGAGACGCCCTTGCCTGTCATGCAAATAAAACGCAGCTTGTCATGCGAAAAACGCAACACAAAGAAGCGCAGATATTTCTCATGCTTGGCTGTGCATTACAGAGCATTCACTACTCTCAACGCAGCATTACAAGTTTCCAGACCCAGATCGATATTTGCATTTGATAAGTGTTCATTTCTTGTAAGTTGCTGTTCAAGTGGGCGATATCCTGGGAAACCGCGATCTCGACCGCTTTTTCCGTGGAAGATTGCCGCTTTTCCATCTGTTTCACCTTGTTCAGGAATTGTTGTTCCAATTTTGAATCGATCGCTTCGAGTTTCAAACCTTGTTCCTTGCTCGCCTTTTCCAAATTTCGCATATTACAGTGAAACATGCCCCCTCCCCATATCAAAACGCAAATCTGTGATGCAGATTTGTGGTCACAAATCAGCTTTGTGATGCTGGAAGGCAAAAGATGCGGACTGTAGTGCTGCCTAGCGTGGGGAAGCCTTGCAGCTCCAGGATGACAGGAGGCAACTGGAAGTGGAAAAAAGCATGACAGATTGCCTGCAATTTGGGGCGCAGCTTCGTCTCTTGGCCTTCTAGCAATACAAGTCGATTTGTGTACTCAAATACAGCATCACAAATTCCGTTTCCGATATGGGGTGGACGCTTTTTTCACTTTGATATCGCAGGTCGTGCTTCTCCACTTGCTGGATGGAGTTCTGCAGTTTCTTCACGTTCTGATTCAGGGAATTGCTCAAGTCCGTTTGGTATGCATTGCAAATATGTCTGGGTCTGGAAAAATGCTAGGTTTGTCATGCCGTGCTAGCAGGACTGTCAAGTCTGTTATGCAAGGTACCCAAAACTGCCACTTTTGTGCCAACATGCAAAAACCAAGTTTCTGATGCAGAATAGGCAACACCTAGCGACTCAAAAACCTGTCATGCTGAGCCGTCACTTCTGGCGTTCTCTTGCTTCGCCAACCAGCATCACAAGTTTCCAGACATCCAGGAAGAATTGCATTTCATATTTGGTTCTTCGAGATTTCCTCGGCGAACTTCGCCTCGACGTTACTGCCCCAATCCTGGAATTCGTTGGTCATCTGCAGTTTCACATGCTCAATCGCCTGGTTGATCTCTTCCACAATTTTTTGCCGTATGGGAGTGAAGAATCTGCGAGCAGGTTGAGGGCTTTTAACATCCGTTGCAGAGTAGTGTGCTGGAACGCGCGCATGACAGAACGGGGCTCTCATGCAAAGGATGCTACACAAAACCTACGACAAAAAACATCTCCATCCCATACGCAGTTTCGAAGTCTGGTCGGACTGCTTTTCCTCGATCAGATCGGTGATCTCGGCGTTTTATGCATTGCAAATACGTTTCGGTCTGGATTTGTGATGCAGAATTGCAAAGTTTAGCAGGATCTCTATTGTCGATGAACAGGACTGGCTAGTAGTAGTTTTTTCGTCGTGCTGGAAGGTAGTTTGTAATGCGACTTAGGAAGTAAAGAACCGTAATATGAAGCTGCCTCGCAAAACTTGTCATGCAGTAGTGAAGTACAAAGCCCCTCAGAAGTCTCATGCAAGACTCAGCAACACAAATTCTTTGCATCGTTCGAGACAAAGATCGCTATTTGCATTCGATACGTTCAGCTGCAGTGCGTTGGACTCGTGTTGCCGCAGCGAATCTTGCAGCCGGTTCTCGGACAGTTTGACCTGATAGTGTGTCGTTGTCATGCAGGATGAGCATGAGAAACACCTTTACATTTGCGAATTCAGCATCACAAAGCCTGCTGCGAAGAAATCCGACTTTAGCTACTTCCACTATTGTACCTTCTCCATCTCCTCCACCACGGAATCCAATTTGAAGTCGATCTGCTGGTGCAGATTGTTGCTCGATTTCTTCAATTCGGAGTAAAACAGCTGTTTGTTTCCCTCCACCGTTTGCTGCGTCTGCTTCCAGCGAGTGTCGTTGTCCGTGTGTGCTTTCGCGATTTTCGCAGTCAAGGTGTCATTGGTCAGTTGCACCTGGTCGGCCAATTTCCCCTCGATGTGCTTCATGTCTTTCGTCAGGCCCGGTAGGATCTTGTCGAACAACTTCGTTTGCAAACTGTCGTGCGTGGTCTTCCAACTCGTGTTAGACGTCTGCAGGTTACTGTCGAAGTTCTGCTTCACCTGCTCCAATTCGCTGCTCACTTTCAGCTGCAACTGGTTCATCGATTCCTCCGTGTCTTTCTGCAGCAAGTTGAAGTCCAGTTTGACCGGGTTTACCAAATCGTGCTTCACGAACTCAATACTCCCCTGCACCCGCTGCTCCGTCCGCTCCCACTGTCTTTCCAGCAGTTCCTTTGCCTCCTTCCCGGCGAGTTCGAACTTGGAAGTGAGCAACGTGTTGTATCATATGCAAAAACGTCCCCACGACCCCATAGTCAACATGGGAATCTCGCAACACAGGTCGAGAAGTTTTGGGAGTCACGCATGACAAGTTCGTCTCTGTATTGTAGTGCAGTTTAGCGAGTGCAGCAGCATCACAAAGCCATCTACTCATCCGGTTTACAGCATTACAAATTCCAAAACGCGGCTGGAAATGCTTCTCATGGGGATGCGCACTACAGACATTCCTGCGATTGCAAATCGCCATGACAACTATCGGGTGGGGGCGTTTTTACTCAGGATATGTTGAACTTCTTATTCACCAAATCCTGCTTCTGCTTAAACTGGTCGAAAGTGGTGAGGATATTCCCGATCTGCTATTGCAAGGAAAAATCCCCCCTCCCTTTATAAAGGCATCCGTCGCGAAATTTGTGATGCAGATTTGTGGCCACAAATCATTTTTGTCTTACAGAAAGGCAAGCGGTGAGGGATGCGCCGCATTATGGATGCGGTTTGTCATGCTGCTTGGCCTACGGGGCAGGCGTTTCCCATGCTAAACAGCTAGACCCTTGCGCACCTAAACAGCCTAAGAATCTGCCCGCAATTCCTTACAGCGAGAGAGACCACATTTGTGTACGCAAATCCAGCATCGGAAATTTTCGCTGATTTTCTTTTGATATGGGGAGGGGGATTTTTTCCTTCTGATATCTGCGCTTCGAATTTTTCCTTCAGGATTTTCATTTCCTCCCGGACGTTTAAATCCAGCAATTTGATATGGATTGTAAAAATGTCTGGGTCTGGAAGAATGCATGTTTGTCATGCTTGTCTGGCATGACTCTCAAATCTGTCATGCACGTTACCCAAAAGCGCCATTTTTCTGTCATGCAAGTAGTAGTAGTAGTAGTACCATTTAACTCCTGGCGGGTCGGCGTGTGAACAGATTTAGCCTCTGCCAATACCTGGGCGTTAGAACAGATTTAGCCTCTGCCGATACCCCTAGGTGGAGACACGGTCCACATGCAGAAACGCAGTTTGTCATGCAGAATAGGCAGCACCTAGAAGCTCAGAAACTTGTCATGCTGAGCCAGCACTTGCGGCCTCCTCATGATACGCAGCCCAGCATCACAGGTTTCCAGACCCAGACATATTTGCAATTGATATTTGACCTCCTTCAGCAAAAATTCGTTGTTCGATTTCGCGTCCGCCTTCATTTCCACGATAATTTTGTTCTCCAGAGTCGACAACCGATCGTTCAAATCCTTGAAATCCTGGGACTGCTTCGACTCGTTCTGCTTGGAACTCTCGGTCAGAAAGTTTGTTTTCCGCTCCAGCAAATCTTCGATCTCATCCACCACTTTCCGGTCCAACACCCGGTCTTCCTCCATTTTGCGAAAGTTGGCGGTCAGCAGCCGGATTTTCTTCTCCATGCTATCCGTCAAATCGGTCAATTTCAGTTTGTTCTCCTTCCTCAACTCGTCTTCGGACAGCAAAATCTGCTTTGCCAGTTCTTCTTTCGACACTTGGAGTTTGATCGACAGTTCCTCGGAAAACTTTTCGTTCTTGTCGCACATCAAGTGGATCTCCTCGTCGCATTTGGTCGCCACGTCCTTGCAAAAATCAGCGTTCCACTGGCGCAGTTCCGCGTTCAGCTTTTCTATCTGGTATGGCTTGCTCAGGTGTTACAATGATTTCAAACGTTACAATAGAGTCGGGATTTTGTATTGCATGACCAGCATGACAGACTCGTAGAGCGTTCCATTTATTTTCTGCAATAGAAATTTCAGCAGATGATTCTGGCCGGGTTTCGGACTCGAGAACTTGTCATGCGCAATCCTGTGTGAGCAGGCTAGATCATGCACTCTTGCATCACAGATTTCCATATTCTATTGTAAGGGTTGAGACTGTAAAACCTGAGCGGGGTATATCTGGATCCCGAGCTTCTCGCAGGCGGCGTTCCGCTCGTTGGCCTCACTGGAGAGCTGCTTTTTGAGAAGCTCTATCAACTGCAAAAATGTCTGGTGTCTGGAAGAGTCGGGGCTTCTCATGCACATTTTGCATGACCCGTGAGGTCTGTGATGCTGGTGCCAACTTCTCAGAGCTTCTTGATGCTAATTACGCATGAGAAATGCCCTCTCTGCGTGCCAAGAACTGACTCCTCTTGCTGCTCATGCAACACAGACATTTTTACTTTTAGAATCCGCAGACAGTATTACAAGTTCCACTCTTCCAGACCCAGACATATTTGCAATCCATAAGCTCGAAGTTCGTCAGCATCTTCGACTCGAGGCTGCGCTGCTGATTCGTCAGCTTGGACTTGGCCGTGTGGAGGGGAAGAAGGGAGTGGGTGGAAGGGTTTTGTCATGGTAGATCTAGAAGATGCAGACGGATCTTCGAGAACTGCAGAATACCGAGGAACACCAGTCTTCACGCATACATTATCAACATCATCCTGCTCCCACCCATGCAAATCAGGAAATAAAGCATACATTGTGATTATGCTCGACAAGCGATTCTCGCATGACAAACTCCCACCACGGTCCTCTCAAGTACATTCGCATACCACGTGTCCTCAACCTCCAGAATCATGTCTCGCATGGCAATCTCCGTTTTCCCGACCCGTTTGTTATCGACAAGAAAGATTCATGCTTTCAGGTTGTTCCCTCAACTACAAGGTACAGATCTCTATGCAGTCTGCTTCGGTTTTTCAAACGCATTTCTTCAGGTTAGTGCGCAGCGCATGACAAAGTGAAAGTCAAGATGGGGCGCATGGCAGACTTTTTTGCACAGAAGAAATGAAAATCTAGTACTGCTACCTGAAAACAATCCTTGCTTCCTCTCATACTCCTGCGTCTCCCGGTATTTTTCCTGAAACTCCTCCTTGCTGCGGAGAACCTTGGTGTTGCAGAGACGTTGTTTTCTTGCATTCACGCATGACAAACCTCCTTCTTTTTCCCTGTTCCGCGCAACAGACATCAAACCTGACGCACTATCTATCACTTTCCGCATGACAAACAAAGACAAACTCAAAGGTCGTATAAGAAAATACGTGGCTCGCGCAGTCCAGCACATCGCGGTAGAGCAGCGAAAATTTCCGCTCCTTCAACGACGCGGCATTTCCACCTCCGATATCAAATGTAAAAGTGTCTGGGTCTGGAAGATTGCCAAGTTTGGTTGGTTGGTTGGGTAGCGCCTGTCGCCGGTGCAGGTCCCGCCCTCCATCGATTGCGATCCGGAGTAGCCAGAACACAAGGCCCTAGTGGCACAATCGATCGACGAAGCCCTTTATAACCAGGTCACAGTCATCCGGCTGCCCTGGAGTCATTCGCGGGCCAGGCAACGTCTAGGAGCTACGGATTAGGGATCTTGATAGGCGAGACAGGTCACGCATATTTTGAATTGCCCATGATGTCTGTGATGCATGCCCTAGCATCACAGATTTTCAGAAGACTTTGTGATGCCTCTACCGCATGAGAAATGCCCTCTCCACGTAGCACAAACTGGAGTGCTTCTGCTTTTGCTGGTCATGCAATACAAACTTTTTTAGAATCCAGACACAGCATTACAAGTTTAGAATCTCCCAGACCCAGACATTTTTACATTTGATATCCGACGCTGCTCGCACCGAGGTTCGCACTCAGGGTCGCGCTGTGCCCCGCGGTTTTGCGAATCGTGGCACTGCTATTCGGGAGGGAAGCCGAATTCGGGCGGTGCATTTTCGACGATAAATCGGTTGGGTAACTCGGACTGGAAGATTGTTCCCACGACGAACTCGGATTTTTTGTGTTGCTCTGCTCGTTGATAAATTCCGTATGAATTGCAAAAAATGTCTGGGTCTGGAAACTTGTGATGCTGGTTGGCGAATCAAGAGAACGCCAGAAATGACGGCTCAGCATGACAGGTTTTTGAGTCGCTTGGTGTTGCCTATTCTGCATGAGAAACTGGGTTTTTGCATGACACAAAAGTGGCGCTTTTGGGTACCTTGCATGACAGACTTGACAGTCATGCTAGCAGAGCATGACAAACCTGGCATTTTCCCAGACCCAGACACTTTTGCAATCCATATTCCGCGATCTTGATCAATTCACCCGGAGACCGCGAAGGCGTGGCGTTCAGCGGGGACCGGGGATTTGTCTTGCTGGTTGTACTATCCGTTGCAAACATGTCTGGGTCTGGAAGATTGGGGTGTTTGGTTGGTTGGGTAGCGCCTGTCGCCGGTGCAGGTCCCGCCCTCCATCGATTGTGTTTGTCATGCAAATTGTACCTGACCCACGATGCCTGTGAAGCATTCTCTAGCATCCTAGCCCTCGCGAAGGCTTTCTCATGCGTATCCTGCATGAGAAATGCCCGACCCGGGTGGCAAAAATCTGAGCACCTTGTTTTGGTGGTCATGCAATACAGTTTTTTGTATGATCGAGAGCTAGCATCACAAATCCCATTCTTCCGGACCCAGACATATTTGCACTTGATATGTACCTCCGAAAGAAACGGTTTTGCTTGGAGAAGAGATCGGCTGATACCGCGAGGCCATTTAGCTATCGCAAGAAAAAACTGCTTCACTGACGTGAACTTGTGATGCATAGAATGGAGCACAGAACTATTTGTCTTGCTACACCTGCAAGGTATTGGATTTTTAAGCGTGTTTTTCCCTTAAAGAGCGCGCATGGCAAATTTTCTGTGTCATGTGTAGCAAACTTGTGAAGCGAATCTTGCAAAACCATCACAGTGAAACAGTTTTTTCGTGGGATATTATCGGGATGAACAGTTTTAATCAGTCTTCAAACCTCGTCAATTTTTCCGTCTTACTAGTCAAGTAGATGATAGGAAGGAAAAACTATCTTCAGCAGGAGTTTCGTGGTTTTGTTGTGAACCGCCTTAAACACACTAGAAGAGCTGAGAAAATACATGGCACTCCCTTGCGCATGCGCGGCACCCGTGATCATAGACAGAAAAAAAACAAGTGTGCCGTCTGGATAGATACGCATACTTTTCTGTTTGCTGATAAACCGACAACAGGGACCGAATCCTAACACGTCTTAGCGAAAGAAAAAAACATTCCAGGTAAGATTGCAAAACCGTCGTCACAACCGATGATATTCAACATTAACACACCGAGTGCGATGTTAATCCATGCACGCGGCAAGAAGAAAAAACAAGAGCACGACGACACCTGCATTGGCAAAAGATTCTTTCACCTGCATCGACCTGGAGAGGGAAGCATCGAATCGAAATCCGAATCTCACGTCTGTGCGTGAATGCCGCAGAAGGCTGGACTTTCGTATCTCTGTGCATGTACACTACAAAAGGTCTTGATTTGAACCAGAAACGATAAAGGAAGAAGCCGAGTTTCAGGAACGAATGCCATGCAGTTACGTACTGAGAGAAAACAACTTTGCAAGAAAGACAACCACCGACCCGCGACCGTCTACTTAGTGGGAGGAGAGAGGAAAAAAAATGTATCAGTAGAACAGCTTCCAGCATCACATATTCTCATTCCGGTAGGATGTCGCTTCTGGGCTCCCGTAGTTCTAATTTCTAGATCTTTCAGAAGCGAAGCAGTGGAACACGGTGGTCCCTCCAAGACCAAAAAAGAATCTCCTGACAGTTTACATTATCACAGCCTTGAGCCGAAGCTCGTTAACACGGGTGGCGCAAGGTGGTTGCTCATGTTCCTTTTTGTGTCGAACAAAGTGCCTCTTCTGCTTGCTTTTCTACTCGCTCTCGATTGCAGTAAAGAAACAACAGATTTACAGTACTCGAACTACGATACGATAATCGACAAGGAGTAGCTCGAACAGAAAGTTCCTCTGCGACATGAAAGCAAGGCATAAATCGAAAGAGCTCTAGAAAAAGAGCTCTGGAGAGCATTTTGTCATTGGTTTGGTACAAAGTGTAGTCTTTCCTAGTCTCACAACAACCATCAGCCATCATCCTGCTCCATCATCTTGCTCACGACTTGGGGCACAATTCGCACGACTCGAAGGAGCCGGAGCCGCGGCATATTTCTTCATCCACCGCATATTTTTCTGCTTTCGCTTCGGCCACGGCTTCGGAGTCGTTGATATGGGTAGAAAAAGTGAAAGGGAGCGCAGCAGCGGAGTTCGTGCATTTGGCAAACGCCGTACGCTCGACCACCAGACTCCTTTGTCCGGTGCTGTCTTGATATACAGCGCGCGCAGCGGATGCCCCCGCACCAGCAGCCGTGCCCACCTGTGAAGTTTCCTGTGATCGTGGTGAACAACAAATTTGGAAACTTTCATAGAGGTTACGATCCTCAAACGTAGTGGGGTGTTACCAATTGTGAATTGCAGTATTGCGCGTATATTGGGTTCACAAACAAACCTGACATCGTGCAATCAAAAGTCCATCATCATTCCAGCATCGGTGTTCTTGTTTCCTTCATCGTGTTTACGTTCTCATGATGTAGCTGCTTACTTTTAGTTTTTGTGCGTACGATGCTATTGCGCTACTACGAGAAATGTACGATGTTCCGACTAAAATTGCTCTGCACGAATACCGATAGTATGATTGCATTTTTGCACTCAAACAGAAATCAGCTGAACGTCAATACCGATGACATTCCCCCGTCTCCGTATGAAATAGCATGTAAAATATAGTAAAAATAGTAATCCTAGTAAATATTTTAGGTGCTATTCCGAAAATGAAAGTGAAAATCCTAATGGGATATACCGCACCCCCGGCAGCCGTCGCGCACATCGCCGCAGAGGCATACGCCAAGGTTACAAGAGCCTTCTCCTTTTCCACCATTCCGACTGCAGCGGCTCCGTCACTGCCGACGACGGCTTGCAGGTCCCCGGACGACGTGCTCTCCGTTGCAATGCGGGAGGCACTAGCGCCTTCATCGGAAAACTCCGTCTCCGTGGGGGGGGTGGGGGGGGCACGAGCCCGTGCACAGACGACGCGGGAAGAGCCGCGAGCGAAAACAGCGACTTCTTGACGATGCCGAAAGCCATCTTGTTGAGAGAAGATTGCGTTGTAGTTTTTTCACTCAACAGATAATCTCTTGGAGAGCAAGAGCAAGAGCCACATAGCTGTAGTATGAATATCTTTGGAAGGACGACGAAAGCCAACCCGCGACCGCGTGTACTTATTCGGAAAAAAAAATGCGCCGGTAGAACACCAGTTTTCGGTATAACGTACTGTTACTCTGGTAGGAGAAATTCGACGCAGAGCTCCCTCCGCGTAAATCAAAAAAGCTCTGGAGAGCATTCTATCATTGGTTTGGTACAAAGTGTAGTCTTTCCTAGTTCAACATTGTGCATTATTTGCGCATTTTTCTTCAATGCGCGCACTGCTTTTGCCTTCTGCACTTATCTTTTGCAGAATTTGCAAAAATCTTTCCTGTGTGTCATCAGCACCAGATCGTCATCGTATAAATCAACTTTAAATTCGCATCAACTTTTTTTGAGTATGAAAGAGCATCAACTTGTCTCGTAAACATCGTCAACTTATTCGCATCGTTACACAGCAGGATGTAGTCACCACAACTTCCCATAGTTCGCCGTCGTACTAGTCCATCCGCATGAGAAGTTTTTTCCTTTACCTCTTCGCCGTCACCAGCCCCGCCGGCATTTCGCTGACCACCCCAAGACTCCCGACCTGTTTCTCCAGTATGCATTGCAAAAGCATCGCACTAGTAGAAATCGCATTACAAATTCGGTCAGCATGACAAATGTAATTTGTTATGCTGTTTGACCTTGGGATGGAAGTTTGTAATGCATGATTGCGATTACTACGAGTACGATACTTTTGCACAGGATATCCAGCGGCTCCACCCCAATCTCCTCCACGGGCACCCCGAAGTCGACTAACCGTTTTTCGAACACATGGAGAGAATCGTTGTACTGCTTGGTCGCGAGGGCAATTTGGTACTCCAGGTCCTTGCACAGCGTGTTTTTCTGCAGCAACACAGATTCCAATTTCTGCGTTACATTCTGCACCACCATGGGGTCGAGTTTGGCGGACGCTAAAACTTCGGAAAGCTGGACCTGCTTCTGCTGGAATTCGTGCTGGAGAAGCTCGAGCTTGCGCTCCAGAACCTGACGGGGTTGTTTTTTACACGTGTTGAATGCATTCGCATTGCAAAGTGCGGAAATTTGACAGAAGTCTGTCATGCGTGAAATCAAGCAAAAGCTCGAGTTTGTCATGCGCGACATGCAAAATGAAGTAACACAACATATGCCAACTTCTATTATACAACGTTCTTGTATTCGCTCCTCTTCTTCACGTCTGCTACGCCCTTGGCAAATTCGTGGTAGAGCTCGTCCCTTTCCCTTTCCACTTTCGTGAATTTTTCGTTTGCCATCCTCCAATTGCCCCCTGCTTCCTTCAGCTCGTTTTCCAGCGATTGTGCTCGCGCGATCAAGTTCTTCAGGGCCAGTTTGTCTTTGCCGTAGCTGAAAGTAGGAGGTGATTTGTCATGCACAGTATACAACAGGGGCTACAGGAATTATAAAAGATGTTTCTCATGCGCGAAACACCACAGGAATCATGTTTCTCATGCGCGAAACTACACTCACATCGCTAAATAAATAACTACGATTTCAGTTGCGACTGCAGCTCCTGCCTCATTTGCTCCTTCTGCTTCAGTATGCAGTGCAGAAGCATCGTACTCGTATAAATGCATCACAAATTTCCTCAGCATGAGAAATGACATTTGTAATGCTAAGCTGCCTTAAGAACAAGATTTGTAATACGTGACTGCAATACGAGTACGATACTTTTGCACAGGATATTCAGTGGCTCCGCAAGGTTTTGGTTTCCGAGTGTTAATGACTTCATTCTCTGAAGGTTGGTCCTCTCCTGGTCTTTCATTTCGGCGATCTCATCCTTCAAAGACTTTATGAGCTGCAGGTTGTCGTGAGTAATATCTGATAGAATTTCGATTTCCCGCTGTTGAAAAGTCAGAACAATGTCATGCAGAACTTCGCATCACAGACTCTGTTTCTCATGCGTGTAGTCCCCATGATGACATCAAAATATCTTCCTTCTGCTATACCGTTGTAGTAGCCCTTTATCTGGTCAAAGGCCTCCTGGTGGTTGAACAGCAGGTCGTTTTATCCTGAGTAAAAACGTCCCCACCTCAAGTTGCGAACTCTCTGTGCAACACAAATTCAGGACTTTTGGGAGCCACGCATGACAAGCTTTTTCTGCACGGTGGTGCAAGTTAGCAAGGACAGCCGCATCACAGAGCCCTCTCCTTATCCTGTTCCCAGCATTACAAATTCTAAAACACGACGGGAAATTATGCCTCTCATAGGTAAATGCGCATTGAAAAGTGGTCCTGTAATGGCAAATCTGCATCACAACTAATGTGGCGTGGGAACGTTTTTTTCCTCAGGATACGTTTATGTGCTGGTTTTTCCTCTCTTCTATCTCGTGAATTTCGCACTTTCGCTTCAATTCCAGGTCCCTCTGTAGCTCTTCTATCTGCTCCTCGTAGTTCTTCTCGAGTGTCCCGTGGTTCACCTCGAAGGTTTCTCGCAGCTTTTTCAGGTTTCCTGACAGAAATTAGCAGTTGGCTTGTTGAGTCAGTAATTTCATCCCGGCAGCCCTAAGGTGTACTTCTACAGCTACATCACAAGACGTCGAAAATTCAGCACTTAGAAAAGTTCAAAAAACCATCGCACAACACAACTTAGCTCTGTGAATCAAGACTTGCCATGCACTTCCGCTATGAGAGATATCTCTTCCTTCCAACCGCTAAAATGGTGCTAACCTTGGACATCGAGAGGAAAAACTGATTATTTTGCTACTTGCCCAGACGAAAGTTTGTCATGCGGATGAAAGGGAGCAGAGAAAGGGTTTGTCGAGCAGAAACTGCATAGAAAAACTATCAGCCAAACAAAAGATTCCGGTGGTTGCTTTGCCTCGCGCGTTGGAACAACGACAGTGTGTAAAACCAACATCGGGAGAGAGAGCCATTGATTGCATCATAGTGAAAATTATACCTCGAATTCCTCATGCGCTAGGTCCCCTAGGTGGCGCGGCGGCCACACGAAACCACAATTTTACCCTGCACATGAACTACTTCTACACTACAAGTTGTATCAGCCAAACAAAAGATTCCGGTGGTGTTTGTGCCTCAGAAGAAAATCTACTGGTGTGCAGAAAATCATCCTCGGGAGAGAGAGCCATTGACTGCATCTTCATGATAGTTGTTCTTTGTCATGCGGGAAAGAAAAAGAGAAGAAATTTGTCGTGCACAAACAGAAACAAGCACTGCATAAAAATTATCAGCCAAACAAAAGATTCCGGTGGTGTTTGTGCCTCAGAAGAGAGTCTGCTGGTGTGCAGATAATCATCCTCGGGAGAGAGAGCCATTGATTGCATCATGATAGTAGACTGTCATGCAGAATATAAACGGGAGTGGGAAAGAAGATTTTGTCGTGCATCAAGAAGCTGCGGATACTGTCCGAAACTCGGTAAGGCGACCACTTTCATTCCAATTCGAAAGGGACTCCAGCTAGAATCGGTATTCGTGTTCCTCTCGGATTCCAATCCGCAACAGCATGACAAATTAGCTGTTGCAGTCTGATACTTCGGAGGAAAGGAAACTTGTCATGCAAGGTGGAATACAAGTGTAAAAACAACTTTTCAACATGCGGAAGAAACACGACCGTAGGAACAGCTTGTCAGGTGAGAAACAGGACGGTAAGACGGGACCATGGCGTGGCCTCGCTTCTATCGTGGGTGAGAGAGAACACCAGCAGTCCGGCCGGGATGAGATGAGAATGCTGGAGAGCGATAAAGAAGACTCAAGATCCGGAGATGCGCGACAAGGCAAGTAGGAGCCGAATTATAGGAAGGGAGGCAAGGGTGAGAGAGAGATGCAGAAAGCGGCGAGCAGCGAGCGGTTTCTTCAGCGGGGACTATGTTTTCCTCGGGTCAGCGGTCCCGGCGGAAGAATTGAAAAACCCCGACGGAAGGAGCGGAGAAAAGCGAACTTGTGTTGCAGAAGCTACAGCAGAACAAATTGTCAGAAACTCGGTAAGGTGACCACTTTCATCGGTACGCGATTTTGAAATCGCGATCGAAAGGGACTCCAGCTAGAATCTTGATTTTTTTTCCTCTCACATTCCAATCTGCAACAGCATGGAAAATAATTTCTAGCCGCTACAGTCTGATACTTCGGAGGATGGGCGGGGGGAAAAAACTTGTCATGCGGCGATCGCTACGGAAGGGCTTTGTAGTTCCGCGTCGAAATGATCATGTTGCTCGGTCAAAATGCGGTGGCGATGCGGAAAACGAAAGCGCCCGGAAAACAAGCAAGCTGT
Source organism: Amoebophrya sp. A120 (assembly GCA_905178155.1). Lineage (NCBI taxonomy): Eukaryota > Dinophyceae > Syndiniales > Amoebophryaceae > Amoebophrya > Amoebophrya sp. A120. The sequence continues at coordinate 9,051,615 of CAJINV010000005.1, forward strand.
GATGCGGAAAACTGCGTACAGGAAAAGCAATTTGTCATGCGGAAAGCGTAGACCAAATTGTCAGAAGCTCGGTAAGGTGACCACTTTCATCCGTACGCACCAGAAGGCACGAGCGAAAGGGACTCCAGCTAGAATCTTAAATTTCATTTCCCTCTCGCATTCCAATCCACAACAGCATGAGAAATCAGCTGTTGCAGTCTGATACTTCGGAGGGTTGATACAAGAGTCTTCCCATGCAGGGAATAGTCCAGGAAACCTTGTTGTAGTGCGACAAAAGGCAAAAATGCTTGCTTGTCTGTAACTCGGTAAGGCGACCACTCTCATCGGTACGCACCGGAAGGCACGATCGAGAGGGACTCCAGCTAGAAACAGATTTTTAGTTTCCCTCTTCTAACTCCAATCTGACGGGACACAGAAACCAGTCCAGCCAGTCTGATACGTCGGAGGATAAGATTAAGATCTTTTCGTTTGTTTCACATGCGACTTCATCATGCATAAAAGAACCAGTTTGTCATGCTTCTTCAGTCACGACACGTATTCAAAACCATTTTCGTGAATCAGTAGTGTTTTTAGGAATTGATTAGAGGTTGACTTCAGCGGTAAGAAAACCTCAGTGGAAGGGCACCGGACATCTATGACCGGCGTGAGCATCATTGTATGGCTTTGACGTGGTCGCACTTCTGTATGACAAACAAGGTTCCAGATCCCGTTCTACGCATCACAGACTCTACTCAAGATCCACTTGTCAGACCGTTTTTTTTATCAAGGGCAATATGCATCACAAACTCTACTGCTGTCAGAAGGTTTTAAGGAATTGATTAGAGGTTGACTTCATCGGAATCTACCTCAGCGGAAGGGCACCAGGTAAAGAAAACCCGGTGTAAGCATCATGATAAGCAGCTTGGTTTTTGATTTATCTTTTTCTCAACCTTCTCGATGGCAATCTGCCTGGCAAGTCTTGATTCTGATTCTGAACTGATTTCGGTATGACACAAAAAATCGCTTATATATACTTTCAAACCCCACTTTCAGCATTCTCAGATCCTCCTGGTCCGCCAATTTTCTTGACTGTCCGTCCTGCTTCAGGCCGTCTTTTGCGGTATCTGTAATATGTGCGGATTTTGCGTAAAAAAAGTGGTTACTTGTCATGCGAAACTATACCGTGGATCTCCGGTGATTTGAGAACTGAGAATCTGTCGCTGCAAGTGCATCATGCGCGGCAGTAGTAAGCAGAGAAACCTTTATCAGAGTGAGCTGGGTTTACGGATTGGACTCATGGGCTCTCGCCTCATATGACCATCGTGAGAAACATCGCTTTTTCTCATCACATAAAGTCTCACGCTGTGCTGGCAAGACAGATCACTGACAAATTGTAACATTTGCAATAGAAATTATCAGAGTGAGCTGGGTTTACGGATTGGACTCATGGGCTCTCGCCTCATATGACCATCGTGAGAAACATCGCTTTTTCTCATCACATAGAATTTGTGCCGGTCTGGCAAGACAGATCCAGGTCTACTTGTAACATTTGCAATAGAAATTGTCAGAGTGAGCTGGGTTTTACGATAATGGACTCAGAGGCTCTCGCCTCATATGACCATCGTGAGAAACTTCGCTTTTTCTCATCATGAGTACATCGGTTTTGAAAGATGCAGCGCAGCATCACATAACAAACGCAAATTCTTTTGAAAACAGTCGACACAAGCAAAAAACTCCTATACTCATTCCCGCTATCTTCGTTTTGTGGACCTCCTTTATCCCACGAAAAAAGTGTTACAGTTACACACTTGTTGAAGTTTCTGCATCACAAAGTTGCTCGACATGGCAAAGAAAACCTGTGATGCACAGGCTATAAGGGAAAACATAGAATGACATGAAACTGGCAAGCATTTCGTGCATGACAAAGGTTGCCTGTCTAGCTTGTTTCGCACTACAATGTGTAACTGTAACACTTTTTTCTTCGCATATCCTTCTCCGCCGCTATACTCTCCTCCCCGTCCGCCACGACTAGTCTTCGGTTGTTTTTGTGCTCGTATCCAAGTGAAAAAAGCCCCTACCCCATACTCAAAACACAATTTGTGTTGCTGGATTTGTGTACACAAATGAGCTCTGTATTGCAGCGAGAGCTTGTCGGCATATTCTAAGCCCATTCGGATGCGCATCCGGCTAGCAGCTGGGCATGAGCAACGAGGCTGCGATAGGCGAAAACGCATGACAGACTGGCTACACAATGCGCCACATGGGTGCCGCTTGCCCTGTACGCAAGGCAGAGCTGATTTGTGGCCACGCATCAGCATCACAAGTTTCCTTTTCGATATGGGGAGGGGGGATTTTTCCTCACAATAGCTCGTATTCCAGGTTCAAAACCTTCTGCTCGTGCACCTTCAAGTGCGTCCTATGATCCCGTTCTATCATTTCCATTTTCGAGCACTTGTTTGCGATTTCGGACTCGCATTGCTTGACCTCGTGCTTAGTAATGTCGTAGAACCGGTGAACCTGATAAAGAGAACGATTCTTGGTAAAATTCACATTTTGCCCCATGCAAGAAGCCGTATGGTAGAGGCGATTTGTCATGCGGCATGCTCATTCAAACACAAAGTGGAACTGCGGTCGAAATTATTTCTGTTTTTATACCATGTCATTCTCCAGCTGCATGTAATTCCTTTCCTTTGCCACCTTGACTAGCCTGTACTGCAGGCCCTGAATCTTCTCTGTGAGCATTGGTATTGACAAATCCCTGACTTTATGCATTGCAAAAGTACCGCGCAAGTAGTGGGAATTGCATGGCAGATTCTACTGATAGAAGGAGCAACCAACTTTGCCATGCGGATTCAGGTTCACAAAGCACATCTGTCATGCGAGCTTGCAATGAACTACAATTACGGTGAAGCTTTAGAGCAGGATAAAACTCCTCCGGTATCTCCTCCTCCGGTTCCTCCTCTTGCTTCTTCTTGCCTGATAATGGTTCGGAAATAATGATGAAGCCACTTTTGTCATGCGAAAAACATATCCGCACGTTGATCGTTCATGCACGCACTGCATCACAACGACCTGCTCAATATCTACCTTTTTTCCCCATCTTGGCTTACGATTGGCCGACGAGCCTCACGAAGGTGGCTACGTAGCAGACGGCTGTTTTGATGATCAAGCGTCCGCGAAAAGACGCAAGACCTGCAGCTTGAGCGGTTTAGGAGTCGACGCTCCGATGTGTGGCTCGGTTTCGGTATTAGTCGCGTGCTGCCGAAAGCCAATCCCGAAGAATCTGGGAGCTGCGATTGCGCCGTCTGAAACTCGCGGAGCCACTATCTCGTCCCTGCGCAACTGCAACTTCTGATTCCCGGAGAGCGGCAACACATGTTTTGGTCTACTTCGCAGGTGCTCGTGAGCTAGGTTCTGTGCAGTGAAATGCTGTTAGACCCTCCTGAACGCACTTTCCGCTTTCTTCTACGAGATATGCTCTACTTTGTGCGGAGGATGTAGTAGAGAGGTTTCTGACTCGCATGATTAGCAAAGCAACTCCACAAGAGTACAAAGAATTCTCCCTATAGCTTCTGTACATTCACAACGCGATTTTGAGGTTGCACTCGCTGAAGAAACGGCTAACAAAAATGTCATCCTCTCTCGCATGAATTTTCGCAAAACGATCACGCTCTCTCTCGTCTCCCTCAAACTGGTCTTAAAATGCTGCATTTTGTCACGCACAAACGGAAACGAATGCATGATCGTATCGAGCGAACAGTCTATTATTTCCCTGCATCAAACGAAAAACACGAGCCTGAGCGCTGTGTCACAACCAAGTCGGCTTTTTTTTCGTCGGGGTTTGAAAAAGAAGTAAACTTACAAGTTGCGGATTGAAATCATGGCTTTGTCGGTTCTTTTACACTAGAGCTAAAATCTGCTTTACATTTCAGACAGAAACGCGTTTCACAGATTTCGCTTCGTTTTATCTCGTCTAAAACGCACCACAATTACTCCGACTCGCGCTTCTTGTGCATACCTGATTTCATTTAGAGTGATAGCTTGGTTTTGGTATGCGGAATTATCGGTTGATAAGCTGCAACTACTATTACGAACCTCTATAACACAAGAATCTGCATGAGAAAACCCAGGTCCATTACAGGTCTATGCAAGACAAAAAAAACCTATACCCATCTTGCAGTGACGCTGGTTGCGCAGGAACTTGGCGTCCATACCCTTGGTGGACATCTTCTTCGGGGTGCGGGTCTTCTTGATCCCGTTACGGTGGGCCTTGCGACCCTGGTTGTGGTTGGTGTGGTTCTTGGACTTGGCCATTTTGTGAGTTCAATCCTTCAACTAGGCTACTAACCCGTTTGAAGTCCCTGATAGAATGGTGGAAAAAATTAAGATACACAACGGAGAGAATGGAAGATGACAGTGGGAGTGACACCGACACGACCAAGTCAGTGTGCATACGGATCAACTGATCACATTCCGTCTTTTCTAGAAAAATCAGGATCTCTTGCTTGATTTGGTGAAGAGGAACTTTGCGATGTAGTAGTTGCACTCAGTTTTTGCAGTGCTGGAGGTGGAACTTTCCCTTTCAGATCTTCGCAAAAGATTTTCGATCTTGTGATCTTGTGTCCCCTAAGCGACCTTTAGATTTTCTCACAGATCTTTAGATTTCGATGGAATACCATGCAGAGCTCGTTGATGTGGTGCTCAGTCATGATCATCATCTTCGACAATTTTTACATCGAAATTGAAAGACTCCTAGCTTGTTTTCGAAGTTGAAAGGAAATCATCAGCCAAATGCCTCGTAAAAGTTCATCAGAAGGCGCACACAGCGCGCACGTGAAAATCCGAAACCCAAGTAGCCAAAACCACAGAACGTGGAAATAGCTGGTAGAGAAAAGAAAATTCGCGCACCGCGTGCAAAAGTCTGACATCTAATTAGTATGGATTGTGTAGTTTGGTCATCATAGCGGAGTTGTACTTTCTGTACTTTTTCATCATAGAGCATTGCCAAAACAGACAGCTCGAAGTAGTCGTGAAAAACTGTATGCAAGGCGACTGACGTCTGCTACTAGTGGGCCAGAAGAGAGCAAAACAAATCCAAAACGGACCTGCCACTCGAGAGAGCCAAGTAGAAACGCTAATTAAACCGCATAATGGATCTGTGTCGCCACGATACCAGAAAGTCGAGTGTTTTTATGAACTAAGTTTGAGAAAAACCTCGAGGCAAAGGGTGGCAGAATGAGCAGAACGGATCTTTTTCAACGTGTCTGAAGTAGATCTGCGGGATCATTTTGTCTCATGAAAACTACCAGCGAATTTTTCGAATTCCATCAGACAAATGCCTCGTTTGTAGAATGTCGTCAAAGCGCCACTACACCCGTGCGATTCAAATCCCGCCTGACAAACAGGAAAACCCATCCCGAACGTTAGGCAAAAGTCAAAAAGCGCAAGTACAACGTAACTTCGGACATCTAATTAGTAATGGATTCGGTAAAAACAGTCATCCTTGTTGGGATCTTCGCGAGAGTCACTTCTGGAAAAAGATAATTCATCTCTATGAAGAATTTCTACCGCACGAAAACTTTTTGATCCGCGTATGATGCAGCTGTTTACGCAAAATACAAACCATCAGACAAATGCCTCGATTTTCGTCATGACGTGTGGGCGCGAAAAGGAAAAAACGCAGAACGCGTCTTCTCCAAGTCGCTTGTTGAATGGTCCGACTCGTCATCTAAAAATTTGTCTCATCACAAATTGTGTATTTTTGCAGATCACGCATGAGAAACTTGATCTTTTCAATCGGATCGCGCCTGGCAAATTCACCATGAGCTGCCCTTGGATCTGTTGTTTCTACTACAGGATCGTTGTATTGGTACCGAAAAAAAGCCATGGCGTTACTTTGCTGCACACTAGCGATAGAGGAGATCCGTTTACAACTTCTTGAACTTACCACATTTGATCTTTCATCTCAAGGGCCGTCGACCTGTATGATCTCATTGCAAACTTGTGCAGTCCGGAGCTAGTACTTCAGATTCCAACATTGGGAGAATCACAATTTATCTCAGGGCTTTTCCAGGCCAATCCTACTAGCTACCACTCAAAGATGAAAAAACAACTCCAAACACATTGCATCCAGGCTTCTGCTTACGCAAACCAATTCCAACACAGCTGTAGTTGTTGTGGTGATTTTGTCAGACTGCTTCTCTCGAGAGAGAAATGTGTGAAAAGGTCGTCACTGAAAACGAAAAGCCGAATAGCCCCCACTGTGTTAGCGAAAGAACAGTGGCAAAAGCAAAACCGAGCTTCAGCACAAGTTCTTCTCTAGCACAAAGAAACTACTCGAGCGATTTCCGACTCTCAGCATCTACTATCCAGATTTACAATGCGCGTCATCATCTCGAACCTTTATTCTGTTTTCGGTTGGGTAAAGCTAAAGCAGGTCGAAGGAAGTAGTGGATGAACTGGGGAAAGAATAGATCTCGCCACACCTCAAACCAAGGTATCAGTAGAGGGAGTAGCAGAGATACTGTTTCCTACTTTTTGGGTTCCTTTGTTGGGGTAGTTCTGCAATTCAGAAAGAGGTATTGGTGGTTCCAGCGTGCGAATTTCGTGTGTGCGCCTTTTTTAAGTACAGCACTGTGCTCGTCGTAGAACCATGTAGAGAGTGGCAGCTCAAGGTCGTTTTGTAACGACCATTTGCTAGTACTTGTGTCGCTGCAAAGGGGATACTGTTAAACAAAGGATCTGGCTGCGCAGCTGCCCCTCTACTTCCGCGCCACCAGAGAAATCAGTACAGCTCTTACCACAAAGAAATCGGTTGCACGGTCTGCACTGTTGGTTTTCCCATCTGCGGCTTCCCACCGCCCTTGGTCGTGCCACCACCGCCCTTCGCCGTGCCAGCACTGTAGGCGTGGTCATCATGGCCGTAGCCCTCGTCGTGGCCGTAACCGTCATCGTGGCCGTAACCGTCATCGTGCTCGTAGCCGTCATCCTGGCCGTAGCCATCATCGTTCCCGTAGCCATCATCATGACCGTAATCCTCGTCGTAAGCGTAGGGATCGGGCTTCCCGCCTCCTTTCTTCCCGCCTTTCCCTGCTTTCCCCTTTTTGCCGCCTTTTCCGCCCTTGCCACCTTTCCCGCCCTTGCCACCCTTTCCTTTGCCACCCTTTCCTTTCCCGCCCTTGCCTTTCTTCCCACCCTTCCCGTGGTCATCGTAATGCCCGTAGTCATCCTCGTACCCGCCGTAGTGGTCCCCGTAGTACTCGTCAAATCCACCCCCATGCACTTGCCCGGCCCGGTAGTTCAGGTAATAAAACGCCAATCCGAACAGGATGAGGATGTATCAAAAGTAAAAATGTCTGGGTCTGGGAACTTGTGATGCTGGGTGGCGTCTCATGCTAGGGTGCAAATGCTGACTCAGCATGAGAAGTTTCTCAGCTCCCAGGTGTTGCCTATTCTGCATGACAAACTGCGCTTTTGCATCACAGAAAAACGGGGCTCTTGGGTAACGTGCATGACAGATTTAAGAGTCATGCCAGACAAGCATGACAAACATGAATTTTTCCAGACCCAGACATTTTTACAGTTGATAGGATGAAGAGCGCGACGACCACGTACACAGTCGTCCAATCTTCTTGCTCAGTCGTGGTCGTGGTGGAGACGAGAGTATGGAAGTGTAACACTACTGGTCCCGCTTTACAAAACAGCTTCCGCTCTAGCAATATGTCACTTCCTTTTTTTTGCCTAGAACAACGCGCTGCGCTTTTTGTCGCGCACAGGCTTGCTTGACAACCTTGACCTTGCCTTTTCCGAGCAGGCCTGCCGAATTTAAGTAGATTCGTCCTTGCTACAGGCCTACCGGCTGCACACTTGCTTTCTATATCCAGCTGGAGTTTATTTGTCTCCACCTTCGTGTACTATGCAAGGGCAGATGAACAGCGGAGATCCATAAAAAAAAGTAGGACCGTGTGAAACACCCAGGATACGTGGCGCTCGACGCATCGCCAGTCGTCGTAGTAGTGGTCGTAGTAGTCGTACTCGGGCATGCACCATCGCAAGTAGTTGTCGTGGTAGTGCTGGTCGTCGTACTAGTGGTAGTAGTCGTACTAGTGGTCGTAGTAGTGGTCGTAGTAGTTGTGTCTTGAGCAGAAACAAGAAGAACCGCGTCCTCAGGCCCAGTATGCATTGCCAATATGTCTGGTTGTCTGGAGGTGGATTCCAAGACTCGTGGTCATCTTCCCTGTCTTTATACACCACTCAGGACTCTGTCGTGCGTAGGTGCAAAAAAATCGTCTTGTCGAGGGTATAAAACCGTAGTCTGCCAACATGCAAAATACGCAACACATAGCACCTCAAAAACTTGCCATGCTTGGCCACGTGCTGGTACAGTGCACGCATTATTCATCTCTGGCTTGCATCACAAGTGTCCCCGCCCAGACACATTTGCATTTGATACCAAATCTCCTGTCTCAGCACCGCCGACAGGACTAGCCAAGCGGCCCGCTGCATCATGTTTCGGTGGCGATTCGATCAGTTAACTAGCAGCCGTGTATGTGGAAATTAAGTGCTTTAGCAATATTATTTCCGTCCCTTAAAAATCGAAGCTACGGAGGGACGTGCAACACCTGCTGCTGCTGCTACGGTGGTCCCTGCGAGTCGTCCATAGGTCACTAACGCAGATGAAACTGCATGGATTATTTCTCGTAAAGGGAGTGAATAATGAAGAGGAGTGTACAACTGCTTAACCTGGTGTAGTTTCTCAGTGGGCACGTCATTCAAGCTAGATTGTGACCGAAACTGATGATGAAAGTACCTTGCAGACTTAGACGTAAGTCGGACGGAAGTGGACGTTTTTATCTTAAGCACGAAATGTCTAAAGGTTGTACGAGAAAATGCTTTAGCACGCGATGAAGTGGACGATGACTTTGCCTTTGTTCCGACTTTGGCTTTGCGACTCTAGGTGTATCATAATTGTTACCGAAATGAAATAATAAGCGGCCAAGAACGAAACGCCGAACAAGGAATAGTGTGAAATAAAACCGACGGGTTAACTGTTTTGGTCCAAAACAAACCGAATGCTCCTTCACGCCTGAACGGCTGGTAGGTGAGACGTCGGAGTACCGAAGTTTTTCTGCGAGCCGACGAGGAAAATAAACCGACCACTTTTCGCAGCAAGAATTTCCGACAAAAACCGACCGCCGCTGTCATGGCATCAGGGAGGACAAAAAAACCGAATTGCATCACTGCACTTTCTTGTACGACGATATTTTTGAATTGGAAATGGGGCCGAAGCAGACTGTTGTTACACACAATCAAGTCATGCACAGCCTGACGCGTTCCCTTTTTCTGATCTGCGTTTTCCCAAAACAAAAAGTTTTTTGTTCCAAATGTTGTCAAGGCAGGTGGAATTGGGGTCGACGTGTGGGCGGAGTCTCAGGCTATGAGCGGAAAAAACTATTGGGTTATGCTGAAAGAGGATTTTAGGGAATTGGTGCTTTTTCTACTACTACTTCCAAAAAGTTTTGTATAGAGAACATGCTAAGAATGATTTCGAGATACAGAAGATTTTCAACGTGGATAAAACCTATATTTTCTGGTGTACTTTATGCTAATAAAAAAGAACGGTCGGTCAAGTAGAACTTTTCGTATTGTCAAAAAATAAAAAAGCCTGCTATTGTACATGAAATAAACTGTCTGTTGAAACTGAAAACTTTCTTCCGAATTGAATCTATCTAGGGCGAGGCGGAACTAGAGCTGTGCTATGCTTTACAGTTTTACTGCACCGGGGAACGATAGAGAACGACTTGCTTGTTTTCGTGCAAAAAACAACGTCACAAGGGTAGCATTGAGTTTTGAAATTCTACAAATGCAAAAGCGATAAAATTGTGTCTGATTTTTCAAAAAGATGCTATTTTGGATGATTTTGAATACTGGTAAAACTAGGTTATGCTAAAACAAATCTGATACAAGAACGAAAATTTGTAACTTCAAAAAGATTCACGCGTCTGATACTGTGTTTTTCGTAAAATCTGATCTAAAACAATTTGGCATGCGGACTCAGCGCCGGAAAGCCTTGAGCTGACGTTCTGCGAGAAAAGATTGTTTCCTGTAAAGAACCAACTTCAAAAAGATTCACGGTTATCAAAAATATTCTTGGTTGCGAGAGCTTCTTTCTTCATCTCCTGCTAGACTTACTTCACCCCTGATTTCATCTCCACTCATGAAATCTGATACGGAACCGCGTCAATTTGTCCCGCGTTGGTAAAATAAGCCCCGTCCGGCCTGTATGCATTGCAAATATGTTTGGGTCCGGAAACCTGTGATGCAAGGAAGGGAATAGTGAGCACACTGTGATGCGCTCCCCAGCATGACAAGTTTTTCGGTGCTTCTGAGTTGCGTACTCCGCATGAGAAACAAACCGCGTTTTTGCATGACAGAAAAGCAGACCTCTTCGGGGGCACGCGATACAGAGTTCAGAGTCATGCCAGACTAGCATGACATGGCGCAGAATCTTCCAGACCCAGACATATTTGCATTTGATAGACTCCCGCCCACCTGCGTTTGCGGGCCGAGGTTGAAGTTTTGCAAGGTTGTGTCGTTCACGTTCCGCCGGTTCTTGATCCGATCCCCCATGCTCTTCCGCACCCGGCCGCCCCCCGCCCGGTCGGACGGCATGGAATCGTAGCCCTGCAGTTCCAGATCCCGACTCCGCATTTCGTTCTCGATCCCGTGGGCCGTCGCGCCGGTGGTCGGCGCCCGCGGCATGGACGCGTTGGGATTTCCTTGTTTCATATTCCGCGACGCCCGTTTCGATTGCAGCATGTCCTGAATCGAACTGGCCCCGAACCCGGCGGTGCCGTATCAACTGCAAATATGTGTGGGTCCTCTGGAAGGTTGCAAGACTTGTCATGCACATTTTCCACGACCACCCATGAGGTCTGGAGTGGGGGACCGAGCATGACAGATTCTACTTTGAGGTCTCTATCATGCCTATACTGCATGAGAAACTCGTCCCCCTCAACCTGGTCAAAAGAGGACAGCGGTTCTTGGCCCTCATGCAAGACAGATTTTTCCATGATTCAGATTGAGCATGACAAGTTGCAATCTTCCAAACTATCCAGACAAAGTTGCAATGCATATGCCCGGCTTCGCGACGATGTGGCCGGCGGCCTCGTCCGGCGTGATCCCGGTGGCGGACGACACTTGGAAATTCTTCACCGCTTTTGGTTTTTGCAATCTGTCCTTCGGCCGGTCCTCAACGAGAGCGTTTTCTAATAGCAGGAACAAGTCTTTCTCCATGGCGTCGATAAACTCCAAAATTTTCTCGTTGCTGATCCCCAAATCTAGTAATTCGTCCATCTTATCCGCGATTTTCTTCGCGAGAACCTGTGTTTCCACAAAGATCAGCTCGTACGCGTCCATTTGCGCAATTCTGTCCAAATGCTGCAACACGAAGTGCTTCAACTGCTCAAACAATTTCGTCGCGGCCTGCATGGTTCTGTGTTGCGGTTTCAAACTCTGCATGTTGCCGCGCATCGACAACCGGTTGATCACTTCATCCCTTAAATTCACCCGACGAATTTCCCGCATGGTTAAATTTTCCGTTAATCTATCCTGAGTAAAAACATCCCCACACCAGAGTCAAGATGAGGATTTTGCAACACAAACCTAGAACTTTTGGGGGTCACGCATCACAAGTTGCAGTCCGTAGTGTAGTGCAGCTTCGCAAGGCCAGCTGCATCAGAAATCCACCTGCTCATCCTGTTTACGGCATTACAAATTCCAAAACACGACTAAAAATGCCTCTCCTGGTGATGCGCATTACAAATGTTCCTGTCATTGCAAATCTGCATGACAACTCTGGTGTGGGGACGTTTTTACTCAGGATATAATCTTCTCCCCACCGTGTCGACGAAGTGCTGCTTGACCAACGCTATGGATTGCAAAAGTGTCTGGGTCTGGAAGATTGTCAGATTTGTCATGCAGCTTTTCCATGACCCATGAGGTCTGGAATGCAGGACCTAGCATGACAGATTCTGCGCGATCTCTCTCATGCCTATCCTGCATGAGAAACTTCCTTCCGACTTGATCAAAACTGGACGACTTTTGGTAATCATGCAACACAGATTTTTGCATGCTTCAGATTTAGCATGACGCGCTGCATTCTTCCAGACCCAGACACTTTTACAGTTGATAAGCGCTTCAATCTGGTCGGTTTCAATCACGTCCTCGGTTAACAGGGAATACTCCTCAAACACGTCGACCTGGTCGACGACAAACATCTGCCTATTCGCCACGTTCGCGTGCGTGAGCTCCTTGTTTACGTGGTGGGAATGGAGGAGAAGTGCTTCCTCAATCGTTTCTCCGGAATGGTACGCCGGGCCGTCGGAGTTCGCCTCCTTCTCCATCATTTCGACGATGCGCTCGCAGAAGTCCGTGATTAACTGCCCGTCATACGCGGAAACGGACTTCAGCTCCTTCACGATCAACTGCATTAAATTCTTCCTCCCCAGCTGTCGGTTCCGGAGCCACATCGACTATCCTGAGTAAAAACGTCCCCACCCCAGAGTTGTGATGCAGATCTGCAAGCACAAGAGCGCTTGTAATGCGCGATCCCATGAGGGGCATTATCAATCGTGTTTTGGAACTTGTAATGCTGTAAACAGCATAAGGAGATCGATTTGCTATGCGGCTTCCCTTGCTAAACTGCACTACACTACAGTCTGCAATTTGTCATGCGTGGTTCCCAAAACTTCAAGGTTTGTGTTGCAAAATCCCCATCTTGACTCTGGGGTGGGGACGTTTTTACATAGGATATCGACTCTTCGGCGTTCATCGGCTTCATGAACTTGGTCTGCGCGCAGCGGTTATGCATTGCAAATATGTCTGGGTCGGGAAAAACATTGTGATGCAAATCTACGAATTGTGGGCGCACTGCAGTATACCGCCTAGCATGACAAGTTTTTGCGCTGCTGTGTGTTTCGTTTTTCGCATGACAAACTGCGTTTTTGCATGACAGGCAAGAGGCCCTTGTTTTCCTGTTCATGCATCACAGATTTAAGAGTCATGCCAGACAAGCATGACAACCTTGCATTCTTCCAGACCCAGACACATTTGCAATGCGCAGCGATTGGACACGTGGCCGATGAAGTGGCAAACGACTTCCGCGATCTCTTGATCCCGAGAATTGATCACCATTCCGTCGGTGAGAATTCCGACCAACTCGTAGATCACTTTCCGGAACTGTTGCTCGGTTCCAAACTCGTGCTCAATTTGCTGTAAAACCCGCTGCGCTAAGAAGTCACAAGTGTCGAAAAGCGCTTTGCCCGCCAAATCCTTCTTCGGGTTTTTCCGCGACTCGATCTTTGCCAGTTCCAAAGTCTTCAGCAAGAAATTCGCCAAAACCGTGACGTCGTTCGGAAGGGCGTCGGGTGTGTGTGGCTTCAATTCCGGCTTGCACAGCTCCTGCTTCAGTTTCTCCTTCAGCTCATTGTCCAGTTTCGTCGCAAGCTTCTCCAAGAAATCCTGCACCAAGCCGGCGTCGATATCGGAGGTTGGTTGCCGGGTGAGATTCGCGGACAGATTCTGCAGAAAAGTTTCACACCTCCTGTCAATCACGTCCTTGATGACATCATTCAACACCCGGATGGCGTCGTTCTCTGGGTAGGATTCCAGCCCCGCTAACTCCTCCACACTGATGTTATCCGGGTGGCTCGCCTATCAAGTGTAAAAGTGTCTGGGTCTGGAAGATTGGAAGATTTGTCATGCACATCTGACATGACCCATGACGGCTGTGATCTATGCCCTAGCATCACAGATTTTCTGAGTGCGTCTTGATGCATATCCTGCATGAGAAATGCCCTCTCGTCCACGTGGCAAGGACTGGACTCCTATTGCCTGTCATGCAACACAGATTTTTTTAGAATCCAAAAATAGCATTACAAGTTGCATCCTTCCAGACCCAGACATTTTTACATTTGATATCGCCATCAGTTCGATCTGATCACCCACGTTGCAAACCAATTTCACCGGCGCGTACCGCCACCGGGCGTTCAAGGCCCGCTGCATTAATTCGATTTCTGAAGATCGGTGGACTTCTAGCGCCAAAGCGTTCATGGCCTCGGCGACCAGCACGTCGACAGAGGCGAGTTTGGCCTTCATCAACTTGTGCGAATTCATCCCCCCTAAGATCGTGTTCTCTTTCGCGACTTTCACACCCACTTCCACCTTCCGGAGTAGTTCTAAATCCACGTTTTCCAACTTCGTCCGTTTAATAATGTCGCACTGGCCCTCGACGAAGGCCTGCACGTAGCGACAGGCTTGCAATAAAGACATTTCGTCGACGACATTGGCGTTCAACGAGTCCTGGAAATCCTCTAGGACCTCCCCATCCACGGAATTCGTCCTCTCAATCAACGTGATGACCGTATTCGCCAACGATTGACTCGTTTGGACCGCCTCGCGGGATAAGGGGAATTGGCAGTAAGCCAACCCCCTGCCGATGATGGACGACGCGCATCCAGCCGCCATGTCGTGGATCGCACCTAACGCGTCGATTTCCGTTTCCACTATTGGTAACAATCTCGACGGAATATCCGCGATCTGCCGGACCGCGACTGTCACTTTAGGGACGGCCAGCCACTTGCTGTCATCCGGCCCCGGTTGGGTGACAACGACGTTGAGACCGTATAATGTTTTGGAAGTGGCGATTAAGGAAATGTTTCGCTCCACCAAATCTGGCGGGACGAACTGGGTCACGACTTTGTGGACGGAGGAAACCAGATGTCGCGCCAACGCGTCGAAATCCGCGCACTGGATGTGGAGACGGTCGTGGTCTAAATATTTCGCGACGTCGACAACCTCATGGACTAATTGTTGGCAGTCCTTGGCGTTGCACTTTAGCATGCCGTGGGTGGTGGTGCCAAAGCCTGGGCGTAAGACGTCCATGTGGTCACCCAGTTTGAAATTGCGAACCAGCATGTCGGAGGTGATCGGATCTTTGTGCATGCCAACCCGGTGGAGGCGGCGGTTTCCCGCGTTCATGTCCCGGAGAACGGCGATTCCGCGGTAGTCGCGACGGGAGAGGCCCTGATAGTTGTAGAGGTTTTTTGAATATCATCCCTTGGCTTTGATGCATGACAAGTTCTCGGAGGACTTTCATTTTGATCATGAAACTTCTGTTGCAGGAAATTCCGAAAAAACTCAAACTTTGTGATGCAAAAACCACACTATCAATACCGATTTCAACGTCTTCAACTCGTCCTCTTCAATTCCCTCCGTCCAGCTCTGCAGCATGTTCCGCCTGAACATCCCGTGCATGTCATGCCTTTTATTCGCCAAAAACTCCGTCCTCTGCCGCAGCCGCTGCTCGCCCCGCCAGTACATGCGGCGGACGACCGCTTTCATGGCGGCACGTTGTAAAATTTCTTCCAACAGCCCGACATCCCCCTCATATCAACTGCAAAAATGTCTGGGTCTGGAAGAATGGAAGTTTGTTATGCTTGTCTCACATGACTCTTAAATTTGTCATGCACATTACCCAAGAGCCCCATTTTGCTGTCATGCAGAAACGCAGTTTGTCATGCAGAATAGGCAACACCTCTAAGCTCAAAAGCTTGTCATGCTGAGCCAGCATTTGTGGCCTCTTCATGATACGCCACCCAGCATCACAACTTTCCAGACCCAGACATTTTTACAATCCATACCTCAGAAGCGGTTGCAATGGTACTGCCCATAAACTCCTGCAGCGCCGCGCGGCCGAAGAGAGCGACGATCCAATATCGCAATGACAAATCCCCCCTCCCCATATTGACGCGGTAGGTTTTCGCAAATTTGCGTTGCTGATATGTGACCACAAATCGTGTCTGTGTTGCAAGACGGCAACTCCACCGGCTCCGCTGCATTATGCAGGCGGTTTGTCAACATGCTGTTAAGCGCTACAGCACGGACGTTTTTCATGCTAAAAAGCGCCTAGATTAAAGCCTCTCTACTCAGGCTTGATATGGGTCATCTGCAGTCCTGTCCAGCAAGACAAATCTGACTTGTGTACTCAAATCCAGCATCAGAAACTTCGTTTTCATATGGGGAGAAGGGATTTTTCCTTTTGATATCAAAGCCTTGACCGCCACGCCGGTTTCGTGTTCCAATAAATCCGCGACGCCGAGCGCCCGGAGGTGTTCCGCGGTTCCGCCGAGAAATTTGCTGGCCCCGACCCGGGCGTGAATAATCAGCGCCTCCGCGACGGTGTGGAGGTTCAGATTGGCCTTCGCCTTGTCAATCGCGCCGGAGTACAGGGCTTGTCGTGCCGCGAACCGACCGATTTCTTCCAAAACGGTAATGTTCGCGTCGGGCGTGACCTGTTTGTCATCGGCAATACCGTCCTTCGGAAACATCGGGTCCGTCCCCTGCACCTGCGCGGCACCTTCGGCCGCCGCGACAACCGACGCGGCGCCGGACCGGGATAGTAAGTCCGCAAGCCTTTCGTGCGTTTGGAACTTCTCACCAAGAACTCCCGCGATGCAGTGCTCCGCGATCCCCTCGGAGGCGAGGCGGAAATCCGGTTTGGAAGCCATGTCCTTGGTCCGCAGAGCCTTGGACAGCTTGAAGTTCGTCACATTGTTGGAGGTGGTCGGCTTCATGACCTTACAATGCCGGGCGATGTCCGTGTCTTCCAACGGCGTTTTGTACTGCAACTTGCTCAACCCGGCGCCGGTTAAACCCGCGCCCAGAATCTGCTCATTGGACATTCCCATCGACTCCATCGCGTTTTCAATATTTTCCTGCTCCTCCCCCCGCAGCTGCGCCATCCGTTCCGGCTCGATCAAACGAAAGCTCGCGTCGGGCACGTAGGTCACGTCCGCCGCTTGGTACAGTGCGGATAGCTTTTATGCAATACAAATATGCCCCCACACGACCCAGTTTTTGTCATGCAAGAAGTACTTCAGCATTGTCTCCTCTGATGCGAAATTTGCAAGGCTGCCTTCGCTGAGACCAAGACGCACTATCAAAATCTTGAATCAATTTGTCTTGCGACCCGTGCATCTGCTTATCCTTTCCAGAGGCTGCTTTTTGCAATACAAATTTCTGAGTCAGAAGGCATAATTGCTTTGCATAACTTCCCGTCCCCGAAGACATCAGAAGAACGACTCGGCTTGTAGAAGTTATCGATGGAATTGTCCTATGCATTGCAAAAGTATCGTACTCGTACTACTTGCGTTTCTGCATTACAAATCTTTTTATCAAGGCAAATCCGCATTACAGCTTCAGTTTGTAGTGCTAGGTGAATTTGTAATGCATTTATACGAGTACGATGCTTTTGCAGTTCATATGTCCTGGGCGTGTTTGTCCTTTTCGGTCAAAAACGCAACTTCGTCCCGGGAGTGGTCGGACTCGATCACCATCACGTCGCCGAGTTCCGGGTCGACAATCATGTGGCAGAGGCACTCTAAAAGCCTATCATCCCGGTCCATCTCGTGCTCCATCACGAGCAGTTGCTCCGCATCTTTTAGGAATCCGGTGCAGCATAAAATGTCGACAATCCCACCCTCATCAAGTGTCATGATATCGTCCATGTGGATCATCACGATTTTCATCTGCTCGTGAATCGTCCCATCGTTATCTTTCTCCGGGCCCAGTAAGTCCAACGCGTCCTCAATGTCGCAGAACGAGGAAAACATTTCCAACAAATCCCTCGTTTTACTAACTTTCGTCTCGTCCGGGATCACCATGACAATGTCCCGTCGCGTCCGGTGCGGCTCCGTCCCGGGGACCCGGGGCAAATGCCGGTCCTGACTCATGCCGACCACTTCTAACAACTGTGTCCGATCCCCCGCCACCTGCACGATCGTGTGGTTGTCGCGAGATTGCAAGATCGAGACCTTCGCGGGGGGGGAGTTCTGCTCCTTCTCCATGTCCCCCATGTTGTCCGCGCCGATTTCTCCGGTGGCGAGATATCGCGCTTCCGCGGGTAGTTTATCCCCACGCGTGCACGAAATGTCGGTTTGCGACTGCTTGGCCGCGCGGCCCATGAGGTCTTGCAACAAGGCGGAGTCTTGTGGTTGCCCGGACAGGTTGTCGTTTTTCATTTTTTCGTCCCTTTTCCTCCTTTGCTCCGGGTCGATGTCCATCTCGACCCCCGGCATGAGTTCGATCGACCCCCAGAGTTGCGCCCCTTTTACCCGCAGTTGCATCCCCAACTCCTGCACGAACTCGTTCTGCCAGGAACTGTTCAACAATAACGCGTCGCGGATGTGCAACCGTCTCACTCTTTCCTCCAGCATGTTGCCGAAATGCATCAGGATTCATCAAATGCAAAAGTGTCTGGGTCTGGAAACTTGTGATGCTGGGTGGCGTCTCATGATGAGGCCACAAATGCTGGCTTAGCATGACAAGTTTCTGAGTTTCTAGGTGTTGCCTATTCTGCATGACAAACTGCGTTTCTGCATCACAGAAAAATGGAGCTCTTGGGTAACGTGCATGACAGATTTAAGAGCCATGCCAGACAAGCATGACAAATCTCGCAATCTTCCAGACCCAGACATTTTTACAGTTGATAGGATTTCGCTCGCCACAATCTCCGGGTTGGGGACCAGTTGCATTTGCGGCTGCTCTATCAAATGCAAAAATGTCTGGGTCTGGAAAGTTGTAATGCTAAAAGTGGATGATAGCCGGACTGCAATACGCAGCCAAGCATGACAAATTTTTGAGCGGCTACGTGTTGCGTATTCCGCATGAGAAACTGCGTTTTTGCATGACAGATAGGAGAGCCGGTTCGTTCCCACGCATTACAGATTCTCGTGTCATGTCAGACATGCATGACAAGTCGCAGAATCTTCCAGACCCAGACATTTTTACATTTGATATGCTCTAAAATTCCGATTTCCAGCGCGTCGAGGAGATCGGAATGGAGTTTCCACACGAGGAATTTCAATAAGTGTTCCGCCCGTTCGTACGCCAGATCCGCGTTGTCTTTGATCTCTTCCTGTTTCAGAATCTCCTCCTCGATCATCTTCTTATTCTCCGCATTGGTCTCCATAGATTCAACCAAATCCCGGATTAATTTGCTCATCACCGCGACTAGAGTATCTAGTGTCGCCAACCGGCAATGCTCATACCGATTCGTCCAGGTGACCCGATCGACTAAGTCCACATTCGGGCTCTGCATCCGCTCCAAGTACTGCGCATGGTGCACGCAGAGGGTGGCAAGAGTGACGGAAGCAATCGCTTTGGCGTGGTGGGGCATCAGCTCGATGTTCAATTTCTTCACAAGTGCATCTAATTCCGGGCGGTAGCCAACCCCGGCTTCGACGTAGAAGCAGGGCTTTTCGCAGACCGAGCGGTGGGCGAGGGAAGAGACGACCTTTGATAAAGTTTTTTTTTTTTCGTAGGTAGCTTTGCATATGACAAATAGTATTTGGATTTTCAGCATCAGAAACTTTGGCCATGCAGAAAAAAAGCAAAATTTGTCATGCAAAACCCACTAAAAAGCCCTATACCTTCTCAAACTCCGCCACGACGTTGCTTTTCCGGGCTTTGTCATCCCAAATCCGCTTTTCAATTTGGTACAAAACCGCCTCCACCAAAATGTCTACGTCAGATTGAAACCGCCAGGAAATCGGGGTATGCATTGCAAACATGTCTGGGTCTGGAAACTTGTGATGCTAAAGTGTGAATGATGGAAGCAATTCCGAATGCAGCCAAGCATGACAACTTTCCACTAAGCTTTCTGATGCGTAGCCCGCATGAGAAGCTGCGTTTTCGTATAGACAAAAGGGGCTGCGCATTTTGTTGGTCATGCAACACAAATTTTACAAGAATGTGAGACCTGCATTACAAGTTCGAACTTTCCAGACCCAGACGCATTTGCGGTTGATACGGGGTTCTGTCTTCCAACTTTTCCACCTGCATGGGTAGCTGCGTGTTCTCCGTCGTGACCTGGTATAGCAAAAATACCGCGTCGTTGATTTCCAAATACAATTTCTCCCGGATGGGGTCGAAAAGCGACTCATCCAAATCCATTTGGTTAAAAGTGTTCCGGAAAACGTTCAACAGATCGGTCGCACGCTTCCGAGAAGATTCGAGAATCTGGTCATGGAACTTCGCCCGCGGATCCGTGTATTCGTCGTGCTTGATCGCGTCGTAGTGTTCAAAAGCGGCGACGACGACCAGTTTCAACGTCACGTGCGCCAGAACCGCTTCTAAGAATTCTCTCTCGCTTGTTCTCGTGTGCCGCCCGATTTTCCGCTCGTCGATCATGAGTTGCACGATTTTCACTGCCGACTCGCAGATGTATTGGAAGGCGACTTCGGCCTTGGAGAGAACATCCTCCCGGCCCCCCTTGATCCCGAGCTTGACGACCACTTCGGTCAGATCTTGGTGGTAGACCGCGATCCGATCGAGTTTTTCGTCGATCGGCACGTGTATCAACTTGAAAAGTGCCCCGCTGCCCCAGAAGTGCAAACAATTTCTGATGCGAAATTCCCGAATGGAAATCAGTTTTGTCTTGCATGAAACGACCACGAGTGAGTCTCGTCCCCGATCTAGATTCTAGTCCTGTAGAGCATCTCTCGCATGACAAGCCCCACTGTTGCTGGGCCTTTTTGCAACACAGATTTTTGTGCTAGAATTCCTCAATGAAATACTTAAATCTGTGTTGCGGGAATATGCAAGATGGAGAGTTTTTCCATTCGCAACCTTTGCAATACAAACACTTTCCCTTTCTGGGGTGGGAGCTGCACTTTTCATTTTGATAACGTGCTCTACGTCTTCATCTTCCACATCGGACATTTCCGCGCGGTCCGCCGCCGCTTCCGTCTCCACCCGCGTGATCTCGTTTTCGGATTGTTTCAGGGTATAATCCAACGCGTTGGAAATATCTTCGACTAAGCATTTCGGGTGCTCGCGACAGAGATTGTACAGATTTTCACCACAACTGTACAATTCCGAATAATCGTATTCCCCCTCGTCGATCGCGGCGATCATTTTCTTCATGGTCCCGTCGGTTTTCAACAAATGGATCACATCATCGGCGATCTCCTGCTTCACCAATTCGGGGTGACTTAACGGCAACGTCGAGTCAAAGTGCGGCGGGTGCTGCATGAGCTTAGCCACCTGCTCGATGACCAGTTGTCGCCTCACGTCGTCGAGGAAATATCGGTTGGTCGCTTCTAGGAACATGTTGGCAAGTTGTGTCCTTCGTTGGAATATCAAATGCAAATATGTCTGGGTCTGGATGAAACTTGTGATGCTAAAACATGGATGAGCCTGGTGCTTTCAAGTCCAGCCAAGCATGACAGGTTTATTTGGCGCCGACTGATGCGTATGACGCATGACAAACTGCGTCTTTGCATCACAAAAAGGCAAAACTTTTGCTGGCTATGCAACACAAATTTTTCAGGAATGCTAGACCCGCGACACAAGCTCCACTTTTCCAGACCCAGACATATTTGCAATGCATATGGAAAGTCGCAACACAAACGCCCTGCTGGTCCTCCGTTTCCTTGTTGAAAAAGTCGCGGATTTGCAAACCCGGCTGGCGCTCGTAGGCGGACTGATATTGATTTGGAATTGGTGCATGACAAAAACAGGGTAATGTGCGGATTGTCCTGCATGACACATTTCGAAATTTTTGGAAACCAAAACAACCTCTACTCGGCATTTCTGCATCACAAAAGCGAATAAAACTACTCATGATTCATGGAGCAGATTACGCATGACAAATAACCCATAGTACCTTCCCCATGCTGCCCCGGGAATTTTCGCTGATCGCTAAACCGCCACCCTGCGTCGCGTACACCGTCGCGCCATCACCGATTTTTCTATGCATTGCAAAAGTATCGCTCTAGTAGAAATAGCAGCACAAATTTTTCCTGAAGGAAAAATGGAATTTGTAATGCTGAATGAGCTCAGGAACCAGGTTTGTCATGCACGACTGCAATTTCTACGAGTGCGATACTTTTGCCTTTGATATTTCCGACCGCGGAGCGATTTTTTCGGTTTGCCCTTCCCCGGCACTTGGTTCAGTTTCTCCGCTTGTTTGAAGTATTTGATCCGAGAAAACCGTTCTTTCGGGTTTTTGTACAGAAAATCCCCGCCGTCCCCGACCGCGGCCTTCCAATCCACCTCGTCGTACAACCAGGACAACGACCCCGCGTTTTTGTCCTTCACGCCAAACATGTTCATGTCCTTCCGAGCGCCGTAGATATCCACGCCGAGGTTGTTCGTCTCGTCAAACAACTTCGGGTCCACATCGATCAGGACTTTCTGGTTCTGACGAAGCTTCTCCGCTTCCTGATTGATGATCGCGGAGGAATCCCCCGCGGAAGTGTCATCCACGACGGAGTCCGCGTCCTTCGCATTTGCCATGTAGTCCCACTGGCGGACTAATTCCGATGGCTTCCCATCCTGCAAATAGCTCAAGGTCAACTCGGCCGGGTGCTTTAACGGTAACTCCTGGGCCTGCTCCGTGTGGTCGGTGAAGACCCAGTGGGTGCCGTCCTCGGATTTTTTGATCGTTTGCTGGATGTAGGGGGAGATCTTCGTCGCGGAGTCACTCGCGCGTTTGATGTCGGACCGTAAGTCGGAATCGTCGAAGAGACCTTTCACCCCGCTTTTCGGATCGGTGACAACAGACGAGGAACTGTCGTCGGTGATAGAGCCCAACGCGTTCTTCCCGTACGGCACGATTTGGAACGTCCCCTGCTCGTTCTTGTGGATCTCCTCCGATTGGAGTAACGACGTTTCGAGCGAAACGACATCCAAAGTCGCGAGTCTCTGCACCAGCTCCGGTTCGAGAAAGGCTAAAGGGCCTTATCAAGTGCAAATATCTCTGGGTCTGGAAATTTCAATTTGTGATGCTAAAATGTGCATGATGAAAACGCTTCCTCATGCAGGAAAGCATGACAAGTCATCTGCGCAACGCTTTATCATACACAGTTCGCATGACAAACTCCGTTTTTGTATGACGTGAGAGGCTGCCACTTTTGTTGGTCATGCAATACAGATTTCACAGGAATGCAAGACCAGCATTACAAGTTCCAACTTTCCCGACACAGACATTTTTGCATTTGATAGGCCCTTCACCGTGACAAACTTTTTCCCAGTAGAATCCGGCTCGGTCATGTGCTCCTTGTCCTTTCTTAACAACACCGCAATCGAGGCTTTCACCGCCTGGATGCTGTTCTGGTACTCGAATTTGTCCGCGATTTTCGGGTGCTGCCGCGCGATCTCGTCGTAGATTTGCTTCACCAAAGTTTGCAGAAACGGGTTGGCTTTTTTGAAAGCCGAGTCCCGATCTTTGTACTGGGGCTTCGTGCCTTCCGGGACGAACCCGAGTGGGCCGAAGAGCATCATGTGCCACAAGCGGGAGGCGAGCGTCGCCAAGGCCATTTCCAAATCCTTCAGCTCCGAGTAGAGCAACAGCAAAATCCTCGCCGTGGCGGAGATCGCCTCCTTCCGGTCGGACTCGATGTCGTCTAATAGAGTAACCGTCATGGCCAACGGTAATTCCAGCAGGTGTTGCGACTTTGCCGAGTCGAAGGGGTGGAGATTTTCATTGGACTGTAAAAAGCCGTGGATCGTCTGCACCCTCGCGTAAAACATCCCCGTTTGCGGGTCCACTGGGTTGACCTCGACGACTTCCCCAGGCTCGATCACATCAATGACCTGCTTCGCGGTGTCGACATCATACAAATCGAGCTTTGTCGTCGCCAAACGCGGTTCGACCTGTTGTAAGTAAAACCGCATCATCGAAGTTTTCGTCTTCTTAATTTCCGAGGACTTCAAGCCCTGATCGGTTGGCCTGCGGAGTCTTCCCTCTTTATCCGCGGTGGAGCTGTGGCGGGATTTGCGCTCCGCCGGTTCGCTTGCTTCCGCAGCGGAACCGCGAGTAGCGCCGAGCGTCGCAAACCCGCCTGCCATGGTGCCGGGTTCGTTGCTCTGCGCCGGCCCGGCGGAGGAGTAGCGGGGCGAGTCTTTCTTACTGGAATCGCTGGACTGCTTGGATTTCTTCTTCGACGAGCCGCTGCTGGAGGAGCTGCTGCTCGACGAAGAGGACGAGGAAGAAGATGACATTTTCTTATGGTGTAAAAGCTAAATTTTGGAATGTAAATTTATTTTCAGCAAGAGAAATAGTAGAATCAAATTTTTTTTCAAAAAGCAAAAAGCGTGCAGGCCAGCTGCAGCTTTAGCTCTATTAAGAGGGGAGACAAGAATGCGGTGAACTCTGACTCTGTGGTATCGAATTTTTGAAAAAAAAAGAACGTTCTGTCTGCTTGATTCCACTGATAGTTTTAAGTAATAGGGACAGTGCGACGTGTCATGGGTGCACGAAGATGTTAGCTTTGGACGAATCGGTGTTACGATTAAAAGCACGAATTGACGTTGATCTTGCAACCAGCACGAGAAAGGATGAAGTTCACGTACGTAAAAGTCACGATAGAAAAGCTGAACAACGTCTGCTGTGCACGAGAGAATTCTTTCTTGACGATTGTTTTTTGTTGTTGTCGAAAACCAAGTGGATGACAGCACGACTTTGACATCTTAGATGCATCACTTTGCGTTCCACGATGTACACAGGAATGTACGAAGTTCTTCTTCATAACGACGAGACGGCAAGAGATATAAAGCGTCAGAGAAGAATCTGCACGCGCAGGCGGGACAGAGAAGTCGTGACAACGCTACACTTTGCCAGGTGGTCTTCGAACATTTACTTTCTTACCCGCGAGGCAGAGATCATTACCGCGATCGATACCCACCACAAACTTTTGTCACGGTGTCGGATAATTCACAACTTTGTCTCGCGTAGGACGAAGTACAGCTTTGTCTTGCCCCCCAGAGAAGCGACGCTTTCATACAGACGAGACGCCTACGGCTGCATAGCGCATTTACTAATCTATGATACGTGGAGCGTGCGCGATGGAGGGTAGGTAGAGCCTTGTCGAAAAACAACATACTTCACGACGCGCCGCCCTTTTCACGTTCCCGCTCCGTGCGGCAGGCGCGGGCGAAAAGCGAAATTTTTCACCGCCGAAGACGAAAACAGTGTGGCTACCGCGCTCGCGCGGGAGGGAAGCGGAAGAGCCGCTTACCGGATCAAGCCCGCGGCGAAGATCTCGCAATCCGGTGCGGAACACCGCCGCGCGGCGATCTGCGTACGGTCTTGCGCCTTTTTTTGGATTTGTGGAGCGCAGTCAGTGCGGCACCGTAGCAGGAGCCGGCGTTTCGAAATTTCCAAAAATCGAAATGGCCGTCCGCCTTGGGTTGCAGTGGCTCCAAGCCGCAATCTGGAGCGGAGAGCGATTGCGCGGCGCTTTCCTTATTTTCCCCACGCTCTGAAAGGGGTCGAAACGCAGAGGGGGGCGGGGGCCAAAGTTTCGCACTTTTCAAAAATCCGAAGAATCGGGGCTCTACTTGCAAGGGGCCGCAGTGGTTTTCTGTCTTACGACGAGGTGGGAGCCCCACAGGCAAAACGCTTGGTATGGCAATGCAAGATAGATGCACCGCCCTCGCGCGTGCGTCTGCGCCTGTCCTTAAAGGTGGCCCAACTATGCTCACCCGCTTGCGCCTCTGGTGTTCACCATTTGCCATCGGTCCGCTGCATCGCGCACCGCCCGGGAGCGGTCCGCACCCTGATTGGCTCCGTTACCCGGACAGGCCGCCTGTGTACCGACGGCCCGGGCCCGCGCCGAAGCGCGCCCCCAAGCTAGGGACGTGGGGTGTTCTACCGCGGGGCGGCAGCGTCCGCGATCGTTGCCAGATCTGCGGGCGGACAACGATAGGCAGGGCGCCTTGGACCGGTAGCCCGCACCCGATTCCGGAGCGGGGCCACCATCGTCTGGGGGTGACGAAGGGGGAGGGGGGGGGCTGACAAGCCGGATTTTTCACATTTTCCCAAATTCAAAGAGCAACTGCAGGGGCGGAGTTGATCGCATTCAGCCAAGTAAAACCACGAGCAATAGTATGCAGATGGTGACCCTTCCTGGTATGCTTTCCACATACCTGAAGGGTAGAGATTAGGCTACTGTAGTTTTGGATTTTTTTCGAAAACCAAGAAAACGCAGCAACGGCAGATCCACCAAATCTGCATCAGTGAAAAAAGCAAGCAATCCACCACAAAGAGCATATTGCCCTGGTCGTTTCCCAAGGGTTGTCTCATGTAGGGCATTTTTCCCCAAAAAGGTGCGCATTCATTTTTTTTCTATTTTTGCAATTTTCAAAAGTAACTCACTAAAGAGTATGTAGCTTAATTCTTCTGATTGATAAAATCACTCAGATTATCAAGATAACATCCACGAGACTGGATCTGGAGCATATTTCTGGCATCTTTGAAGCCCCGTGGAAATTTTTTAAAATTTTTGATCTTTCTAGTGTGCTAAAAAATTTACGAAATTGGAGCCTATCACCTGGAAGCGACACAACAAAAGAGCCAGAATCACAGTTCTTCCATTATTATATATTAGAAATCCTAAACTGTTTTCTTTCAGCGATCGATCAAAACGAGATGCTTTTCTTTTCCAAAACCGACTTCAAATGTACACTGATTTTTGCTTCAACCGATTCGCTTTTCGTCTTTTCCTTTCAGTCTAGAACCCGCGTTCGTTGTTTCCCTTAACAACAAAAAAGTTTCTTCAGCCTGCTATCGTTGGTTTTAATTCTTCGCCTCGGAAGGTCAAGAGTAATCTTGAGCCAACCTCGGCGCACATAAACAAAGGGCAAAATCATCGTTAGTTTGTGAGTTTTTCTCTCAGCTTTCCTTCGCTTTTCCTGCTAAGTGACAAGCAACAAAAAGTCTCTCTTTCCCGTGTTTTCTAGTAGTGTTTGTTGGTTGTCTACGATCAAAAACAACTAAGAAAAGGTCCGAATTCTTGCGTTCTGCTCGCTCTTTTGCATGGTAAGTTCGAAGAAAGTAGACCGAAATACTTAACTTGTTCGCTCAAAAAACGATGGCATTCTACTTTTGCAACGTCGTATTTGTTCGGTCAAAGCCTATTGAAACACAGTGCGACAAGAGATAGAAAAAGCCTGTTTTCCTTGCGAGTAGTGCATTTTTCAGTGCGAAACAAAGATCGAAACGTAGTGCGAAACGACCTACAAATAGTGCGAAACCAAAACTGTAGAAATGCAATAAAACTAGTTCTAAAATAGCAGCAGTTCCTTTGCCTTGCTTCTTCCGCCTTCTTACAACCTTCTACTGCGGTGC
This sequence comes from Amoebophrya sp. A120, assembly GCA_905178155.1. Classification (NCBI taxonomy): domain Eukaryota; class Dinophyceae; order Syndiniales; family Amoebophryaceae; genus Amoebophrya; species Amoebophrya sp. A120. Next base: position 9,078,787 of record CAJINV010000005.1, read on the forward strand.
AAAAGCAACGCAAACTTCCCCGGAAAAGCTTGGACTGGTTCCACCACCTCGCTTTCACTGCATATTCCCGCGCGACCAGGAACATACCGCAAAATCCCAGAATGACCGCCGCCAAACTGTTCCCAACCGCAACCGCCAAATTCAATTCCACCAGGAAAAACACAAAGCACCAGCACCGCGCCGGTAAGGGGTAGTTGTTGATCTGACTCCATAAAATTCCCGTTTGGTGGTTTATTTGTGGTAGAAATTTGCGCAGCACCCGCATCACCATCGAAATATCCTACATTTCTGTTACACCTCTTTTTTTCGTCGATGGTGATCCGGGGCTACTCGTGAAACACAAGATATTTCCAAAAATCGTTCTGAAACTGGTAGTACTTGAAAATCCCGTCACTACTGCTGTTCTCCCGCGGAAAAGAAGCCCACACGTCGCTTGTAGAAGATTGTCTTTACCGCCCAGAAGGGTCTTCCGTCGATGAAAAACGAGGTCTTCGGTCCATCCCAGACGTCGTGGTGCTGTATCTCCTTCCCGTGCAGCGTGATCTTGAAGTGGGTAGTGCGTTGTGGTAAAAGGTTCTTGCTAACTGGTCCGTACTTCAGGTCGAGATTGGATAGTTGTACTGCTTTCGGCACCTTGAAGAAAATGGTGCAGATAGGTAAAAACTTGCTGTGCAGAAGTTCATCTAGTTCTCCGCGGTTTTTCGTACCGCATTGCTGCCAGGTATCGACGCAGCTCCGGATTTCAGTTTTTGTACTGGTAGTTCTTGATAAAAACGTCTGCCTTTCTCCGCGTAGCAAAATGCCGGCGCTGAGAAGGTATTGCTGCGGTGGGGAAAAGCTGGAGCACTGCATCATGTCGTTATGCCAGAAGACAACATAATCTTCTCCCTCGTCCCACTTTCCGCTACTCTTCCTTACTGGTGGAATTTCATTCAAAAATTTCACATCTTGTTTTTCTTCCTGAGGATGTAACAGGTGACGTCGCGGCTCACTTCCATGGTGATAAATCCACTGCTCCGCTGTTTCCGTCCATCCTACCGCTGACGCTGCCGTAACATACGACAACGCAGCCTGCGTAGCTGCTGGCTCCTGCAAGAGGTCTTCTTGTTCCGGATTCAAATCCATTTCCTCTTCCTCCACGTCCATACCAGTAGCGGGCAGCTCTCCTGCTTCAAAATTCGCACACTTGGTTGCGAATCGCTTCTGTTCTTCGGCGATAAATTTTCGAATCACCTTCATCACAGACTCGTCCGCAACACCCCACACGGAGAGGAGCAGCAACAGTGCGTCGGCGACGAGGCGAACTTCCTTGGTGAGCGCGTCTGTCCAGTTTTTCTTTCCCGCTATGTGTGCGATGGACATGACCTTGCCTTCTTGAAGTTGTAAAATGTTCATGTAGTCACTGCGCAGATTTTTCTCTTTTGGTTCTGCAAGACAGTTGCGACTGTCGGTGAGCTGGAGGAGCACGTTGCCCAACCTGGTAAGGTGCAAGTCCAGCGCGAGTTGTGTCAGATACAAACTTTCTGAACACAGCAGTCGTTGTCCCAGTAGTTCAATACCCGTAGAACTATGGAACACTCTTTTCGGGCTTTTTGAAAAAGCAAGAAGAGTTGTGATAAAATCGGACTCCGGGCCGACTAGGTTCACCGTGCCGCCGACCCGCGACATAGATGCGTCCGCACATCCGATGACAAAGTGCTGGAGGAGGTCGCCAATCCGCATTACTCTCCGGCTAGCGCAGTCCATTTCGTTCGCGTACCAAATCAGGTTGTTCATGTCGCAGACATAATCTGCAACCTGTTCGTAGCTGTTTGCTTGTTCCGCTGGGATGAGTTGGCTTGCCAGCATGCTCGTCAGGCACAGGATGAGAGCTGCGGTTTTGGTGCTCCACAACAGTTCACCTATGCGTCCTCGAAACGGATTCTGTACTGCCTTCTTTTGCATTTTCGTGCGTGCAGTGTCGCGGTCGTGAAAAAACTGCAACACTTCAGCCTTCTCAATCGGTACCACTTTGGAGAGGTAGTTGGACTGGGACACCACGTAGACTACATCCTCGTGCTGTTCACACCAGTCGACTAGTTGCTTTGCGTCGAACTTCAGCGCTTCGACGTTGTTGTATGTGGTTGGACCTTGATCGCGGGTGATATCATACTCGCGCTCCAGTCCGGAAATTTTGCTTTCATCCACCGGCCGTAGGAATTCCGCCGGGGTTTCAAATTCCATCTTTTCAAGCTCCGTTTTGTGCTTTTTCAGAGCTTGTTGTGTTTGGTAGCGGTGGATCTCGGTGGGAACCACGGAAATTTGCCGCCCGATAAAAGCATCTTTCCTCCCTGGCCGCAAGCAACTCCAGCTTCCTAATTCATATCGCCGAAAAAGCGCAAAATTTCGGAGCTGGTACAGCAACGTGCCACCGGAGAGGGTGTCATCAACATGACTTCCCAGCGCTCCGAGCAAAGTGCCGCGGAGCTGAACATGCGAGGTCAGGGAGTTCAAGATTTTCTCACTTTCGATGTTCGCAAACGACCCACCGGGCTTCAGCGGAGCAGGATCCACGACGTTGTCTTTCTTGGCGCCGTAGATGACCCTTGCACACTGTTCCAAGTTTTCGGAGTCGACTGCTAGCAGTTGTTCTAATTTTTCGTCGAAGTAGGCGCGGACAGCGTCCGGACCCCGTGCTAGTACTTCTTCTTCTTCCGGCGTCGCAGTACACACCCACAACGTCGGGTCGAGTTTGCTTTGCTGGTATCCAAGCGTGGTGAGCGAGGCGAACAGCGTCTTCATCCAATTGTACGGAGCATCCTTGCATCCGTAAATTGCTGCGATGAGTTCCACCAGATCCGAGAAGCCGTAATCCTTCATGTTCTTGATCGTGTCCGGCACGGTCATCCAGATCTTGGAAGCAGAATCTTTGTAGTAGTCATCATTTTCGCCGTGCGCCGCGTCGAAGCTGAAACCCTTGAGGAAGGCTTCTTTAAAATCCCCGATCCAGGGCGACGTCTTTGTGGCCTGGAAAAACTGGAGAAGCGCAATCAGCGTCGTGTCGTGCATGGTGAAGCTGCGACAAGAAAGCGTCACGGAGGACTTCGGGCCAAACCTCTTGTCCAAAAATCCCCTGCTCACCCATCGGCTCTTTACTTTCGTAACCCGCCCGCCTGGCTCGACCTTCACGGTTACCACCAAGCGACTAGTAAGCAGATTCATCTTCTTTTTCTCCGCCGGAGTTACACTGCTCCACGAGCGATGTTCCCCGAAGATCTTGTGGTCGATGATCGCTTGTACTTCTCCTTTTACCGAGGGGATGAACAGCGATTCGAACCCGAGCTGGTACGCGGTTGCTTCATCTATCACAAGCGCGCTTGCTTTCGTTCCGTTTGCATGCTTCTGCAGGTTCTCTTTCACGGTGCGAGTGACTTCAAAATAAATCCGCGCGTACCATGCATCGGATTCTTTGCTCCACTCTTCTGGCTTTTCTTCATCCAGAAATTCCGGCGCACACGTCGGTCCCCAGCGAAGAAGAATACTATTTCCGCGGAACTGTTTCTCCGCAGGTTTGTTTTTCTTTATTTCGGTAGCTGTACACACGTAGCGGATGTCTTTCGAGTTGTCCTTCGCGTTGATCAGCTTTTTTATGCATTTGCCGTTCATCAACTGGCTCCACAACCAGCACACGTTGTCCGACGTCATGAGTCTGCCCATGTGCTGTTCTTTCTTGTGTAGATGTTGTTCCACCGCGGGGATGACAGAAAAGTCATACGCCCGCTCCACATTGGCGCCGCCATCATCTGGTTCTGCCACGGTGAGAAAAATCTTACCCTGCTGGACCTCGAGTTGCATGGCGCTGACGCAGTTACGAAGTTGCTTTTGTATTTTCGGATTAAGCTGGTAGATGTCAACTACAAGCTCGCCTGGTTCTAGCTTGATTCCTGCTTGATCGTACAGGAATTCCGGCTCGGGGCGCGTGTTGAATGTCCAGAAAGACGAAGCAGGAGCCACCACCTTTTGTGCTCGCCGCGGAGGTGCAGGTTGATTATTTGCCGCTGCGCCGCGGGTTTTCCTCATGAGCTCTCGCTGCGAAACACGAGCTGCTCTTTCCACTGCTTCAAACTTTTCGCGAAAGTATGCATGTTTTTCTGCAGCGGCCATTTTTCCGAGAGATACAACTTCAGCTCGGAACGACGGTATCACGCCGATCACCGGCGCGTCCTCCTTTTTCTTGAAGGTGGTAGTCCCCACCCATTCCTGATATCCCGCAAGCCGGGTGCGTCCTTTGCTGGTCTTGGGCTTCTTGATGTTGTCACTCAACACACGCACTGCTTCTTTTGGGAAGTTGAGGAGGCCGTATTCGGTTCTTCTCTCCCCGGTCAGGAACTCCCAGTTGATTCCTTCGCCCCGGTTCGGCAAAAACGCGCGCGTCCGAGGCTGAACGTGATATCGGATAATTTCTGTTTCGGTTTCCACCCACTCGTCGTCTCGCCCAGCCGCAGAAGCGACGGATGGCAGTGCTGGCGCTACACCCTCGTCGGAAGACTCCAGCAAATTTTGCGCCACGCTGTCATCCCTGTTGCGTTGGATGTGGAACAGAGGATTGTCGTCGCGGCTTTCTTCTTCTTGTACCGGTGCAGCATCGCTGTCCGGCGTATCTTCATCGTCATCTTCTGAGTCCGATTCCTCGTCCTCGTTTAACGCAATCCGCCTTCGTTTTCCGGTCTTGTACTGGACTGGAAGCTCCGGGCGGACTTCTGGATTGTCAGCGACATCTGCACTCCCATCTCCATGCACCAGTGCAGTATGTTGCAAGAGACGATTTCGGCTAGTGAAATTTCGATGACAAATTTTGCATGTGTGTCCTAGCTCTTCCGCACCTAGGGCTTCGCCGCGTAGCGTGCTGCGCGTGCCTTGTACAGCTGTGAGAGGATCTTGAAATATTGGATCTCCATCTTCATCACGATGGGAGTGCAAGCGTTCCTGAATTTCCATCGCGGTGGACTCGTCGGGGTAGGATTCCAACGCAACTTTCATCGGGTCCTCCACCTGTATTAGCGCAATGTCCGTGGGCTGGTAAAACGAAGTTCCCTGGCCCACCTGCACGTCGGCGCCGTGATCAAACACTGTTCGTACTGTTCCTGTTTCCCAGGAGCGAAAAGAGCCGTCGGGTCGTCGTACTAGTACTTCCATGTTGGGAGAGAGAAGAGACGAATCCAGGCAGCGTTTGTATGAACGTCCCACCAGCTCACGGCGTTGTAGTAACTGCTGCACGTCGAGGCGGGTGATCGCTTTTCGCACCGCGGACTGGATCTTCGCTTTGGTTTTGAACCAGTCATCCAAGTCGGCACTGAATTCCGGATCGTGATGCAGGTCAGCAGCGAGCCGCTCCCAGTCATGCGCTCCGGCATAGAAACTCCCGCTCGACAACGCAAACGGAGTGAGGCAGGTGGTGAGGATCGGCACGGAATTTATTTGGAAAACGTGCTCCCTCACTAATTCGTGCTTCAACGCGATCGAAACGTCGTTCTCGTCTGCGTCTGCTTCTTGTTTTAGCAATTCATCGAGTGCTTCCTCCATTGAAGAAGACAGCACTTCATGCGACGCTCGGCTCCACAGCAAAATTTCAAGCGAAGGGTCGAACGGCGTGGTGGTGTATTTCCAAACATTGGAGCGGTGTACACCATTCATTCTTTCTATTTTGGATATGCGGTTGGCTGCTTTGTACCCCGCGCGGACGAGGCGGATGTTCAGAGAGTTGCACACCTTGCGAAAAAGCTCGTTGCAAAACTCGACGCCCTCGCCCACCACAATTCGTTGTGGCGATCCTCCCGATAGCATTCGCAGCATCATCACGCCACGCACTGCTGCTGCGGTAAGACCACCAGTTGTTTCTTCGGATAATTCACAGGAGCGGAGCCGTGTGCAGGTGTCCAAAACGTACACACACTTCCCCAGCCTGCTCTTCATGCTGTCCGCCACCCAGCACACGTTTTTGTTCGGCGAAAATTGGAGGAGCGAACCGCGCTCCATTATTCGCTTCGCATCATCCAGCGAGCGACATTTTGAACAGAAGCTTCTAATGCGCTTCATCGCCTTTTTCGCCGCGCCGCGGAAAAGATGCTCGAGCGCAGCTGAGTGTCCGAGCTGCTCGTGTTGTTTCTTCAACCACTGCAGTTCGCCCCGGGAAAGTGTTGGAAATTCCTGCTCCAGTTGGTCAATGCTGATTGAACTGGGGCGGGATTCTTCATTGCTGTTTTCGGCTGACTCCAGAAAGTTTTCCTCGTCTGAAGCTGCTTCTTCTTCCTCGCTCTGCACATCAGGATGTGAATCAAGATCGAGGCCAAGTTCGTTTCCGGAGAGAAAGCAGCACGCCACCCACTCCGTGTCTTCATCGTTTAGTCCCGGACACTTTTCCTGGACAATTTGCAGCAGTTCCTCCTTGGTTTTGTTCTTGAGCGACTGCTGCACTTCTTGTTGTTTTTGCTGTTGTGCCTGCGCCAGGAACGACATGGATGTCATGTACTCCATCGCCATTCTCCCGCGCGCCTCATCATCAAGTTTTTCGTAATATGGCGTTCCCGTGACCTTCTTCTTGACCTTGCTCACTTTGTTCGGCATGGTTAGAAGAGCACGCGCACCAAGTACATTTTCTTCCCCGTCAGAATCAGAAGCGTCTTCTCCAGAAGCAGTAGACGGCGTAGTTGTCCGTTGCTGTTTCTTCCGAATCCTCTTCCTTGGTGTTCTGCGGGTTTTCTGCGGAGCAGCGGCAGGATTCGGCTCTACGTACCCCGCCTGGACAGCTTCGCGATTGGAGACAAACTCGATGTCCAGCATAGCAATGCCTGCGTTGGGATCGAGGTCAATACACTTGCCTGCCAACATGCAGTAGGCAGGGTTGCTATCATAACAGATGCATCCTTGGTAGTCCACCAGCGTGGGGTTACCTAAGAGCACTGGCATGCTGGACACCGTGGAGTTGTCAACAATCTCGAAGATGCCCGTGTAAATTCTTGGCTCAGGTTCATTTTTTATCCGATAGAAGAGCCGCGCCCGCTCGTTCGCTGTTGGTGCGGAGCTTCCATCCGGGTCGTTGTTCATGGTTCCAAACTGCACCGGATCTTCTGGTTGGTAGATCCCGCCGTTCGTTAGTTCTTGTAAAATCGGGCGCAAGGATGAAGGGACGGTGTTATGACTGCAGTCGGAATCTAATCCTGCAAGTCCCCCTGCGCGCCGCTTTAAAAACTCCTTCTTCCTGTTGTGGAGTATTTCGCCGTACTTCCGGACTTTCTTCGAGAAGAAACCCCGCGCAAATTTTCGCTTCTTGTCTCCGAATCGCGACTCGTCTCGACTTGTAAGTAGATTCGGAGACTGTTCTTGCTTTTCTTCCTGGTCTGACGCGGGCTTCGGCCGCTTGTTACTCAGAACAGGAGAAACTTGACTGCGAGCTGTCGCCGTTTCCGGGTTTGGCTCGTTGTTACTTTCTGGCTGGGACAGCTGGTTCTCCGATGATGCAGAACTGCCGCTCGTCGCCTGGTTTGAATTCGATTTTACTGCGGTGATGTCCGAAACTAAGTTGTCAAAGTCGGACGAGCGCGCCGCAAGCTCCAGATTACTTTCTCCTGGAAGTACGCGACTACTAGCCGCGGGAGCTTCAGCAGGAGGTCTTGGCTGTGGCGGCAGTGTTTTCGTAAATGTTGCCGCTTTATTTTTAGTTGCAGGACTGCGGGAAGAGGCTTTTCCATATGGTCCTTTTCCAGCACCCTTGTTGTTGTTTTTCTTCCTGCGAGGCGCAGGACGATACTGATTTGCAGACGAAGTGGTTGTCTCCTTTTCCGAACTCGACATGGGCGCGGAGGAGTTAGAAACTGTTGTGCCGGCTATTTCTTCGCTGCTACTTTCCAAAACGGGCACCAACGTGGGCTCGTTCGGGATTATTGTTGGTTTTAAACTGTAGCGGATGTCACTTGAAGGGTCGCAAAAGTTGGTTGAAGGAGCTACACCTTCAAGCCACCGCTTGTGCTGTTTGCTACCCGGGCGTGGAGTTGGAGTGCGCACTCCCGAACCACTGCTCCCAGAATTTGTATGGCGCGACGCGCGCGAGCTACCACTAGCACTAGACAAAGTGGAGCGCAGCACAGCATCACCTGGCTCCCGATCACGGGTTGGCTCATCCATGACAACGTCACTGGACAAATTTTCATCTTTGATTTGGATACTCCCGTCGCTAGGTTCCTGCTTTACGACGGCATCTTCTTCCTCCGCTGGATCGTCACCTGCAAGCGCCGCAAATCGACTGGAGAGCGTGAGCTCACGCTTCTTCGCCGTTCCGCGGATACTTGTTCTCACCGTTTTCCGCGGTGATCGAAACTGGGAGGGCAGCGCAATGCGGTCCGCAGAAACCGAGGAGTCGCTGTTACGCATCACATGGTCCCCATCCGACGTAGCGTCTTCGGACTTCCCGACGATGTTGGACTCGCGGGACAGTTCAGGATAGGAAGGCATGGAGGGCTGTTTAATTTTTGATGCAAGATCGGTAGGATCAGTTGCATGCGGGGGCTCATCTAAAACAAAGGACCTGTGAGAGTCCCCTCGACTCGCGCCGCATGGCAATGCTTGACTCTGGTCTGACTGAACAGAAACTTGTGACGGCTCCGACTTGGACACGATGGAAATTTTGTTCGAGTCCGAGGTAGAGGAGACCGTGGGAATGCGTAGTGTAGGATCCACCGCGGACGCGTCTGAGGAAGAAAACTGCAGAGGCGGAATCCGGGGTGGTAAGTTCTCGTGTGGCTCCACATGGGGAGCAGAAACCGGCTGCTGGATTTTGAATTGTTGTTCAGCAGCAGGGGAAGGTGAATTTTTGTCATGCGAAGTTTGCTGCTCCGCGGAAAATTGAGATTGTTCGTTCGCCGAGTTCGATTCTTCAGAGGACGACGAACAGGTAGGTGGTCGTTGTTTTCCGTGCTCGCACGGCAAAGAAAGTTCAACATTTACTTGCACAATCGGCGCGCTTCTCCCGTGGGAACACAGAGAAGCTCCGGTGGTGCTGGAGGGTTTATTTTTCAATGCGGATAGTTTGTTTTTCCAGAAATTGTTGGTTGTTTTTCTACTACTGTTTTCCTCTCCCGACGCAAAGTCAGTAGCCACTCCTGAATCCGAAGATCCGTGCGTCGGAGGTGTGACAATTCACGGATTGATCGTCGAACCGGCGGCCTCGCCGGCGGGCTTCTTCTCACCCTCGATCTTCTTCATCTTGTTCACATATTCCTCGCGCGCCGCAGCTTCCTCCGGGAAGTTTTTCTTCCACAGCGACATCAAGGCCATGCGTTCCTTCTTCGGGTGGTTAAACCGGCACGCTCCGCGCTTCAGCAAGTTCTGGCACTTGTCACCAAACTTGCATTCGCTCTTCATCCCGGGTCCACCGTTTCCGCCCGGCGGATTGGTATTTCCACCGTTACCGCCGTTTCCCCCTTCTCCGTTTCCGGTGTCAGTCAGAAATCCCTTTCCTCCCCCGGTTTTCTTCGGGTTCACAGTACCACCGCCGTTTGGGTTTCCACCACCACCGGTTCCTCTCGGGATGGTGGAGGAGCTGGTCGACTCTCCCTTGACCGCGGCCATCAGAACATCCATCAAGTCCCTCTCGCCGACGTCGTTCTTCCAGTGGGTGTCGTCCAGCGGGTTGTAGCGGCAGTTGTCATCACTGGCGATGCGGTCGGTCTCGTCGAGCAGTGTTTCCATGCAGTACTCGCGACCGTCCGTGTCGATCAAAGTCCGCAACGTGGTGCGGGTGGATTCCTTGATCAAAAGCGATTTCAACGCCTGGTCGACGCGGTCCGTCTCCGGGCGCTTCTCCGGGCGGATCTCATCTTCCAGTTCATAAAATTTCTTCAGCTTGGAGAGGAAGTCGTGCGGACTGATGCCGTCCATGCGTTTCAACATGGGCAAGTTGTCCGTGATGATCGAAGAGACCTTGCGGGCATACGGCGCCAAGCGCTGCTCGACCGTAGTCATCATTTTCACGATATCGGTGGTATCCGCGCCTTCCGCATGACCGCGCTCCGGATCTTTTTCCTTGAGCGCGTAGTCCAACACGGCCTGACCGATGTCTTCATTCGTTTGTCCCACCTTGCGCTGGTTCTTCGCCCAGCTGTGCACGGAACGGAACCAGCTGCGCCGGGACATCTCCGCTCGCTTCGGCGGGAACTTTAACAGGTCGATCTTCTTCTCATCCAGCTTGGTTAACTCCTTGGCGGGGATCGGGATCACCTCGTTAATCTCCTGCCAGTCCATCCGGGTAATGCGCTGTCCCGCACGGGGCGCGATCTTCTTGTTCTGCTCCGCCGGAGTTGCTTCTTTGATCTTTTCCTCCATCATGGTGACAAAAGCGTCATGCTTGTTCTGCAGCGCTTCAAACTTGTCCAGCAAGTTGGAGTACTTGTCCAGCAATTCCACATCGCACGAAGAACACGCGGGAGCGGGAATTTCGAGACGCGATAAAATGTCGTCATCGACATCCTCGCACACGGGGCTGTTGTCCGGGGTGGAGTTCTTCATTTTGTTTTCCATTTCCTGCAGTTTCTGCTTGGTCTCGCGGTTGTCGTCGCGGGCCAAGATCAACTCCTGGCGCAAGCACGCGAGCTCCGTCAACGCGCCGTTCTCCAGGAGCGTCATCTTCGCCTTGTCCGACGCACCGCAGAGGAAGTCCAGGCAGCCCATGGCTATGCTGCCAGGTGTAGTAGTGTTTCAACGCGTCGCAAAATGCGGGCTAAAACACGTCGTAGTTCAGAAAGTTCGAGTAGAGGTGCGAAAAACCTTCGCACCGTGTTGTTGATTGTTCGAAGCGACGGAATCGTCGATAGAGGTGAAGTCGTCTTCTGCTGCGTGTAGTAACGGTTACACCGAGCCGCTCTGCGTCCTCACCATATTAGAAATCCTAAACTGTTTTCTTTCAGCGATCGATCAAAGCGAGATGCTTTTTTTTTCCAAAACCGACTTCAAATGTACACTGATTTTTGCTTCAACCGATTCGCTTTTCGTCTTTTCCTTTCAGTCTAGAACCCGCGTTCGTTGTTTCCCTTAACAACAAAAAAGTTTCTTCAGCCTGCTATCGTTGGTTTTAATTCTTCGCCTCGGAAGGTCAAGAGTAATCTTGAGCCAACCTCGGCGCACATAAACAAAGGGCAAA